>CAHIKZ030004588.1:2742500-3232500 GCA_903632075.3 Acanthosepion pharaonis
ATTCCCCTCCCACCAGTGCTACTGCTGAGGGAAAAAATATATATTAATAAATGTAGTAGTTGTTCTTGGGGCCAGTCTGTGCATTATGTAGGCTTGGATGAATAACACCACCGGAAATAAGATCAGCTGCATTATATTGTGTCTAGTAACTTAGTTTCCTCTTTGCCACCATGGCCTGCTGGCCCAATGATGCCATTGTATCATAACAGTCTAGGTTCGATTCTCAGAGTCAGTAGAGGATGTGGACTGCTGATGAGTACCAAAAAGGACAAAATGGCTGTCCAGTGCTTTTCTGCAGTGTGTGTATTGAGGATCCTAGGTCTAGACATGATGAATAAGTGTGTGTGTGTGTGTATATATATATATATATATATATATATATATATATATGAAACCTAAGGCACCTTCGTTGATGGATTTCATCTCAACAAGAAACTGGTTAGACAACTGGAAAAGATCAGCAAAAAAATAAATAGACACAGTATGTCTATATTATTCAATGAAATATATATATATATCAGTAAAAAAAACAAAAACAAACCATTACATGAAAAAAAAAAAAAAAAGAATGCTGTATTCCATTACAATGATTTTATCATCAGACATAAAAAAGGAATAATAATAATAATTGAAACTTCTGCAAAATCAACATCATTTTCATTTCTGATAATATTTTACTGTAACAGTCCTGATTATGCTGATTATTACCAGAGAGAGAGACAATGCAAGAGAAAAAGTGTTCATGCCTTTTTATGTGCAAGATAATATTTCTTGCAAACAATCCCAATCATATCTGTTTCATTATTTCTTCTGAATGAATCTGGTTAAATTAGGCCATTTTACTCTCCAACATATACATGTTTATACATCCAAGAAATTAAAGATTACTTCTCACTCAGAAAATTGGATTTGATTATAAAGACAAAGTTGAATGAAGTTATAATAGTCAGAAAATGAAACCGTTTCTTTATATCCTTTGCAAGATGACAAAATTTGGTATAGAAGTTATATATCTATGACACAAGGACACTGACATGGGGTAATTATTAGAAAACTTGTCTTGCTAGATCAATTACAACTGAATAGTGAGTTTGATCCTCATTTTGTGCTCCATACTTTCGACCTTGTGCCACATCTAAGACACAACTAGAAAATCATTTTGGGCACTATGGCATGGTATAATGATTAAAAAGTTTGTCTTACTAGATCAATTATGAGTGATTAGTGAGTTTAATCCTTACTGGGTGCCCCATACTTTCGGCCTTGTAGCACATCTAAGCTATGCTTAGGAAATCACTATATCTATGACGAGTTACATAATGAATGTAAGTAAAAATATATACATTATTCTTCAAAGGTTTGGGCAGATTTCAATTATTTTTATATCATTTGTGCTCAGCCAAAAAACTTTGAAATAAACAGTTTTATAAATTAATTTCAATGAAATCAAGAATAGTACCAGCAGTCAAAAATTTAATAATAATACATTCATACATTATATCTAAACTTACATTCAGGGTTTCAACAGGGATGTCCAGAACTTCAATACATCAATGTAGACAGTGGTATTTACCCAGAGGTCTTCTGGTGGGTGGAGAAGAAGGGCAGCATAACACAGCTCCCACTGTTCATAATCCAGGGCTATCTGATATATGTGAATCACTATAGGTGTGGGGTCTGCACAGTCATATCTCATTACCTGGCTGCTAGTGTCATGAGCATAGCATATCTTTATTCCATATCTAATTGGAGACTGATATGTTAATGCTCTCAACTCAGATCTTTACTGAATATCTATGCAGATGATACATTTTTGTAGATGCATCTCCAAAAATCTGGAAGACCACAACCTGACAGCTGATCTCTCCTCTTACATAGTCCTGGTGGATCAAATGGGGAAGGACTGGGGTAATATTAAAAAAGAATTTATTCTAACCAATAATTATTAAATTATATGATAAAATTTGATATTAAAATTAAAAGTAAAAATTACCAATTTTAAAATCCAAATTTAATCACTAATAAGTTTAAAGTTATAAAATTGCTGAGGAGGAAAGAAGAAATACATGTTATTCAATTTATTTCTTCATTGAAATTACGTTAGAATAGACGCTTATCTGTCATCCGGCCATCTGACAATATGTATACATTTTAATCCCAAATGTGTGAATGGGGTCCTAACCTCACGCGTAAAACAACCCAAACACACTCAGATTATAATACATAAGCACCCAGACATATTTAGATATATATATATATATATATATATATATATATATATATATATATACACACAAAAAGTGACGAGACAGGGAACATCTCCACGGCCCTTTATAAAAAAACAAAAAAAAACAAAGGGGAAACAAACACATGCATACATAATTAAAAGTGAATGCACTTTCCATACACAGACACCAATAAATACATGTACACACATACATTGACCTAGACAATCAGATACCACATCCAAGAAATATTTAAGACTGAAAGTGTCACTAAACAAATGCTAACCACTTATTAAAATATAACTTAAGCGAGCAAATATACAAAGATAAAAATGGTTAAAATAATATATATTTTAATAAATAAGATAAAAAGAACTACCTACAGAAATAAGTGTACATTCACATGTATATACACATATACACAGAAATATGTCTACATACATCCATCCACACACACACAATATATAATATATCAGCTTTTTTATATATATATATATATATATATATATATATATATATATATATATATATATATATATATATATATATAGTTAAACCTAGAGAGCCAGACAAACCTATCAAGGTTTAAATCTAAGCGGATTGTCAGGGAAGCCTTCCCTAACGATCCGCTTAGATGAAACTTTGGTAGGTTTGTCTGACTCTCTAGGTTTAACTAGGTCTTCTCTACTTACTGTATCGAGCACTTTATTTAGTTATTTTGCCTACTCTTATCAGGGTGTTTTTCTTTGGGCTTGCATGCTAGACGATTATTTTCAGCTAATGTACATGTTCTTTCTTTTTTTTCCCTTTGGTATTGGTTTGATTATCTGCAAATGAAAACACTGAAGGTTTTCTGAATGAGTAGAATTTCTTATACTTATAAGATTACTACTAATAATATATATATATATATATATATATATATAAAATTGTAGAAAATAATTCTTTTTTTTTTAATTAATATTCACCCAATACAAAGTCTACTTACTTAGGAGGTTACTCAACAATGTTGTATGAACATAAGAGGAGGAGTTAAGAAGCGCAGTTTATATGTAGGAAAGACAATGGTTATAAATGCACAAAATTTGGTGGCCTTATGATAGCATTCCCACTGAGATTATAAATCATAAGGCCACTAAATTTTGTGCATTTATCAACTAGATGGTGTGTGTAGGGGTGTATATAGATTCAAATTTTTATTTTTCTGAAATAAATGTATTTTTATTTTGAATAAAGCGATAATACTTTAAATACAGTTAAAAATAATTATAATACATATTTAAAGCAAGAAAAATAAAAATCTCTAAATATTTCTTGAGTATCAAAAAAAATTTTCAAAGTATTTTCAACTATGACAATTATCTTTTATGATAAATCAAATTAAAAAACATTTCAATATATAAACAATTTCAAATTAGAATGTTAAGGCTTGACATGCTGTAAAACATTACATTCAGTCATCTTCCATTCATTAAAGATTTTTTCTCAAAAACCTGGCATGCCCAGTAGCCCAAAATATAAAAAAGTTTGAAATATAATAAATGGTTAATAGCATTTATATAGAATACAGCCACTCTTCACTTAAGAACTGGATTCCATTCTAGCGATCTGGTAAGTGAGAAGTTGTACCTGACCGCTATTTTAAGTACACTATACATGTAATGAGTTTGAACAACTAGCTACAAACAGCTTTATTGTTACTTTTGCACTATTTGTAATACTTTTAATCTTTATTCATTCTTCACTTTATTTATTTTGATTCATTTTGAAGAAAGGGATCATTTCCCTGATCAAAGTTTTTGTAGCACGTACAATACTGACTGGTTGGATTTTCTTTTTATGAGATTTTATAACTGGTTATAAGTTTGCAGAGATTGTTAAGCAGTCACTAAATGAGGATTGACTGTATATAAACAATTAGTAGCATTTATATTAAATGCATAATTGTATTCAACAATTACCAATTTTAGAGATTAAACCTTTATTCACTTGATATTTTGATGCTTTATACTATCATTTATTTTAGTAACTTTGTTATATTTATTTTGTTAAATATTAAAATATTTTATAAGTGAATTGATTAAGTTCTATATCAAACTGTAGATGAATTATTCAAAATTTCAATATTGTTTTATACTTTAAAAAGTATGAATCTATTATTTGGAATATTTAAAGAATTTCTAAAAAGAAATATTAGAAATTGACAATATTATTTTAGATTCTACACCTTTTTTTTTTATTTACATATGGATGATTGTCCTCATCTTTGTTGTTATTACATTTTATCTGTTGTGCTCTTTGGCCTTCCTCAGAATGTATATAAATCTGGGTAATCTACAAGGAATTTTGAACTGAATCCTTCATTTAATCTATGGTGATAGACTGTTCTTGTTTTATTGCCCATGTTTAGAGTTATTTTGTCAAATTCTTATTTAGCCCTGATTTTTAATATTTAAAACTTAGGGTCACACTGTTAATTTAAATTTATCAGATGAAAATTAGAATTCAAAATTTAACCAAATGAACAGTTTATTTTTATTGAAACAAGAATGTTTATCTTGATGGTTTAATCTTTATTTGATCCAGATATTTAACAACATTAAAATGTAAGAGTTACATTGGTTAACATGTTAGAATATACTAATTTTTACTTACTTATCAGATATTATCATACTGTTATATTATTATTTATTCTAAATTGTTAAAATATCTTTTAAGAGAAATGGCAACAGTAGTATTACTTAAGCTGGAAATTGTTAAATAGTAAGACCAAACAGAATAGGTAGCACCAAGAGGTTAGTAAAAAGCAATTTGTTAAAAAAGTAAATAAAACGGTTAGTAAAAATAAAAATTAAATAAAAATAAATTACCAGATTCCTTGAACTCGCCAGAAACAATGGGATCTAAGGGAATTGAAATGAAGTAAAAATTGAAGCTTGTCATATAGTTTTAAAATCTTTGCTTAAAAGTAATAAGTGATTATATTATAATGGAGACAAATGTAATTGTATAACTGACAGTTAAAAAAATAAAAGAAGTCTGTAAAGTCTATCTCTGGTCTTTGAAAAGGACTTGGAATTTCTAATTAATATGCATTTTGCAGCATAGTAAGTTTACTTATTCTATTGAACTCTATTTAGGAACAGTGATAAATAAAAGATATCACCTTGACCAATCTTACTTGCCAGGTGGTGTTTTGGCACTGTTGGTTACAGCATTTTGTTGTCTTAGCCATTAAATGTCACCACCTTGCTAGTTGGGTTGGCAGGATGTTGCATCTGTTCCTACACTGTTGCTGGTTTTGAATTCAGAGATTTACTTCTCTTAGACTGGTTGCTAACCAAGGCAAAAGAGCCTAGTCTTCTGCTATTTAACCCATAGCTGTGAGGAGAGAAGATGAATTCATACCTTTTCCAAAAGTATTTGTGTGAACCTCAACACACCAGTTCCACACCGATTGTTGTTATGTGCACAGTCATAAATATTTATAAATGCTGTGTGTGTGTGTGTGTGTGTGTGTATATATATATATATATATATATATATATATCTCCACCAGCTATAGCAGCCAAGTAGATTTATGCAGTTACTTCTTTTTTCTTCCTCCTCTCTCTTTTCTCATAACAAGTGCATATTCAGTTCAATGTATAACAAACTGTTGCAATTTTCATGGTTAATTAAAAAAAAACAAAAAAAAACAAAGAATACTCAATGACTAAGCTGCCAATATTGGTAGACATTTCCCCACCCACCAAATTAAAGTAAACATTTAAAGCAGTTATATGAATTTTGAAAGTACTTAGAAAGTATAGACATATGGATATAGCAAGCAGTAAACTTGATACTTTTTCTATTAAGCAAATGTTGCAACAAATATATAAAGCAAAAGATAGAATATCTTAAAATAATGACAACATTACAAGCAACAAAGCAAATAAGTGAATAATTTTATACATTTTTTTCATTAATCACCATTAATTAGATAAGAAGTTATAGTAAATTTTTTTACAAACATTTTTGTATCATATTAATGGTTTATCCATGTTATCAGGAAGTTACTATGTGAAGCTGAAATCACAATAATGTTCTTATATTCTGACAAGTTAGCATGTGGTCCTTAATTATTACAAACATTAAAATAATAAAATTCAAATTCATTCACATATTGAGTTAAATACATAGGCATTTTATAAAATCCAAAAAAGAACTTTCTGCTCAATGCTTGAAAACAGCAAATGGCCTTCCAAATGCAAGTTCTAATTTCAATACAATGCATTTGCAATAGTTTAGAAATGTCACTAGTATTGACCATGTATATAAATGCTTTTGAATACTTTTGCTATTTTACTGATGAGTAAAATTTAAATTTCTTTAAATTCTATCTTTTTTGAAAAGACTTTGTAAATGATTTCTAAAATTATTTACCTATTACATGAAACAAATTACCCTATCTAAAATCAATATTTGCAAGATTAAAGACATTACATTTTCTCATACATTTCATTTAAAATTTAACTAAATTAGTTTTTATAAATTTCACCAGTATTCTTTAAAGCAAAATTTAATAAGATCAATTTTATAGATTTGCTCTTTAAATTTTTATATAGAGACAAAATATGTTTTATTTGTATAAACAATCACAATCTGTATCAATACAATGACGTGTCACATTCTACATCTTCTTACTTACAGTTCTTTTCCTCATCCTGCTACTTATTGCTGACCCATTTGTTCTAACTTTCTATTTTCATGTTTGTTGTTGTTCTTTATTCATCTTGATAAGACTTTTGACATACTAATAGATATAGTGAAGAATAGTTACCTTTTCTTATAATTTACACTATTTTCAGTCAGAGATTTCACTTTAACATTTGAAAGTTCCACTTTGAACACTGAACAAACACTGCATACACACACAAACACACATTAGGGGTAATTTTCTTTTTAAGCCCTGTGCTAAATATGTAATAAAAATTTGCTGAATAGTTATATGTACGTGTAAATTTACATACTTAATTTGAAAATAAAGAAATTTTGATAAAATCTACTGTTTTGGGTTTATCGACAATAGAAGTTCAGATTCATTCGATCAAGGCAGCCATTACTGCAGATATTTGCTGTGGAATAAACTTTTTATTGCACACGCAATGAGTCTTTAGTTGCGCAATAATTCAGTCAAGTAAGAACTGTAAAAAGGCCATTAACAATGTAATCTTCCACGCAAATCTGATCAGCAGTGAATATATACAAACAACACCAGTAATGGCTGCCGTAACGTAACACGAAGGAGTCTGAACGTTTATTGTCAATAACTCCTAAACAGTAGATTTTTTTCAAAATTTCTTTGTTATTTTTTAGTTAAGCATGTAAATTTACATGTACATATACATATAACTATTCAGCAAATTTTTATTAAATTTTTAGCAAGTGGCTTAAAAATCAAATTACTGCACATTAGAGCAGTGATTCTCAACTGCCATGCTGCAGCACACTAGTGTGCCACGCAATTCTCTTAAGTGTGCCATGAAAGTATAATTGGATTCAAAATCCCTTCATAAATGTTTCTTCTAATATTTGACTTCAGTTATGTGAAGAAGAATTGGCCACCATTTCTAGTGATTAAGGGCTCAAAATAAAACATTCAACATTGATATATTTTGGACTTCAATACAAAAGGAATATCCTACATTAGCTAAAAAGGCTTTTTCACTTTTGTGATTTTCTACTATTTATTTATGCGAATTAGGCTTTGCAACCCTAAATAACATCAAAAATAAGAAGTGAGAAAGTCTACACTCAACTGAAGAAGAAATGAGGGTCTATTTATTGCACATTCAACCAAACATTGAAGAAATTATAAAAAAAACAAAACACTAGGCACAAGTTTGATACTAAATAAGCTACACAAATAGTTGAATAGAAACATTGAAATAAAGTAAAATCATTTTTGTGTGTGTATTTCTTTTTTTTTTTAAATCTATTGTCTTATTTCATAACATTTAAATGTATATCCTTTAAAATTTTGCTAAGTGTGTCGTGATATATTTATTTACTTCTAGGTGTGCCAGTGTTTAAAAAGGTTGAAAAATACTGCATTAGAGCAATCTAATGAACTCCCAGCATCATTAACAGAATTTTGAGTAATTTACAAATTGATACAGCCCCCTTGTCTCTTAATTACAGTGCTTCAGTCTACTCTATTGTTAAAAGAAACATTTCCTTAGAAAAAAAGTAATAGCTATAAAGTAAACTTAAATACTCCCTTTTAGAATATCTAACTAAAAGTTCTTTATAAAAACTAATCCTTGTGACTGAATAATTAAACATGTAATTCATGTAATTATTTACATTTACAGTCGGACTGATGTCCTTATGTTTGTTTTTACTATCACAACATTTCAGTCAATCCAAGTAATACTCAGGGAATTTTGAACTGAACTTTTTATTCAATTTACAGTGGTAGATAGTTGTCCATATCTAGGGATATCTTGTTTTGTAATATTCTACTATAAATAAGATGAATAACCTTGGTAAGCATGACTTTAAAGTGGAGCATTAATGAGTCCAAGACATGGAGCTAAATCAATGTGGATTGAGACTATATTTAAAATCATCTTTTTGGATGGCACTATGGCTGTAAGAACCAATTTAACAAATTTGAACTAATAACTAAAAATCCATAATCTCCCAAAATCAGGTAATATCAAAGTCTTATAAGAGGAAGCTTGCCATTGCAAATTAGGTTATGATTTCATCACCATCATTATTACAGTTACAATTCTTTTTTAAATTGCATTATTATCTATAATCTCTATAGTTTGTTTGTTTCTACCTAGATATTCAAGATATGCATATTGATTTCAATATTCTGACAAAACACTGGCTTCACAAGTTACCTTACTAGGTCTTTTCATTATTCTTTTAGAATGGAAAATTATATTATTCATAGACAATAAGGATCAAATTAAACTAGATTATATTTGCAACAACCAGTATGTAGCCATGGACACCTTTGTGCAACTAAGGCATTACAGAATATAAAATTAATAAGAGTAGAATAAAAGTTTTTGAAAATGAAAAACAATTCTGTTTGTTTCTTCAATATACATTTACAAACTGATAAGTTGTTTGATATTTTGAGATGAAGCCATATTCTGATGAATGTGCATGTAGCATAATGACCATCAGTGCAAAAAGTGGAATCATTATATCAATATCAAATTCCATCAGAGTTTGTTCTATTTACTTTCACACAAATTACCTTGAAAGATATGAATCCATCTCCTCACCCTCCAGCTATAGGTTAAATAGTAAAACAGATTGGGCTCTCTAGCCTTGATTGGCAATCAGTGTAGGAGAAGGGTAACTGAATTTAAAACCAGTTGGCTGTAGCATTAGCAATTTCAAGTTATAAAGACCTACTTGCTACATAAAGCACAACACCATCTAACATGAGGCTTTAGAACCCCTAATCTCCACTGAATAGTGGCATAATGGAGAAAGTAGTTTATTCTTCCTAATGATAACAAATATCTCAAGGATTACAAGATATAATATAAAGTTAAGCAAAGAACATGCCCACTGAAATGTTATAATAAAAACGTATTTAAAACTATTCTATGTTTGTCTCATTACAACAGGAATTGTTTCATGTTCTGTCCTTAAATTTGAAAGAAACACAGGAGATTTTCTGAAAATAAATACAATTCTATTTGTATTTTCTAATAATTTTCAATAAATGTTGAGGCTATTTAAGTAAGATGCACTTATGAAAAAGGGCATGGATTTGGGGAAGATTTTATTCTGATCAAAAAGTGTTGGGACTGTTTCTAGGCTTATGCAGAATGAAGCCATTTATCACAGACTGACCTTGAACCCTGCCACACATACACACTAAGTTATAATGTTTAAACTCACTTCTATTGTTTATAGCAGTGGTTGGAAAGAAAGAGTGTAAAGTGAGGTCATCTCACTACACCTCAGAAGTTCCATGGCTTGATTATGGCTTGTGAAGCAGCTTTTGGCCAAACACAACATTCCCCAGGTCCGACAAGCACCATATTTCCCAGATCTCAACCTTTGTGACTTTTTCCTCTTCAAAAATCAAGTCCCACTTGAAAGGAACAAGATTTGAAAATGTTGAGGAAATCCAAGAGAATCAACAAGGCAGCTGTTCGCTATCCAAAAAAGTAGTTCCAATGGTAAAACTAGATAAAATGTGTGGCTTAAAAAGAGAGATACTTTGAAAGAGATTAAATGCTGAATTGATATGTGTTGTAGTTTTCTTTTTATAGCACCAGTCCCAATATTCACTGATCAAATTTTGTATAGCCAAAACCTTAGCTACTGAATAGTGAGAACAGGTAAGAAATAAAATAATATCTCACTATTTATTACACAGTTAATAAAAGTATCAGAACAGTGCAAGAGTCATTACAATTAACTTCACTTGATATTCCCTACCTACTGTCAAAATTATTTGTATTGAATATCAAGAATGTTTCAGTATCTGCCAATACTGTCTAGAATAAACAGAAAATGTTCAAAGATTTCTACAAGCTTTTGTAAACAGTATAGAATGGAACAATATTGGAAGATTACACCAATGAATAAACCAGTTTTTCTGGCACCAGAAACCACCAGATAACTCAATCTATTCTAACAGTTCCTTTATACAGACAGACCTTTCATCTCTCCAAGGCATCTCTGTTGAAGAAGCTTTTTATCTCTCTCTGTTTTTGCTAAAATATCTATGATATGATCTAACTGCTACAATTACTTTGCATAAACATGCTTAAGGAAAAGAATAAATGAATGAAAAAAAAGAAAGAAAGACAAGCATTTCCTTAAAAAAGAATAGAAAAAGACCTCCACCCCACATACACACAGACAAAAAAATTAGTTCAACTATAACATTTGTTTGGAGATTGTGCATGTAATAAAACTGATCAAGAATAGAGTTAAATATCAATAATTCAGAATTTGATTATGAAAAAGACTTTATATGGCCTAAGGATAATCACTTAGGATATAAAACAAACTGATTCACATCATGGTTTTATAAGTCCATTGTTCAGATGACCAGATTATTTGTGTTGAAAATGTTAAAATTTTCAGAATAAACTAAATAGCCTCTTTAATTTTTTATTTGACTATTTTTCAAATCTGACATAAATCAATGAGAAATATCTAAGCCTTTATCTACAAATATTTTTGTTATCTTCTAAAAATTCAGAATATGAAAAGCAATACTGGTACTGCATAAGAGATTTTTTATGGTGCAGCATTATCTGCATGAGTCATGTTCCTTTTATAATGACAAAGAGCAATATATTCATAGTCTGATCTCTCCAGAAATTTTATATATGAAATCGTTTATGTACTTATGTATGTGTTGATATCTCATAATCTAAGAAAAGAAATCATTTTTCTTCTTGAAAGTAACTAGTTACCAGAGTTTACATTGAAGAATAACTTTAGCACTAAGAATTATTATGTTAACTGGAGTAAGCAGTGGTATTTTGACATTCAGTTGTTCTGATATTGAATTTTCAATAGAATGAAGTATTTTTATTTACATAGCTCAACAGCTGTATATTTTTTCATACCAAAGGAAAAGTTAATAGGTTCATATTTTTACAATCCACATAGAGTGACAATAAAATATAGTTTCAAAAATAGATAACATCTTTCAAAGAGTTTCAAGATAAATATACAAATGAATTAAGTGATGATACAAAGTAAAAGCTAAGTATGGATAAGTCAGTTGCTGGTTAATGAGTTCAATTATTTGATTTATATATTTATATAAAGATAAAAACAGAGTTGCCCAAGAACATTCAGATAAGCAAAATCATAAAAATGTTACTGGCAGGTGTTTTAGTAATTTAGCAACCAAGTCATATAAGTCATATGTATATTAAGTAAGTATTCTTGTTTAATATTCTCTAAGACAAGATAATAAACAGGTTAGTGTTTGGAGAATGTTATAAATAACCAAAAAAAGAAATCTGCCTATTACATCTTTGTTTATTAAATATTACCAACAGGTATTTTGAGAACTTACATTCTATAACAATTCCAAGTGTATCATAAGAGTGCTTGAGATATGTAATGGATAAAGTTTGACAATAGACTATATAAATTTGGATACTCATTTAAAAAATGAAGAAAAATCTGCCTATGCTGGATGTAGAGGAAAACTGGCTATCCTTCTTCTATGTGTGTGTCCCTTCATAACATGACTGATCATGGCTCTCCACAACTTTAAAGCTCATAGTAAGTTTTGTCTTTTTGCTATCATTCCTCATCCCTGTTCTGACAATCATTTACATGAGCTTGTTAGGTAGATTACTTGATGCTTTCCTCAATCCCTCTTGCCTACAATATATCCTGTGAGTATCAAATTCTCCAAGCCCTCCTTTCCTAGTTAAGCACCCTAGAAATATCAACTGTTTCTTTCTGATTCTAAATATAAGTGTTCTTTTTGTTTCCATTTTTTTTAAACTTCATCGTTACTCACATGTTCAGTCCATGATATTCTCAGTATCCTTCTGTAGAACCACATTTCTGTTGTCTTAAGTCACTTCTTCATCTGTGATATATAGGAGGGTCAATATTACATAAGAGTTCAGCACTCTTTTCTAGGTTTCTAACTAAATTTTTGTGTTTCTTAATACTTTGCTTAGCTTTTTAAAGGCATCTTTCAATATTCCAATGTACCTTCACATTTTGGTATTACATTTTCCATCCTCTATTAAAACACTTTCTAAATATTTAATGAGCAGTACAATTATTAAATGAATATTATTAAAAACACTTGCATAAACAATCTGAAGAGAAAGAAAATGCTATCAAAAAGAAACACAATTTAAAAATGATAATCTACTACAAAAAGCAGATATAATTTACCTTTTGTATATATTGATATATTATCAATGCCATGGTCTTCTTCTTTCATAAATTTAAAGAAATCTCCCACAGTATGTGATATTGGCTTCAAAACAAATTCACATGTTTCTTGGCGAGAAGGTAAAGGCACTGAAAACACAGGTAAGCCATCTCTGTACCGCAAACTAGCATCTAGAAAAAAAAGAGAGAAAAAAAAACTAATTAAAATATTATAATGAATACAATACATGATTTGGTTTGTTGAAGATTGCTATTTAAAATACCTAATTATAAGATAACAAAAAGAGTATTACAGATTTTATATATAACCAATAACAAGGAGAATATAGTCAAAAGAAAAAGTAGTATATCATGCATTAAAATATGTATATATGAAGGATATATGATATAATGTATACTGTTTCTATTATTTACACTTGGACTACTGTCCTCATCTTTGTTGTTATCATGTCTTAGTCATTGTGTCCTCTGGCCCTCATCAAATGATTGTCAGTCTGAGTAATCTTCAGAGAATTTATTTTCCTCATTCCAATATCCATGTCTAGGATTTTATTTAGTACTGCTCAGTTATTTCTCACTCTGTTTCTACTAAGTCTGCATTATCCAATCCAGGGATTGAACTCACAATTACTATGTCATTAAATTCATGAATCAACACTTATCAACTATCTATTTCCATATATCAAATAAATGGTTCAATATTCCTGAAGGTTAACTGGATCAACAATCATCTGATGAAGGCCAGAGGGCACAATGGCTGCAGCATTGAGATAATAACAACAAAGATGTCGACAATAGTCTGAGTGTAAATAATGATAACTCATCATCACAAAAATTCAGACAGAAAATAATGATGGTACTTTTAAGAAAGTTATGACGTACATTGCAAAAACAACAAAATTATTTCAAAATTGAAGTGTCTTAGCTATCTGAACTGATAAAATATATTTATAGTAAATTATTCAGTCAATGAATGAGTGGAAATATTAAAAATGAAAATAAGACTGAAGCTTGCACTATTCTTGGTAAAGAAAGACAATATGTGAGCACTTTATCTACAGTACTGCTGGTGAAACAAGAATTGTAAATATAAAATTCTTTTGTATTGCCGATACAGCAGAAGTGAGCAGAACATCACTGTGTGGGTGAAGCAATGGAGAGGGAAGTTGGTAAGGCCTGGAATTGATGCATGTGTCAGGTTGGTTATCAAGGTCATGATGGTGACGAGAGAGGCCAGGAGTGGATTAGTGAAGATAGATGTTCACCACAAATTTGACTTTGCCAATACAGAATGAGCAGAATGTGTCTGTGGGAAGGATGTGGGTATTTGGAGGAGAGTGGGTCTCAAGTGGATGTGTGTGTTGGATCGATTGAACAAAGTCATGGTGGTGTCAACAGCTGTTGGCTGTGTTCTGCATCATTTGTTAATGAACAGCTTTCTTAAAAGCAAATCTGGTGGCTCCTGAGCTCACTTTTTTCTTTGACAGCAACATTTGTGATTGGCTTCTTTTATATCATATTTTAGATTTTAGAGCAAATTTGTTTTGTGAGCCAGATGTGATGCTTGGAGCCTCTGTGCAAAAAAATGACTATTTTGGTTTTTGCTTCTTTTTTTTTTTTTTTAGTGCTCACATCCAGCTGACATGTATAGAGTGAATCAGAAAGATATCTAATTTGTAGCTGAATATAATAATATACTACATGTCAACAAGGTAACACAAAGACAAATGCCACATTGAGAAATAAGAATACAAACCCTATTTCCTATATTATAAAATAGATGTTTCATTCAGAGCTTCACCTACTCATCTGAATAGGTAAGTAATACTTGGAACAACTTCTGCTTTTCAGTTTTACCCCATACCAACACCCTGTTTGTCTACTCATGTCAATATAGTGTCTGGCAATATAAATGGAGTCTTTGGAACTATGCGATGAACATGTCTTTCTCCTGCCAAGGGTGGATCAGAACTCTCTGATTCCATGCATGACTGTTAATATAGACCAGCACCCAGATATATTTCCTGTTTTGTTGCCACTTGATCTCCAAAACTCCCTAATCCACTCTTTTACTTCCCACTCCTTTTCATTCAAAGTGGATGCCACTTAGAAGACCAAACTTCAAAAGGGACCATCCGTTGGTCCATCAAACAGGAACAGTTGAGATTGAGATAAAACCACCACTTCACTTTCTACTTGGGTGTCCATAGTATTACATATGAAGTTAACTGCACCAGTGAAAACTGATTACTGTATTTGATAATACTTTGTGCTGAAAATGGAAAATGTTAAAAAAAAAAAATTATTGACTAGTACACTGAATGTTATTATAACTGCATCCATCTTCCCCATTTGCTTGAGTTAAAAACAAGTTTCTTTTCTTGTATTTATTATAAATTCAAGTAATTATAATATTTTAAAAAAAAAAAAAAAAAAAAGGAGTCTTACATGCTATTAAATATCATATTGTACATGTTATCTACTAAAAATGTAAGCAATTATTTAAAGTGAATGCAACAATAAAATCTTTAAATTATTTAAAATGAATACAACATTAAAGTCCTTCACATAAAAATAGATAATATCAATAAATTTCATTTTGAACTTAGTGTATACAGAAGCCGTGTCTGCCTTTTCAGTAATAATAAATATATCTCTAGAATTATTCCTCTAGTTGATAGGTGAACAAAACTTTCTTTATAAAGTTACAAACATTTAACCTATTTCCAATACAGAATTTTTTAAGCCAACCAAAAGTAACTGTTATGTAAAAAAACTAGTTCAACTCACATGAGGAATAAATGCTATAAAATTTTAAAAGTCATAATTTAATAAGTATTCCTTTCATTTTTTTCTTGGATGTTTTCATCTCCAGTACTACTCTTTTTTTTATCCCTAGTCTAGCTGTTTTATTTTCCAGGCATGTCCAGGTGAAATTTTATTCAGTACAGAATGTTTTAAGTTAGTTTTGCTTATACAAAGTTATGTATATTATTTAAATTTCTAACAAATTATTATCTATTATTCATTTTTGATTAGTATATCCTTCATTTAGTATTTCAATTGCTTTTTAGCACAAATCATTTTACGACAATTAGGAGACAGTACAGATCAGAAAGAAATAATTGGCAATGCTTAATTTCATTATATTTTTTGATTCACCATGTTATGGAGAGAATAGTTATTTTATATGATGAGTAATAGTTTTTTCTTATCCTTGCTCTTCCTCCTGCATTATGGTTAATATATTTAACCTATATTATGTAAAATATATATTCTTTTGAAATGTCCATTTTTTAAAGCCATAATAAAATATTGTACTCTTACCCAACAAATTATTGAAATACAAGTTAAATATTAATAATAATTTATCTCTACTGTGTTGTCTTTGTGTCTTTTTGATGTGCCTACACTTGCAAACATGGTGCAATTTTAAAAATTAAAACATGACTCTACTGAATTTATTATACACACCCAAAAGCATACACAAAGTAATTAAATGATTCCTCAAACATCTGCTGTATCAGAGTTATAGATAGCAAGCTATTTGTGTAGAATATTAACAAGAGAAATGGATACATTCCCGATTGGAAATCCAACTATTTTAACAAATGAGTTTCTCATATTTACAATCTTTCCCATTGATCAATGTTCGAGTCAAGGGGATTGCCAAGATTTCAAATACTAATTTAACAAAACCTTTCAACACCAATTTCCTTTGTATCGTATTTTAAGTTTGGCAAATATAACAATTTTTTTTTAATTCATCTTTTTATGCTAATGTTTAACAAAAAATGTTTTCATGCTGGGTATGATAAACTAAATCTGGCACCAAGGCCTCTGATTGGGAGGTTTTTGAGGAGCATGAAACTACCTCTTAACTGATTTGTTCCCAGGTCTACTCTGACCAGGATCCAAGCTATGGGCAAATAGTGAACCCTCCAAACAAAAATCAACAGAACATTTTTATAAAATGAGCAATAATACATTTTTATAGTAAAATTCCCAACAACACATTTCATATCTATAAATTATATATCTAAAAAACATAATTTTATACTTTCAGAGTAAAAGTATGTACAAAATATCTGTAGTTGAAAGCATAAAATTATGTACAAAATATTCATATTTTGGCATTAAATAACCCATGGAGGTTGATATGCCACTAAACAAAAATGACCAACAAACAAAACATTTTTTTGCATTTCTGTACAAACCAAATGAGAGAATGTTTACATCTTTAGAGATTTGTCATTTGCTATAGAAAAGCACAAAATAAAATGTCATAATTAAGACATCAAAATCAGTAAAAATTTAAACATTGCTTAGATTTTAAGCATGTAAGTGTATAAAATTATCTTCAATCTTAAAATAATTTAAATAGAGAAAATGCAAATATACTTTTCTGGCAGGTCAACATATTCCTATCTGTTTTAAAAAATTCACAGTAAACAAAACAACCCTTTTGTCATGTTCTACAAACATATTTTAGACAGTGTTGCATTCATATCTCAGTTAGCATTGGGTAATAAAATTCTGAAATGAATTAAGTTTTATATAGAAAAACAAACAAGTATATTTTAATAGAAAACTGAACACAATATTTTTTTTATTAAAGGAGATATGTAATGTTTGCATCACTACTTGTCAAACTTAACATTTGAAGAACACTGTGGCAAAAGAGACATTTTATATAAAAAGAAAAATTAATAAGCAAAGAAGCACACCAGGGCTGAAAAGACTAAACATTAAAAAGTAAACTGATCCATTGAAACTGAGCAGAATTCAATGTAAACCAATTTAGCTCAAAGATACATATTGCTATCAATAAACAATGCAAGCTAATAGAGTAGTGATTTTGTAGTTGACATTAAGAGTTCTATCATTAGATGACATATGTGAATATCATGTAATTATTTTGAGTTGTTGCTGAATATTTCTAGCTGATAACAACCAATTCATGAGTAACTACTTTCTTTCCTCAAGTCAAAATAAGACTAGAAGCAGCGCATTATACAAAATAGAAATATAACAAGCAATTTAGCTTGCTGTACTAAGTAGCTATCACAGACCAATTTGCAAATAGTAATTATAAAACAATGCAGACAACTTCCTTAATATCCCTGAAGCAATCTTTATTACTTATTAACCTTATAAGTAATAAAGATTGCTTCAATGATACACAACTCAATGAAAAGCTTGTTCAAAGAGAAAATATGTTAGAATAAATTAACATTGTTGTTATATAACCAGATTATATAGAAGTTTAAAATTTGCTATGTTTATAAGGGAATAGTGCTCAATGACAAAGACAGAGTGTTTATAGGTAAAGACAGTGTGAACATTGGAATCAACACTGCATGGTGACAGTTTTATTATTCAATGCAATCTTCAGATCAAGTAACTTTAATTGGGCTGAATATATAGGTCATGAGAGGAATGAAAGAAAAGGAAATCAGCTTTTCTTAGTTAAGGCTAATACTTAAGATAATTTATAGGCATGACCACTAGATTATATATATATATATATATATATATATATATATATATATATATATATAAGATTTAAGAATATAATATTTCAAAAGTAAAGCAGATATTTTCATAGAGTGCTCAATATTAAAAATATTAAAATAATACTAATATTAAAAATAGAGCATTGATAATATGATAAAGTTAATTAACTGTAAATATCAATTCAAAGTTAATTGAAATTGTCTATTCTTCAAGGGAACTATTGTTTGAATAAGTTTATTTCCAATTTTTTTCATGTCTTTTTTTTAAAATCTGTTATGTCCACATGTACAGAACAGATTAAGAAAGATGTAAAAAAACTGAAAAAAAATGGAAACTCAATATTAAAGTAATAACTCAATATAAATTAAAAAACACAATATAAATTAAAACTCAATATAAATTTAACACTTAAAAATCATTAATTTTTTCAGTTATTTTAAAATTTTAATTTTTAACTGTTACCCAAATGCTGGGTGTTCAAGCACCAGATGAAGGGCAAATTTTCAATCCCAGGATCATCCTGATTCCAAAAAAGTATAATATGTCTATTTAGAGCATGTATGGCCCAAGTTAGGTGTTTGACATATTGACAGACAGACATCATTTGCCATTTATTTATTTAGAAGATAAATGTCTGACAGGCATAATAAGATACACCATTAAATATCGACATTATTATGTATCCAAAACTTTTGCAGAATACTTTCTGTTGTATTTATCAATAAATTTCTGTATAGGCAAACCTTTCTTTATTTTTCTTTATACTAAGTATTCATTACATTCAGTTCAAGTTTTAGTTTCATAGCATCAATAGAAGTTATTTCCTTAAAATGTTTTAAGTGTCCAATACATTGTGTCAAATATACAAAAACTTATAATTATACAATAAATGTTTCTTTTTGATCACATAGCAGTTGATTTTCAAACTAAACCAAAATTAATCAAAACTTATGCCTTAAAATGTATATACACTAAACCCAATTGATAATTAAATCAAAATTTCCAAATTATTATAAAACCAACTTCAAACCAATGTTTTTCAAATATGTAGTAATTTCTATAATAAAATATGTAGCAAATACTACAATAAAATATATAATAATTAAAATAATAAAATATGTAATAATTTATATAATAGATTTTACTTTTATTTTTCTTACTATGAAGTGAAAAATAGTTTCAAATACATATTTTGTTAAGTCTTTACTACTATTAGGTTTTCATAAGTGATTTTTTAAAATGTAAAAATACACATAGTTCCTACTAAAAAAACAATGGGATTATATATGGAATGGTACTTTACTTACCTAGGATCATTGATCCTAAGTAAGTAAATATTGCCATGCTGCTTAAAATACTGATGTAGCAGAAACGTCATTTGGTTGAGTGTTCCAAGCAAGCCGGAATTTTCATGATATTTTATATTTCTGTTTGCTTTATTTCACTAAAAAGTTACTGAGAAAAAAATCTACCAATATATGTGATGCATTAAATAAATACTTTGAAAACGGAAGAGAACACTTAAATACAATTTGTTAAAGCATTTTGCAAAACCTGCAGAAGCAATGTGCAGAATGAAGAACAAAAGATTATCATAATAATGAAGTCTTATGTCAACATTTCCTCACTGCTAACTCAGAAAAGAAAAACTTGTTTTAAAGCAGATATTTCCAAAATAACTGTAAATTCAATTAAACCAAATATTTGGGGGGCTTACGGACATATAGCACTGAAACACTGGTTCCTATATGATCACCAAAATTAAAGTGTGCTGAGCCTGGTCAGTAATCAGATGATTAACCTCTTGGGAATACGAGATGCTGTAAGCTTGGATCTGCAAGTGGTATAATGGATAACGGCTCAGAATTGTTAACCAGAGAGCCAAGTTCCAATTTCATTATATTCACTGATGCTCAAATACGCTTGGGAAAGGCATGAATCCACCTCTTCTCCCCCACCTATGGGTTAGGAAGACTTGTATTACTAAATTATGATCTCCCCACAAGATTCTTACAATCTAAAAATATTTTCTGACTTTATATAACTTGTAAAGGGTTGAGAAGCTATAGAAAATCAATAAAAATTTTGTTTTCTCATATGTCAAAAATCACTGGCCATTTCTATATGGTTCTAATAAAAATAAAAATTGACATTTTGCATTAAGTAAATAATTTCATTATTTTTATAAGTTATCAAATCAATCCTTAAGCATTCAATTTGCATTTTAAAAAAATAACTAAAACTAATTTTTTTTAGCAACTAAGTACAGTGATATCTCAAGTCATTTTCAAAGATACGTCAGTTTTTCGTAAATATTATATGGAAAAATAAAACTCACCTTAGCTCATTTTACTAGAGTTTACGTTGATTGTTAAAAATATTAGAGATATAATAACAATAGACATATAAAATCATATTTAAATAAATTTAAGAATAATATGATGTATACTATATATCATAAAATCATCAAAAACAAAAAAATAACATTATAAAGTAAGTTCAGCAGATGTTCTTATTTCAAATTCCTGCTGACAGGCAGCACTCATGCGTTGTTTTTCATACCAACACCGATTTTGAATTCAGACTTGTTTACATCTGTGTTCTGCCATTGACACTCTTTCAATTACATTTCAATTGTGATTTAGAATACATTTTTGCCCATGGCTCTAAAGAAAAGTCCCAGTGCAAGTACTAATGCTAAGCATAAGGCTATATCACTGGAAGATAAGGGGAAAATTAATTATTTTATTCAGACTACTGTATGTATATATCATAAATACTGTAATATGCAATGGGGAGTGCTTATTTGTGGTTCATAGTGTGGTTATTTCAATTTAAGTCATGACCTCTGGAACCAATTAACGATGTAGGGTGAGGTATACTTGTATGATTTTTTTTCTTTTTTAGTTGAGTATTAAAATGTGCATAAATAGAGAGAATGAGTATCACAGATAAAGGAGATATACATAAAAAATAAGGAAACTAACAGGAGATAAGACATGCTCATCAACAAGGTGCATAAAGCCAGAATGATCATATTAGAAAAAGAAAATATTCTTCAGTGCTGGAATGAATATATTGGAGATCTCTTCTATGATGAAAGAGAACAACTGACAATACACAGAAATACCAATGGACCAAAAATATTTAAAAACTGAAGTGGAAATTACATTGCTAAGTTGAACAGAAACAAAGCAGCAGGCCAGATGGAACTGTAATAGAGATGCTGGCAGCCTTAGATGATTTCAGCATAGATTACAGAAATAATAAATGAAATATACAGTGGTGATATATTGAAAGATCCAAGCAAATTTATTTTTGTAGCATAGGCACAAACGAATGTGAACTCCACCAAACAATCAGCCTAATGAGCCACATAACAAAACTCATCATCTGAATTCTGATGAACAGAGAACAGTGCGGGTTTGTCAAAGACACCAGAACAAAGAACACAAGGCGTTCGGCAAAGTATACCAGAAAGGTCTGTTATAGCTGCTCAGCAACCTTGACCATATTCAGAAAAGACATTAGAATAATCAAAAATCTCGACTGGCAACAAACTGCCTGCAAATAGATAAAAAAAAAAAAAAAATGAGTTCAGCAGATATACAAAAATAGAAAGAAGTGTAAGGCAAGTATGTGTCTTCTCACCAGACTTATTCAATCTATACAGCAAGGCAATTCTGAGAGAATTAGAAAGCCTACCAGGATTCATTATTTACAGCCACAATCTTAACATCATAAAATATGCAGATGATACAATGCTGATAGCAGACACAGAAAGGAAATTTTTGTTGGAAACAATGAAAAGTGTATTGAACTGTTATGTGATATCTGTCCTCCTGTATGGCAGTGAATGCTGGACAATCGCGTCAAAGATGAAGAAGAGACTTTAAGCAACAGAAATATCGTTCTACAGAAAGATGCTGAGGATACTATGGGCCAAACATGTGAGCAATGATGAAGTTTTGGAGAGAATGGAATTAAAAAGGAAACTTATACATCATCAGGTAGAGGCAGTTGAAATTTCTGGGACATGTAAGGAGGAAGTACGGCTTAGAAAATTTGATAGGGACAGAGGAAAGAATGTGTGAAATAATGGGCTCGAGCAAGTGGATGGTGGAACAGGGTCTGGGAGAAATAACAATAAGACATAACTTATTAAGAACTACAAGGTACAGGTGGAGGAGAAGGGCCATGATTGCCTACATTCTGAAGGGACATGGCATATAAAAGAAGAATTGTATAACCAAGAAATCGTTTGATTAGAGTTGATAAAAATTTCTTCCAAACATACTTCTATGATGTAAATTTTCTTTTTAATATTTAATCTTCCATTTCACCATGAATTTATTTCCAAATAAGATGAATAAGCATTTTTTTTTTCGTAACTGGAAAAATAGGATTGCTACAAATTACTACTGACCAATAACTCATATTTGTCAAGGTTTCATTTTTATGCTTTAACATTTCACATTATGTAGGTAATAAAATATTCTTTTTTAATGTATTTTTAAAATGAATACTTAAATGATATAGCAAGCTTATAATCAATACACTTCACGGTTTATAAATCTCAAAAGTCAGCAAATGCCCTGAATTGATTTTTGTTAATCTCATTTTATAATCATTTGTCCATTCTAGTAACAGCTTTTATCTGCAGATATTTTGCTGTTCCTTTGGGTAGTTCCTTTTATCATTTGTATAAGTTTGCTGCAAATTTTTTTCTCATATCCTTTAACACTCAGTAACCCCCTTGTGTCCGAGTAGCTTTATTGCCTTGCTTAGGACAAAAAAGATTAAAAGAAAAAAATAAGATATTTGTATCAGGTTAAAAGTAGAAGATATCATGATGCTTTCACATCACACATCCAACTGTAGGAGGAGGCACCTCTGGTGATTGTTATTAAAAATATCAGAGTCAAAAGATTAGGATAGTTATTAGAAACAATGATACCACTTTAATTGATTTGTCAAATTTCCATACAAATACATGTCTCTATGTCAAAGGTACAAAGGGCATTTAGGAAAGATGTGGAATTTAATTTCCATTGTTAACAAGCACTGTTACATATGAAAAGAGGGGGTTGTAAATTTTTCAGCTTTTCTTATATATGGCATGGAGTTCTATCTTCAGTGAAAATATTGCTGCTTTTGTCAAAATAAAAATTAGTGAATACTTAAAGAAGTCCTTTCTACAAAAGAGAAATGTATTTTTTCTTAACTAATATTCTCTTCACACACTCCAAGAACTTTGGACAGCTAGTACACCAAAATGCTTCACAAAAACTTTAAAAAAATCATATTTGATAATAGGTGGATGAAACAAAATTCTTGATTAAGGAATTTTCAGACTCCTACTTGACTGTTGTTTTAAATTTGAGTAAGTAAAAATGTGTCTAGACAGTGTGAAAATTTTTGAAGGATCCATGCATGACCATGTTATTCAGATTCAGCTTTCTCTGCTGAAAGGATTGTTTTGACTGTGCTACCATAATGATCCATCTGATGAGAATTACCATTCTTGCATTGCTTTAGACAAAGCTACATCTGCTACTTTGCAGGTTATTTTCACTTTCCTAATGACCCAGAAAGATAAGTGGTTTTATTTCCTTCATTAATGAATTATATAACAACACAGTTCACTGCTGAAAGTCAAATTATCTTTTCCATGTTATCATTGTTCAGTCACTCTTATAAAGCTGATGATTCTTGTAATTCTGAATTACAAAATATTGTAAAGTGAATGTGTATTTGTTTCACTTGCATTCTTATAGTAAAGTCATTGCTAATAAAGACATTTCCATTAAATTCCAAACAAATAAAATGATTGTGTTGTCTTATTCATCCTGTTTCTGTATATCAAATTAAAGTTTTTATATAATTTTAATCATAATTTGAGCTTTTAATTTTTCATATTCTCTTCCTAACATAAAACAATACATGTACATGAAATCAAGCCTTTTCTTTTTACTACAATTGCATAAGTATTTCTCTTTCAATATAAAATATACTGCCAGACATGAATAAAAAAATTCAAAGTGCATAGAATTCTTTAACTTGAATGTTGCAATTATTGATTTGTTTTTTATGGCTTATCAACCCTTTTGCAGGTTATTTTAAGCCATAATATTTTTCAAATAAGAATTTTTAGGGAATAATAAAGATTTGTTGATACAAATGCTACTAATTAACCCATAGGTTGGGGAGGAGAGGTGGATTCATGCTTTTCCCAAGAGTATTTGTGCATAATATAACAAACCTGACTGTAACTTAGCTTTGCAATTCTAAGCCATTTTCTATTACACCATCTGCATATCCAAGCTTACAGCACTTTGTAATCTCAAGTAGTCACCCATCTAGATACTGACCAGGCTTAGTTGCTTAACTTCCGTGATCATACAAGAACCAGCGTTTCAATATGATATGGCCACCAATGTTGCAGCCAACATGTCTTGCTAGAAAAGTTAACATTAATCAAAAAAATTATCAAAATTTTTCCATGTTTTCACTTTTTGTTTGTTAATCAAGATAAAGGAAATAAATTGAGTGAGTCTGAATTTATTTCCTTAAAGACACCAGCTGTATGATTCATCCCCATAACACAGACACATTGGATACAACTAATTAAAAATATAGTTGTGGTATATTTTCTAAAATAACTCCTGAATATTTTAGTACAAGTGTACCAAATTTCCAGAAAAGGTGGTGGTTATTATAAAATTTCTTTGAAAGTAGTGTTATTCACGATATCTTGAATTTTGGTACCTGTCCCTGCCAAATACATTAGTAGAAAATAAAAACTGGTTAAATTATAACTTCTTGAGTACTGTTATCAACTGATACAATCATTGCTATCAGGATGACTGATTGTTAAGTAGAGTGTGGCTAGACATCCTGCAGAACTTTATCATGGTTATATTACATCTCAAGGAACTAATCTATTTCTTTTAGTACATGTAAAAAGTAAAAATAAAATTAGTTATCAAAATTATTTCAATTCTTACTACCATTATTTTATTTTTATCAATGCAAAAGTAAATGAATATTGCTGGTATTATCTGATAAAAGGTTTTGTTTTATTAGGCCACACTAGTATAAACATGGTTCATCTGTATATAAAAAAATGAGCTATTACTGAGGTATAAATAATTGTCAAAGTCATCAATCCTGCTACTGTTCCGCCAAAACCTGACTTTATAGCAGATTTGGTTCAACTGAAGTAAATTCCTGTTGCCTGAAAAACCTTCACACTACACTGCAATCCATTTATCTACTTGTAAAATTTGCAATCTCCATGAGTCAATATTAATTCATGCATATGTTGATTTTAGTAAACCATCTAGCCTAGAGAAATTGTTAAATATAAAGTATTTCACAGTTAAATATCTTATAATTTCTCATCTTAAAACTTACCATTGTTTAGAGTGATTCTAAAAATTGCAAAACACAGTTCAATAATGAATATAGACTGCATCATTTATTTAAGAGGTAATAACTTTTATGAAATATTAATGTCCAGCCATAAGCAATGCATTATTAGAAATTTGCCTAATATCAGCATATTCCAAAATATGAAAAATGTCTGCAGTCCTATAAAAATAAGGTTTTATATATATATATATATATATATATATATATATATACACACACACACACACACACAGCATTTATGTATGGTTCATCCCCCTCTCTGATGAACATTTTCTCACCATCCTTAGGAACAAAATTTCCTTTACAAGAGCAAGATCAGGCTGAAAATGGAGTGAAACTCGTGGATATGGGTAGAAATTCTCCAGCCTACTCTTTTGAGGTTTGATAGAGTCCAAGAAATGTCGACATGGCCTTTTATGTGATAAATTATTTTCTGCCCTACAACTCCTTTTCCCCAGAAGAAATGCTGCAAGCCTCTCACTACTCTACGGCTATCTGAAAAGTATTTGAGTTTTTTTCATTTTTTCCAACATTTCTAACCTTCACATCTAAGGCTCAGCATGTGATGCCCATTGTAGGAAACAAACCTCATTCCCTTTGTATTCCGTTGGTGAAATGTAAGTTTCACTCCAACAGCTTCTTCCCAATACTCTGTGGACCTGACTCCCAAAAAGATGCTTCCCTGATTACTTCAATCTCAACCTGTTTTAGTCCAAATCTCAAATAATAACATAGGTTATATGAGGCTGACATCAGAAGTCCTTTAAGATCACTAGAGGTCATGAAAAAAAAAATAAGACAGCATGCCATTTCTATTCAAATGAAGCAATTTCTAGCAAAATATATTGAGTTTGCTATGAAATACAAAAACATTTTGATGTGACTAAGGTCAAATCTGATCTCATCTTCCCCACATATCTGTATAAACTGTCTCTTACCTATTACTCTGTAACCCGCTACATCGAGTGGCTCTTAGGTATGTATAGTGAACATTTAAAAAAAAGAAAAGAAAAAAAGACTTGTAATGCTATGATATTAACTATCCTTTAAGAATAAATATGTATATAATTATGTGAAAAAGAAAATTAAACTCAAGATTTATTAAATTATACATGTATACATTCTAATCTGACTCCCCCTAAGCATTTTATGAATGTGTGTGTATGTACATCTAAATATATATAGCACCATCTGTGTGGAAGCAACAGTAGCCAATAAACACCTGTGTTTGTTAAGGCATTTGTATGCTTCAACATGTCCTCTATGAACAGAACTACTGAGAGACTCTCAAAGGCTGCCAGAAGTAAAAAAAAAAAAAAGACCTTAAATGCAACAGCATAAACCACACCTGTTTTGAACCTTTCACTCATCAAGTCAGCTTGGAAGCAACATGTACATGTCAAATACATATTGCATCTCAACAATGGAGGAATGAAATACACATTCTATAGCATCAGCTGGCATGGTGACAACAGCTGATCTCCCTTGCTTTACCTATGAATTTATAGCTAACATATTAGTTTCCACAATAACATGAAGTTGCACCAGCATCAATAGCATTAATAGCCCTTCTTGGAGCTAGTGTCATCAAACAACAGACAGCTAAATAGATAGAATGTTTGAGTATATGCAATGAAAAGCCAGTGATTTAGTAAAAAATTGAACATTTTTTATGAGTTCACAAACTGAATTTTTTTATTAAAGAATAACCTAAAAAATGAAAAGTTATAATACCAAAGAGCTTTCAAACCAACTTTGCTGTTGCAAATAGTCTAATAATTGCAAAATAAATAAATATTTTTAGCAATGTAATATAGTAACAACTCTAAGTAGAAGCTCATGAAGCTTTATTTTACTAATTCATCTTTAGCAATGAAAATGTTTATTTTATTGTGATGGATGGTTACAAGCGATAGGGGAGATTGCATGTGCTCATAGTATTACCACAAGCACTATCATTTGGGCAAAAGATAAATTTAGAGACTCTTTTCTTATACAGTAATAACGAACAAGTGAATTTGGGGGACAATCGCAAGAAAATGTAGCCAAGATTTTATTATTAATTTTTATTCTCATCTAAAATACTTAAGGCAATCTTAGCTTTGGTGTTCAAATATATTCAGTAATGTGGCTTAATCTTGATGGTATGATCAAGTGACACACATGGTTGAATAAGATCAATGCACATAACTTTGGCTCTGGAACATGTATATGAGGCAACCAGTAGTAAAAAAAAAAAAAAAAAAAAAAAAGTGGGTATATTAAACATTCCTGTTCAGATACTCCTTTTTTTTCGATGCCCAGCATTTTAAGTCATATGAAGTTGCGAACAAAAAACATGTTGAGTTGCTAAGGTAATTTAAACTTAAAAAGGATCATTTTAAAATAATGTGGAAAGTGCAACACTGAGATCCAAAGATGTATTGAGATGGCAAAGATGCATTCCAAAAGCTAAGCAGAGTATTAAGAGACAGAAAAATTTTGTTAGAAACAAAGAAAAGAGTATTGAACTATTACATGATATCTGTCCTCCTATATGGCAGCAAATGCTACACAATCTCCACAAAGATGAAGAGACTTGAAGCTACAGAAATGTGGTTCTAGAGAAAGATGCTTAGGATACTACACACTAAATAGGTGTGCAATATACATGATGAGCTTGCATAAATGGATGGTAGAACAGGGTTTGGGAAAAATAAAAAGACAAAACTTATTAAGAGCTACAAGAGACAGGAAAATGTGGATAGCCATTAGTTATTTTTTGTTTTATGTTGCTTTTATTTCATTACTCCTTACTTTATGCTTGTTTTCCCACTTGACTCACTCACATACACACAAGTAAATGTTGTTGTATTATGATCTAATCAGTTTCTTTTGTTTCATTGATTACACTAACTGAATAGTTGAATGAAATAAAACAAAAAAAGTATTTTGTATACCAGTGACAGAATTGTTATTGTTTTCTAAAACTTTTGTATTTATTGACACAGAGTATTATTTCATGTAAACTAAGGTTATAATAAATTTCTTTAGTTTTATTTGGAATAAATAGATAGACCTGTGTATGTTCAATTACCATTCTACATTGCCTACAAACATTGCAGGTCTAAAGCTTTGATAATTTTACTTATTGCTGCCAGACAGTTCATTGTCCCAGGATTAGAGAGTTTTGTTTATGTATCATGAGTAGCTCTAAGGGCTGTCATGTGGTGATTAGGATCAATTGAAATAGGTAAGTCTACTTTCTGCTGTGGACTATTTTGGAAATTTTAAGGATTCCTTATTTCTTCTGAATATTTAATTTGTTTATGTGCGTAATATATCTTTGTTTTATGAAGCACCAGTGTAATAAAATATGGTCTCTGATGGAAATAAATCAATGTAATGAGATTTTGCAGAGTTGGTGATGTTCTGTCTTAGTGATTAGGTGTAAGAATCTGCAACTAATTGAGAGTTCTTGCTTCCATTCATTATAGAATGAAATACAGAGAATGAAAGATTGAATAACAGATGAAATTTTGTACTTCAAGTTATCAGGATTAAATAAAATGCTTCTTTTATGTGCCATGTCCCTTCAGTTTCAAAGAGAAGTTTATTTTCTTGTCTACAGAACCATAACGGACATGAACCTTTTTATTGCAAGTTTGTTACCTTAACCCTAAATCTACATATTTTTTAAATATTTGGATTTTTTTAATGTAGAGGAAAAATAGAAATAAAAAAAATCATTTTGAAAATGAACTTACAAATGATTATTAATACCTTTAGAAATTACATAGAAATGCCAAGATAAACTGAAAACTTTCAGAAATTATGACTATTTAATTTTATCTCATTTATAAAATCATTAAAATTTTAAAAAGATGAAAAATCTGCAAAATATTGAAATAGAATCAGTAAATCAAATATCTATTTCCATTTATTCCCAATCTAGCTTGGGTAAGACATAAAATTCACTATCACATACCACAAATATTCAACAACAGTTTCCCAAAGTTCATTCATGTGTCAACTGTTGTAAAGCCATAATTTTATGATATCAAATATATACAAAGCATAAAAGACAAACCCTTGAAATAAACATAAAACCTGTAATAGTAAATACATAATGTAAACTTTATTCCAAAGAACCTGTAGTGATCTCATGATCACATAAAATAAAAAAAAAAATCTAATTCCCATGATACTGTCTATCTCCAAGATGAGGTATTATGATTATTTACATTATTTGGTTGATATCCTCATTTTCATTGCCATATTCACAACATTTTGGCCAATGTATGCTCTGGCCTTCTTCAGGTAATTAGAATTTTGAACTGAAACTTTACATGGACACATGGCCCAGTGGATAAAGACATTGGTTAGATCCAGTGAGTTGTGAGTTCAATACCATTCAATTCAATTTGGTTAGACCCAAAGAGTTGTGAGTTCAATACCAGGCTACAGCAGTGGTGAACCAAAAAACTTCAAGTGATGAGTTAAAGGGAAATAAGTGAGACATCCGGAAGAGGCATGGCACGTGGAACTAGAACAATCTACCTCAGTGGATGAAATAAAGAAATAATATAGAAAAAAGGAAACTGTCCTACTAGTAAGAAAATTAGAGACTTTCTCTCTTTGCATCCGGTCTCTTGCAAGGAGAGCACATGAAATTGAGCAGGTCAAGAAATTAAGACCACAGATGTCAACTTACCCGAATATCACTTTCTCTTGTTAAATATAGCCTTCATTGATAGACTTCTAAATTCAAAAACTATTCATTGACCCAACACACACACAAACCAGCAATATTTTACTAACAACCGCATTACAAGAACTTATTCCCTCTACCGAATTTGTGCAACAGAATCCTTTGGATAATAAATCCTTTTGATTATTTAGTATAAATGACTCATTTTGTTGTGATGAATATATTTTACTAACCAAAATCAGAAGTCAAGCAAGGCCCATCATGACAAACTTGTATATTATAATTCTATATTTGTCAGCTTTTTTTTTTCTCAATATGATAGAAACATCAAACAATATTTGGTGATTTTTTTTCAGCCTATTCAAATTCTAATTTGGAGGCTAACAGCATGAGATTGACAAAAAGCAATATGAACTGGGTTAATATAGTGTTTTCTAAAATGTTGGTACATATTCTCAGAATGAAACACAGTAAAAATCTCCACATCATCTACAAAAGAAATGCTGGCATCATCTTGTGAATGAATTAAAAGTGTTAATCAGCTCAGTATATTGAACCAGCTTTTTTTTTCTAACTTGTAAATTAAAGCTGCATGTTGGAATCCGATTTCCAAATCTAAAAATATCAGAAAACTTCTACAAAATGAATTTTATATCTAAAGGAGGATAGAAAAATTTCCAGATGAAACAACAAGGATGATATTAATTTGAGAAGATCATTATGTCTGAAAAACTTGTGAAATAGTTAAGAATTTTAAGTGAACTTTTGTTGATTGTTATTCTTAGCTAATCAGATGTGGCATCACAGATCAGATGGAAATCCATAACTAAAAGGTTACTGTATTTTGATGGCATTGAAGAGGACTTTTTTTCAACCTTGCAAAAAACAGTTCAGGTGCCTGAGTATCTAATGTTTACCCAGATTTCCAACTCCACAATTTATATCACTATGCCAATGTTTTTGTCATCACACAACCAAACAGTTACCAGTGATTTAGTTTTTGCATGAACAACTAACAAATCTCAAATAATAACATAGGTTATATGAGGCTGACATCAGAAGTCCTTTAAGATCACTAGAGGTCATAAAAAAAAAAATAAGACAGCATGCCATTTCTATTCAAATGAAGCAATTTCTAGCAAAATATATTGAGTTTGCTATGAAATACAAAAACATTTTGATGTGAGAAATGGTAGAGTCACTAAGGTCAAATCTGATCTTTGAGTCTGTTAGAAGTAGAATTAGTTTGAGGTTATAATGATTTGTATTGCAGCCAAAGAATTATATTTTGATACATAGCTGTAACTTGAACAGAAAAAGTTGATAAAATATATATATGTGTGTGTGTGAAAATAATGAAACAACTATTTGATCAATTCACAAAAGAAAAATTGAATATGATTTGAATATTCCTTTTGAAAGTGTTTCATAATTATAAATTAGAAAGCAATCAATTTCAATGGTTTTAATAGATCATAGCTCAAGACAAGCTTTGCAAAACTAATAACATCTAATGTTGTTAATCATTCGTTTTTTCTTTTTATTTATTCTGTGCCTTTTTTTTCTATTTCTTTTCACTATCCACAACAATTAAAAAAACAAGGTTGTGTTACATTCCACTTAATGTGGGCGTGTGGTTAAATACCTGACAAAAGTTATCTGATAGACTTATCCAGATCTAATTCTGGAATTGGGGCTACACGTTTGTAACATTCTCCCTAGCCACACCCCTATACCTAGAGTCTATGCTTCTGCTAGGTATGATGTCTGACTAATAGCCATTAAAAAAACAAGGGAAAAAAGGCTTCAAATAACAAAGGTAATTGTAAAAGGTGACCATATGGTGTAATATAGGTTAAGATTGACATTTCTTTGCTTTACCTGGTGACAGGTGATTCATTTGCATACATGTTTACATATATGCCAGATGCTCTCAACCTGGCAACACGCTGTTTGGTGTGAGAGTGGGAGATGTTGTCTGCAATGAAATATGTATTTTCACCTAATGACTGTATATTTTCAAAGAAGATGCAAAGAAAGACACTAAAACAATGCTTTCTGTGCAAAATGTTTTAACGAATTTTTATTAAAGTGGTTTAGATTTTCTATTTTGATAATTACATTTCATTTAAATATCACTTTTTGTCAAATATTGACAAACATTTCTTAGAACAAAATAAATAAAAATACATATTTTTAGAAAAAAAAGAAATTACCACTATTCTAATGAAAGAAAAAGTCAAAACAATTTTTTTTCATTTTACACCTAAAAATAGATGACAAACATAGATGGGCTAGCCACTCCTCTCAGATAAAACAGGTTGGTTATTAGAGTGACAGAGTAGGCATCAAAGCAGTGGAAAAGAACTAGGTAGGCAAGCCAGCACAATAATCTGGGTTCTACATGGGTCAGATGTACTAGAGATTGTAAGTGGTGGAGATCAATCAATGAGGGGTTCCTCCAACACGAGTGAGAAGGCTCTAGATTTGGATTACACCTAAAAGAAAACATTTTCATTATATATATTCAGTACTCATCTTTGTTGTTATTTTGACATTGTACCCTCATCTCTTCATCAGGTGTATGTCAATCCAGGTAACCTTCAACCTTATTTAATCAACAGGGGAAGATTATTATTGTTCAATTTTCATCTAGTTCTTATTTAGTACTACTTAGTTACTGTCCATCGTTTCTTCTAACCAAGTAGTACTAGATGAGAACACTCTACCCCATAGATTAAATAAAAGGTTCAGTTCAAAATTTCCTGAAAGTTACCCAGATTGACAAGCACATGATAAATACTAGAGGGCACAACAGCCAAAATATTGTGATAATAGCAACAAAATTGAAAGCCATTGTCTTAATGTAAACACTGATAACACTTCATTTTGGAAATTCAGACAGAGAGCTTTTAATGGTTTTAATTTAGTGGGGATTTATGAAAATAAAGAACACAATGTCTCACACTGAAGCCTACTGTAATTAATGACAGTAAAAATGATTAGGTAGCCTGAATATAGGGATTCCCTATGAGCTGCAAAATGGAAATTTTTTTTCAATTTATAATCAAGCAATCCAAAATTTAAATTACCAAGCCAGGTTTATTTTAATTTAAATTAGTGCAGGAAGTGAGTACACAAACTGATTCACCACAACTTGAGACGTATCAAATTCTTGAAGAGAAGGTACCAAGGTGTGCTGAAGGTAGTGATTTAGGAGATGATTCATAGATTTCTGTCTTCTAATTAAATTCAGAATTAAAACCAAAATCCTAAATAAATACAGTCAAACTTTCAAAACTGAGAAATTAGAATTAACTAAAACATTTTTTATTTTTATCCTGTTTTGCTACTTTTAATATTTTTTTTTCTTTTTTACATCATTAAATTTTCTCACTGGAAAGCAGAATGAACAATTTTCATTACAGTGCAATTTTCTTTAAATTAGTGTCACTGGTTTCAGAGCTATGATGATTTTTATATTTTACATTTTATTTTTAATGATAATGATGAAAAACAATTATAAAAACATCTTTTGCTGTCACATTTTATGTCATTTGTTTCTTTAAAATAGAAGTGACCAATTTTATTGACTCAAATTTTTCTAAAAAAGTAATCTATGCAAAAATTTTTTAAATATTTTAGTGCATCTTTACTCATGATCATATTTGAAAGGCTTATCATTTTACCTGTAACTATTAATTTTTAATTTATTGAATACTATATATATATATATGTGTGTGTGTGTGTGTATGTATGTATTTGCAAAAGTTTATCATTTTATATTCCATAGTGATGTTATAAATATTTGAATACTTAAATGTTTGGTCTCTGAATTTTGATTATAAAAATAAATCAATGAACTGTACAGAAATTCAGTCATGACTTTTGAGTGAGTGAAGTGTTTACTTGTAATTAGCAACTGTTTGTTTCTGGTGCAGAGCAGAAGGTGCCAGAGTGGGCTACAAGTAATAAATTCGGTAGCATTTGAAAACCCATTATTAAATTTTTAATTGACTTTCTTCTCATTAATAAGCCCAAGTTAGCAGACTATTCTCAAAGTAGCCCCCAAAAGTGTCAATTATTAAGATTCAAAATTACTGTCAGGCTTTCAGAAGTAGCAGATTGGGTTGCTTCTGGAAGCCAAGCAGTTCTAAATGATCAAAACAGGTACAGAGAGTCAAAATTAACTTAAATTAACATTTTTAAAAATTAAAATAAACTTGCTAGTTAGTTTTTTGGTAGATTATTATATTGACTTACTTTTTAAAGTCATATAAGTTTATTACTAATTTTATAACTGGGACTTGATCAACAATAAAACTGTGGTAACAAGAAAATTCGAAATTACCAAATTGGGAGAATTGAGTATTAAAATCTGGCATGCCATGATGAATGCATCCTTCAATAAAATCACAACCAATAATGATAGGCTTGAACATTGGTTGATGAAACAAATTTTTACTTATAGAATTGAAAAAAAAAAAGGTAATTATTAAAAGAGTAGATTTTGAATGTTTTCAATGAATTCCATTTGTTATGTCTAATCTCTTTGAAAGATTTAATAAGACTTATGCTGCTATTTAACAATGACTTGTTTTTTGATTCAGAATCTAGATGTAGTATATACTCATGTATCATGCAATTTTTGAAGACTTAATTTTGAAGCTAATTTTAAGGAGATTGCGTCATACATGAGATAAAATTAGTGTATGTACTGCTGACCCTGACCAAACTATATCTCCATTTACTCTAGTCCAAAAGTAGAGCTGTATTTAAAATAAACATGATTTTGATAAAACTGATGTTTTACTTAAGTGTATCCAATAATAATGCATGTAATATTTACATATTAGTATCATATTAGTATCATATTATAAAATACAAACATAGCAAATATGCATCATTTCTATTGTTTACATTTATAAGATGTTTAGCTGTTTTGCGTTTACATGACAAGTATAGTGTGACTAATGATACTTTTATTCTCTTTTACTTTTTTAACTTATTTAACTAGAATATGGAATAAAGAGATAGAGGAAAAGAGGTTAGTTTATTGTAATTTGGTCTCTTGAAAAAGGAACTTTCATGATACATGATAAAATCATTTTTTATAATTGAAAATGTTGGGGGTCACAAAGTATGCAAAATTGTGTGTTACACAGGTATAATAGTAAGCTATTTTCTTTCAAATTATAGTAGTGATAGTAAATGCACAAGAACTGTTGATGTATTGATTTTAAATGTTCCATGAAGCTTTAAAAATCACTATAGTAAATCTCTGTTTATCTTGCATGATAAAGATCAAAATTCAGTCCTTTGGTGATGAGAATGAAGTGACCTCTCCAAGGTACAGGCCTGGCTGACAGCATATTGAAGCTGTGTACTGCCCAGACTACCTGGCTCCACTCTTGACCATACTGACAAAATCCAAAGGAATAGAGGGCATTATATTTGGGGACAGCTTGGCTGAAGGATTTGCAGAAATGTCAGTGTTGACAGTCAACCACCTTCAAGGATCTGCTCTGAATTTGCTGTCTGGATTTACTTCCATAACCTTTTCCATATTTGGATATGACCATAAGGCAGTAGAGGTTTAAAATCAGGGATTTTCTTGCCCCAGATGGACTGAATTTTTGAACTTGGTCTACCCAAAACAACTGGTTATGAGGCACCTGTTTTCCACCACCACCCATTCTTAGAGCTGGACTTAGTTGTCAGACACATGCCATGGAAGTATTGTATAGACAAGTGGGACCTTGTCTCTACTATCACCTCTAGCTATGAAAACCTTTGGAATATATATGATGTTATGTATATAAACATATACATTACGTGTGTCAGAAGCTCAAACAAAATAAAATTAATGGTATTTTAAATATAGAAAATATATATATTTGTGCTTATGTATTATTTTGTAATTTGTCTTGCTTTCTAAAAATCACTAACATCTTGTTAATTTAAATAAATCAAACACTATAGGCATTTATTATTTCATCTATACTTGTTATTTCATTTATATTTTGGACAAACAATAAAAAGTAATTTATTCTTGGGTTAAATGAATGTACCAAAAAATACCTAAAAAAATTGCAATCATACTGAAATACTGAATATACACTTTTGAGAATATCATGTTGAGAAGTGAGTAGCTATGGCCAAATGCAAAATACAGGGTGCAATGGATAAATTTTCACCATTTTTAATTTCATGCATACGCATTGTTTGTTTTTGTTGACTGCACCCTATAGTAGGATCAGTTGAGCACTGTCTGTGAGAAAAAGAACACTATGATGCAATTCATTCAGCCAGAAATTTGGAAACCACATGTTGTGCTACTTGGAATACACACCGGAAGCTCCAATATAAACATTTCAGAGTGTTTGGGTGTCAATCTGAGGACAGTGCAGAGGATTTGGAAAGAGTTGGATGAGTCTAATGGTGATTGCAAAGAAACAACAGCTTCAAAAACTCACTCTGATCATTCTGATAAGGAAACTCCTGAATTTATTGGTGAGGGCCTCAGACTCAACATGGAAGACTACATCAAGTCCCTTGAAAAGGTAAGTGCTGCCGTGGGTCAAGAGGGTGGCTGCTGGAAAGCCCTATGTCTGGCAGCAGAACTCTGCACCATGCCACACAAACAGGAGAACCCACTCATGGTTATCAACCAATATCTGGAACCACATCACCCTTTAGATCTGGCCACCTAACTCCCCAAAATGCAACCCTCTTGCTTATTATGTGTGGGACGCAGTTGAGCAAGAGACCAACAAAACTCCTTGTATCACTGAGGATAAACTGAAGGCAAGGATTATGCTAGCATTCACCAACTTAAACAAGGAGACTGTCCAGAAGAGTTGCAAGAGATTCCAAAGTCTTCTGAAGGCCATAGTTGAAGCCAATGGTGATTTTATTGAATAAATTTATTCTTTAGTGCTTCAAAATATTTTTGTGTAATTTTGATAAATATATTTGTTAACATGAGATATCAGTGATATTTTCATTTTTGTGTAATTTAAACAATTTATCCATAGCACCCTGTAAATAACAGAATTGCCTAACAAACAGAACTAACAAAGATAAGCAAAGATAACTGACAAATAATAAGAGAAAGAAAAGAGAAACAGGGCAAGAAAGAAAAATAAAGCAAGCAAACAATATATGCAAGACAAATCGACAGTAATATGGCAAAAAGTTCACAAACTAAGTATTGGAGTTGACATACAAAACCAAATTCAGACAAGCAAACATAGCATTCTGACTTGAAGACAAGACAAATCGGGACTGAGTCAGGTGAAAATGGAAACCAGCCTATTTTATTGGCTAAGAAAAAAATTCCAGCAAGCATCTGTGTGCTTTTGCCGATAAAAGTGGGAGGGGCAAGTGTTTTGCAGTCATTCAGAGCAAGATTAACATCAACGCATGTCCTTTCAGGCTGTAGGTGATCATGGCATGTCACATTCCATTTCTTTATTATCTGTGAATTGCCATGCTGTCTTGAATCATAGGAGTTTCTTGTTGACTGACTTCTTCAAGATTTTAAATTCAGAGTTAGATGGACTGCCACCCAAAGTTAAACAGTCTAGCTAATGGCTAGTGGAAGAAGAGATGGATTCATACTTTTGCCAAAAGTAAACATAACAGACTAGGCTGGAATTTGAACTTGGCTCAATAAGTCCACTGATAAGTTACACTACCCACACATCCTGTATTTATAAATTAAATCCACTATAAATTTATAAATATGCAATGGATCGCAATCATTCAATCCTCAGGAGATGTCTACATAAAATATTATCAAGGGGAATCTATCCTGAGTATCATATTGTACCACATATTGTAAGTCAATCTGTTACAAACAAATAGAGGACATAATGGATACAATGGATTTGAAAGGTTGTACCCAGCTGCCTTTATAAACTTCCTACTGTATGACATATAGAATAAAACAGTGCTTAATGATTTTTAGTCAGTTGAATAGTATACAATTTTTTCAAGTTCTTCAACAATAAAGAATATATTCAAAGTGTAGATTTGAATAGGCCTGATACTTTGCCCAGCATGACAACATTTCATGTATTAAGTTTCTAATTATTAAACACTGATCTTGGTCACAAAATTTTGACTATTGTACTCTCCAACCTTAGTCATTGATTGAGTAAAAGGTTTAGTCCAAAATATCTCCATTACTAAGTGATATATCACTTAATTCTTAATTCATCTTTATGATGTGGTTTTGGGGTTTTTCACTGAACAAGAATATATCAGTTTCATTGTGTGAGCCAGAAATTAAATTCACAGTTACCCAGTAACTAGATAAAGGTGATCAATGCTTTCCTCCATTACATCATAGAACAATCGAGTGACATTTTAGAGCTTTAAATTTAATGTTTTTTTGTTTTTTCCTCATCAAAGGTTCCTATTTGTATTTATTTCTATGCTTGGTCTACTGAAGAGGTCAGAGCACTAATTTTTTCAATTTCTTTATATTCTAATGTACTATTATTCTATTTTATATTGATTGGTGATTCCTCTTTTCCTTTCCACAAATGATCAGTCATGTCTCATTTCATAATCTCTACACAAATTAAGACTGTTTCATGTTCTTCAAGCCTTATTTATAAGAGTGGGAATATTTCTGAATATTCTAACATATTGATCGCCTTAGAAACTAATGGACACAATGGTTAAAATTTGCATTTATCACACCCAAGATGAAGATAGTGGACTAAAAAGATCAGTATATAATAAGTCCTCTTTTTTTTTAAAACAGGAATTTACTCCAAAGCTTATTTCATGTATACATCTAAAGAATATGACTGTTTAATATTATTATTATCATAATATATTAGAGTGAATATCAGATAGACTAAGTCCAACAATTATTTATTATATTATTTGTTTATATGTAATTTTTATAGATACAAATATTTAAGTAAATGCACTGTTTATAATAAACAGTATTAACAACATTTACCAGGCTGAATGTCCGAGAAATTTCATAGAAAATATGTGTCCTCTGACAGGAATTGAACCTGTATTCTACACGGAACAGTCATATAGCTCGACATGCCATACCATTTAGCTACAGAGGAAGTATCTGGTTAACAGTAATTCAACCTTGCTAACCAGATGCTTGTTCTTAGCTAAATGTAGAGGAGGACTGTAGATAGCAATTGACATTGCATTTAAATTTTTAAAGATTAAAGGTGGTTGTAAATCATGTAGCTGGAAGGGAGTTCCACAAGCAAAAATTGTGAGAAAAGAAACTGTTAGAATAGAATTTATGGTTACATCTAGCCAGCTCAATTGTAAATTAATGACACCATTCCAATACTGTGCCTAAATTTAAAAAGTCTAGGAACCATAGCAAAGATCTAATCTAAACAATTACCATGAAAGTATTTATAGAAAAGACAAAGGGAAGCAACTTTATGGTGATAGGAAAGAGACTGAAGCTGAGCTGCCAAATCAGGAACAATAATAATGCTGATTCTTCTTTGGATTTTATCAAAGATCTCTAAATATATAGCAGGAGCCCTGGGCCATATGTGACAGCAATATTCTAAGCCTGGGCAAATGAAAGACTTATGTAAACTAGGCTTCAAAATAGCTTACAGGATATGAAAATTAGAAGGAAATGAAACAATATTTGCTTGTATTGTCCAAAACTGTCTTAAGTATTTTAATGCTATTGATAGTATTAGCTGTTTCCTCTTAAGAGAATATTCCATATTTACTGACCAACTAACCAGTGCTACTTTTGGTTGGAATTTATAAAATCTTTCTCTTAAAACAGTTTTTCAGGAAAATAGGTTTCTCAAGTTCATTAGTTGTCATTGATATTTTCTGTATTGATGGGAGTTTCCTTTCTAACCTTTTGTTTGAAATAGTGTGGAATCTTGATTATGTTATTTTCTCTTTGAGTTATATGTAATATCCATTTCAGTTGTTGCTGCTGTTAAGTCTTCAAGTGATGCAGTTTCTGTTATTTGTTACAGTTCTTTGTGATTCTTTAACACCAGTTTATGAGATTCAAAGAGTGATTTCTACAAACTTAATTTATTTGAAGCCATTTTTAATCATTGATCTTAGAAAGTGGTTGTATGCAGGTGACAGTTTATATATTTCTGAACAAATTTGGTGCCATGCATGACATCCATATGAATGTCTTGATCTGGTGAGGCCATTTAAGAATATGACTAGAGTTCTTAGGCTAATGCTTCGGTTTTGTAGCAATTTCCAATGTTGAGCAAAACTACCTCCAGCACAGCCTGTTCTATACTCAATTGCCTTATTTCCTCTGCCAAATTTCTTATAACTGATCCATATACTGAGGTATTTGAGTATTTAGTATTTACTAATTCCACATGAATTTTTATGATGGATCCAGGATACATGCCATCACTGCTTTCATTCCAATTTCTAGTTTCTGTTTTAGAAAGGTTTATCTTGAATCCTCTTGGAACATATAGTAGAGGATGTTGATTTTTTGTTCAAGGTTATTCTTATCCCAGCTATAAATACCTATTTCATTGGCATAGCCCCCTGCATCATTATACTGGTTTTGGGAGGGAAAGTAGTAACATTATTTCTTATTTGCAGATTTATTTGGAATCTGGTATGAAATAAAGAATCAGTACGAGTAGAGAGCATATTGTAGATTAAATAAATTGGAGCTCTCATTTCCTCCTCCTTGTACTCTTGATGAGGTTTTAAATACTTTGGTATTGGAGTTCTCACAAGCCATTCATTCTTTTGTGGACTGATATATTTCTTCTATCACAGCGATACCTGCAGTAAAGTCAGATCTTTAGGAAATGGTTTCTAATGGATCAGAAAAGGAAGTCACTATTAATGTAGCCATATGCTGCTGTGAGGTCAACACATGCATATATAGTTTTCTACTGGAGAGGTATGTAATTTCCTGGAGTTTTTTTTATAACATATATGCTATCATTATATCCCTTATCAGAACAAAAACCAAATTGGGTTGTGAGCAGTTGACTTTCATAGAATGGTGAGAGTCTAGTCAATACAATGTTTACCATAATGGATCCAACTGAAATACCTTCATATGCATGAGATTCTTGAAGATTAATTCACTAAGGAAACAAAAAGGTAATGTGCAATGAATTCCACTGTTTTAGGATTAGCTTCTGGTTCCAGACTTCCTTCATGAAAGTGAGATACTTGTTGAGTTCAAGAGTTCAACCTCAAGGTCAAGTAATGTTTTATTATTCTTTAGGCTTTTATAGCTTTCTCATAGACAAAAAAAATGGATGATCATCAGTTGTCCATTATGATGCTTTAAAATTCAATATAAAGAAACTAACCACCAACACTTGAAAGTTTTCAGCAACTTTCATCAAAATATACCATAAGGAAAACATATAAGCTTAAAAAAAACATACAAAAAATCTTAAAAAACAAATATTTTTGATACATACTAATATTTCTATATGATTTATAGGAACTATTAGACCACTAAAATATGATTTGGGGCGGGGGATTCTGCATAGTAATTTATTTCAAAAACTCAAATTAAAAAAGATGTTTAATAATATGTTGATCCTTAAAAATTAAAAGCAATTACCTATCCTGGTAGAATACCAAGTTGTATGAAACTTATCTTGAGTGTAATAGAGACACATTTACACATAGTACAACTGAAACATTGTACTGAAGAATGCTGCTGAGCTTTTGATAACTTATATAATTTTATTTAACAAAGACAAAAAAAGATTCCTTAACAGAAACAATAAATTATGTTTTCTTGCCTAATGACCTGTCTTTAAAGGTCAGGTTTACAGTTTATGGGAACAGTAGATACACACAACCAATTACTCATTAAAAACAAAATAAATGTGGAAAATAGACAAAAATAAATGTGCAAAATAGATAAAAATAAAAACGTGCTTAATGAATTAACTTGTCAGGGATCACCACTTGGACCAATTATAATATTCAGCTTGTTTTAGCTTTAGAATGAGGAAAGAGTCCAATCACTTTCATTTTGTAGATAAAAAAAATTAAATTTCATTACAAGTACCAAAGACTAAATGAATAAATTATAAAAATCTAATTATAACTTTTTCATCTTCAAAGTCACTTCATAAAATGTTTTTCACCATGAGAGAAAAGGTTTATTTCAGAAGATAAAAAGGAAAAAAATAAAAATACACACCCACACAAAACTAATTATTAGAATGAACAACAATCATATATATTTGAAAGAATAAGTTTATAAAGCTTGAAGATATCAATGATGAATTTTAAATAAGTGGTAATTATTTCTACATAGAAATTTGAAGAAAATATAAAAATATTATCGCATTAAATTTATAAAGATGAATTATGGTTTTGAAGCAAGAAATTTGAAATGGAAATAAGTTCATATTAAACAAAAGAAAACTGATCTCTCATTCATCATTCTTTCCATCATATATTGAAGACAGATCTTTTTAAGGATTATTGGTTGTTTCTCCAACAAACAATGTAAGAAACAAGTAGACACCAAATCTATAAGTCAGCAGTTATTATTGTTCCCCTGGTTAAGTAGAATGAGCATAGAAGATGCAGATACAGAAGTAGAGAAAGACATATTGGAAGATATAAACAAAGATTATTTTAAGTCATCATGATAGTTGCAAGAATTATTTAGATAACTGAACCCATTTTTTCAGTTATTTATAATGTTCTTACAATGTTTCAATCAACCCATTACAATATAATGTTATTTAAATCTATGGAAACATAGTACACTATAGAATGGTTCAGCCAAAATATTGTGAAATCATATATAAAACAAAGTATGAATTCAATTATCAGAATAAATCTTGGAATGAAAAAAAAATTCTAAAAATTATCAACAATATTATCATGAAATTGTAGGGGAGTTATAACTGTGAGTAAATAATTATAAACCCCTTAACAAAAATATTCATCAAAATGAGAAACAGCAAGACATGGAGACAACAAAATGAATATAATTTCTTATTTGGTTGTTATGTGGTGTTAAAAGAGACAGTAATAGTGAGTGAAATTGTAAGTTTAGGGTCAAATGTAAATCAAATATGGATCAGAATCTGACAGAAGGATAAGTTAAAGAATAAGTAAAGTGTATACAGTCTTTCATGTATGTTTTTTTTTTTTTTATATATGTGTGTAATGAGTGTCTAGATAATTTTTAGTTGGGAAAATAGAAGTATCTGGGCTTTTCTTATCTGGAAATTTTGTTGAGTACAAAAAGATAAATGTTACTATTATGGCCTGAAGAGGAAAAAGAGGCAAAATTTTGTTGACACACATGTTAATGACCTAATCCACATGAACTACTTGTCCAACAGTAAAAATGTGTGTGTGTGTGTGTGTGTGTGTGTGTGTGTGTATGTATGTAGAGTAGAAAAGCAGGGTTGATTCTCATTGGTTTAGAATTAATGAATTAATGATAATAATAATTATTTTTTTCACTAAAACAATCTGATTAAGAAATATTTCTAGATCAGCTTGTAGTGTTTCACAACCAACCTAAAATAGAAATTTAATTATTAGATGATTTTCAAGAAGCACCAGTGTGTTTATTGAGAGAGTTGAATGTACAAGGATCAATTGTATACAAAGCCTTTGTTTATGTGTAAAAATGACTAAAATTTCCTAAATGAAGAAATATTTTCAGTAATATTATTTGAAACTTGACTCATTTAGAAAAGGAACATTTATGAAATGATATTCCTTTAGGATTAGAAAAGTACATGGAAAACTATCCTGTTATAAATGTCTAGAAATAAAAACGAAGCAAAACCGTTATAGAAAGGCATTGCATTTCACACCTAATCTATCTACTTCAATGACAAGATGACATTGTTTTTAGACATAATTCAGAACTAATGATTTCAGTAATCCATTTCTTTTGTCACTAGTAACTAGTGCAATCCATTCACTAATATCAGAAAGCAAAGACTTGGTGACTATTCCTAGAATCAAAATTAAGAAAAATTACACACTGGAAGTCACATCTGAATTTTTTTCTAACTACAATAGACATACAAATTTTATGATAAAAGGTAAAAGCAAGAGAGAAGCTAAGCACCTAACAAATTTAACTAAATCAAACTAACCATGTTACTAAAAGAACTAGCAAACTAAACTATTGACTGAGCAAGATACATCTCCCCAAAAATTATTTAACAATACTTTATGCTGTGGATGCTAATAAAATCACATAAAAGAAACAAAAATCAGTTTTGGCTAGGAAAAAAGTCAAAATTTATGATGACCGGTAATATCATCTATTACTCATACTGTCAAGTACTACATAAGTTTATGGGTGCACTCTGTTTGCAACAAAAATTCAGCCAACTTCTGAAAAACATTTTCTAATAATGTTACAGTCACATATTCAATGTATTTTATAGTTAGGGAAAACTAGTATCCTATAAGGCCTAACTATATATGGAAAAAACTTTAAGAAAGGGAGTCCTAGTATCACATTTACATAAAGAAATTCTCAATTTGATAGTGACATTTAAATTTAAAAGTTCCTTGAATTTTCCATTTATTCATGAAACTGGGATTTTGTCCACTGTGTGCTAACTTTGGCCTGTTTCTTTTTACCTGTAACGTTTTTTTACCTGGATTTAATTTATGCAAGTCTAAGCAAAGCACATTTTAAAAATAAAACTTTTTTTTAAGCATCAAAGATATAACAAATAAGCTAAAATTAAACTGGTTTACTTATAGCTGACAAAAATTAACAGATATTCAAAATGAGTTTGTAAAAAGAAAGTAAAACAAGTTACAGATACACAGACAAAGTAAGATCAATAATTCAACAGTTTGATATATAGTTATAAGGTGAATTTTGATTTTAAATTGTAGCTATATAATGTTCAATCTATATGATTTCTATTTACCATAAAATTAATTGCTCTCACAAGGATGGAGATTATGTTGTGTTCCTTTTGGATGTGGTTGATCATAGCTCTACAAAATTTCTTGTCCTTTGTAGCGCTTATTAAAGCTTGTCCTTTTGCTATCACTCCAAAATCCCATCATACCAACCATTTAAACAAGCTCATTAGGTAGGTTATGCACTACTTTTGTTTTGCCTTCAATATTTATAATCCATCTTTCCTCATTATGTGTCTTAGAAATTTCAACTTTTTCTTTCTGATGCAATGTATAAGTGTCCTTTTTGTTTCCATTTTTGCTAAAACAATCTCATAGCTCACATGTTTAGTCCATGGTATTCTCAGCATCCTTCTGTAGAGCCACATTTCTGCTGCCTGAAGTCTCTTTATCTGTGATGAAATTGTCGAAAAATTTAAAATTATGCACTCTCTGGCAGGATTTGAACCAGCATCCCCTAAGGGGAAACCGTCATTACATCTGATGTGTCTCTAAGCCACTTAGAACCATTTGAACAAAAAAAGCCCAAATAGTGCTTTTCAACTATTCAAGGTTCTTTTGATCAAGAGGTCCTATGTGGCTGAGAGGTCAAGCATATCAGATCTAATGACGTTTCCCCGTGGCTGAGAGGTCAAGCATATCAGATCTAATGACGGTTTCCCCTAGGGGACACTTGTTCGAATTCTGCCAGAGGGCTCATGATTTTCTAACAAGATTTTTCAAATATTCAGGCCAGTAGATGTAGATAAATATATATATACTGTTTAATAATGAAAACAGAGCATCTACGCAAATAAGAGTATAAACAATAAAAATATAGTTGTTTTAAGGTATGGTATATTTATGGGTTAAAGTGCTAAATATCGGCCATAAAGCATATGTAAACAAAAATCGATAGTGAAGTCAACATTTAGCTGCTGGGTGTTGACTTCAATATTCACTTCTATTTTATTTTATACATATGTCTAAATCAATTCATTTTTTTATCAATTTATTTTCTCAAAAGTAAATGGACCAGTTCATTTACTTTTGAGAAAATAAAGTAATCAGTTTTTAATTTGTCCCTGACAATTGCTACATAGATGAAACTTCAAATTACTTCAAACAGTGAGGAAAAATATTATTATAAAATTATTATTATATATATATATATATATATTATATATATATATATATATATATATATATATATATATATATATATATAGAGCGAGAGATGTTACATTGAAAATTTAGACAAGTTTTGTTTACTTATTTTCAATTGGATCCTTTCTTATACATGGACAAACTGTTTAGTGTCATTATTCAAGGAAGAGAGAAAATTACTGTGTTGATAAATATTATTTATTCCAAGAACTTTCGACATTAGCACAAAGTCATTATCAGGGTTCTGTTTCTTTTTTCAAGACAAATATTTTAGTGTTCATCATCTTCAAAGACAAAATTGCTGTGTTTATCTGAAAGTTAAATTTTTTACTTGTGAAGTGAAGAATGCCGAGTTTAGTGCTGTGCAATCAGCTTGAGTAACATTTCAGAGGAGGTAACTAAGTTATGAGGTTGTTGAAAATTTTTTTGTTTTCTTTTTTTTACAAAAAAAAAAAAATAAGTAAGTATTAAGAACTATTAGTACAAACCTCAATATTTTAAACTATCTACTGCAAACATTTTTAAAACATTTATGCAGTATTGATAATTAATTTTATTACTTTGTGGTTTCAATTTTTTAATATAGATAACCTGAAGAATTTTTAGTTTATGTTTATTTTCATGAAAAGCATAAATCTATTTTCAACAAGATTTTTTTTTTTTGAATTTCAAATGTGGACACGTATGCTGTTGGAAATGTTTAGAAATGTTGGACACATCATTCAAATGAAAATTCATCCACCGAGACAATGTGGTCATAGTGTGGTCAACATAAATATTATTTTTTCCATTTGGAGATACAATCTCCCAGAGGACATTTAAATTCATATATAATGTTGGTTTTCTGCAACACATTAGTTGGTGGAGAAGGGTCATCATGAACGATTAAATTGGATATACCGGATTTAGTGTCATATATAATTAATTTTATTTTTTTTTTTACTAGGATCTGTGATGTATATGTTAGTATTAATTTTTTAGGATACTTTTGTCTTGTTTATAATTAGAATGTATTTGGTTGCGATATAAAAGATTAATATGTTTGGAATTGAAGTATTATACTCTCTTTGCTTTGTATTAAAATTTCTAATAGAACTTTATATTTGTTCATCAACAATATAATTAGGGAAGTTATTTTTTAATAAGAGTTTGTTTTATATTTTTTAGTTCATATTAATAAAAATCTGTTTTGTGAATGAATTTTTGTACAGTTTATTAGGCTATTTATAATTGTTATTTTATAGTAATTTGGACATTCAGTCATAGTTAAGTATGCACAAATTTATGCTGGTAGGGTTTTTATATGGGGAGATAGTGAATTTATTGTTATTAGTGTTTATCAATATATCTAGAAAAAGAATTTTATTGCTATTATTAAGTTTGTATGTAAATTTAAGGATAGAATTATTTTGGAATTGTTTTTGAAGTTGATGTATTTCTTCCGTATTCTTGACTAATATAAGGATATCATCGACGTATCTTAAGTAGATAGAGGGGTATTAAAATTGTTAAATATATTATTTTCAAGATTATATATTCAAACTGCTAAAAGCATATGTGTGTGTGTGTGTGTGTGTGTGTGTGTGTATATATATATATATATATACACACACACACACTGAGAAAATCAATATATACTTTGCTAGCGGATAAACATATACAGAACATGGATATGTGGGAAAAATGATTTATTGAAACTTGTAATGTTTACTGGCTGCCTGCTCATAGCTTAGTATGTCTGTCTACTAGGGTGGCTAGTCAATCTCTGTTGCAGATGCTTGTTCAGGCACAGTTGTGTTTATTTAACACCCACTTGTGGTTTATACTACAACAACTCTGCTGAGCAGACCTTAATTACAATATCTGAGAGAGAGTGCATTATCTGGCATGATCAACAGTCTGAACAAGGCCAGCATGGTCAAAATGTCAATTACAATGACATGTGACTTTGTGTTAACACAATCATCAATGGCTCCCAAATAGTTCCATTTACACAATTTCACTCAATGCATGTTATGGTTTTCAGGCACCTTCCAAACACCGGAATCATCTCCTCAGGCTGATAACATCAAGAAGTCACCTTCCTGATAAATTGACCATAGTGAGATTTAAACTCAGATGTCATGGTTGAAAAAGTACATTCAAATCACTCAGCTATCTGCCCATTAGACTTGTAATAATGAAACAGAAGAGCAAATTATGACAATGATAATTACAAAAAATATAAAGATACACATATGAAAACATAATAGAAGAAAAACTTTCTCTCACTGTATGAATAAACTAGTTATTAAAATGCAAATGCAGGGGATCTTTATTACAATAGTTTATTTTTTTCTGTAACATGTTAGATTTTTCTTTAAATTCATTAAATAGTTAATCTCAAGAACATCTAAACAAACAAGCCTTCAAAAACTTCAGAGAAAGAAATCAATTAAAAATGTCCTTAAAGATATTGAAAAATTGGGAATGAGTTGTTAATTCATAAAATAAAATAAGTAAATAACAAAGTACATGAAAAACAGATGCTAGCACTGAAAATGAGAAAAAAAAAATGAAGCATTTAAGAAGCACATAGTTAAATTTCTGAGCAGATTAAACTTCTGAAATAAACTTAATGTATATTTTGTTTGACTGGGACAGACCATGATAATATTTGCTTTTATATATGATAAAAATATAGTTTCATTTAAGGTATGGTATATTTATGGGTAAAACTGATAGGGATAGAACATATGTAAATATAAATATAAAGGTGACCACCGAGGTCATCACTGAGTGGCTTAGTGTTGATACAAATAAAGTATCCATGCACACACATATATATAAAATGTATGCAATTTATTAGGATGTATAATAGTATCCCTTCCCCCGACTAAAAAGTGGAGATAATGGGACAAAGTGGAAAAGCTTTTTAGCAAAGACTTTCAACAAGAATTGTGTGAAGTTGAAATGAAAGATAAAACTCTGTGTAAGGAAAATGGATTGGGAATTTAGGGATAAGAGGGACAATAAATTAAATTACCTAATCAGATCTGATGGCCAGAAACCAGAAGACAATTGTGTGTGTGTATATATATATATATATATATATATATATATATATATATATATATATATGAGAGAGATTATTGTTGTTTCAACAAAACAAAAGTGTATATTTGAAATAGAAAAAGCCACAAATGTTTTCGATTATAATGTAGATTTTTTCATATTTTATTTGGTATATTTCATTACACAAGTTTTGGGTTTTGTGACCCTCCTCAGGCAAGAAATGGTTAGTTAAACATAATATTTAAGGGAATTAATGTTTTTTTCCTGTGTTAAATATTTTAACAATTGTCTTTTGTGTGTAGTAGTAGTCATCCAGCTGCTTCTGAATCAGTCTTGGATTGACTGAAAAATGATCTTTTTGGTAATAAAATAATAAAACTTGGTCAGAGAAAGAGAAGAGGATATTTTTTTTCTTAACTTTTTTTAACATCTTGTGCTTTTTTGCTTTTTCATGGTATCTTCCTTCCTCCATCCTTGTGTATTGTGTGTGTATGTTTTTGCTAATATGTCTCTCTCTCTCTCTCTATATATATATATATATATATATATATATATATATATATATTCTTTCTCCATACATATATTGCATTATTATAAGGAAACATTTACGCAAACATACACACTTTGTGTGTGTGTATGCATAATCCATTTAGTGCGTTTGTTTTTGCCAGTATGTGTGTATATATTTGTTCTCCATATATATATATATATATATATATATATATAGATATAGATGATATTATTATAAAGAAACCTATATAGTGTATAGATGCACTTTGTGTGGTATATGTGTGTGTGTGTGTGTGCCTTGAACAATAAAAGAAATTTAAAAAAAAAAAAAAAAAATGTCAGACACATCGGGTTGTATATTAATATTTTTGTTTTATTATTTAAATTAAGTTCCTCAATATAGCCATCATCAGGAGGAAAAATCCCTGCTTGTTAGTAGCAGTGAAGTAGTAGCATATATATATATATATATATATATATATATATATATATATATATATATATATATATATATGGTAGACTCTCTTATCGTATTCAACATAACAGCACCTCAAGCACATGATTTGATTATAATGGTGAAGACTTTCTGTAGAACCAATCACAGTTTTTGAAGGGCTGAATACAAAGACCTGGTGCACTACATTCTACAAGATCCCCAAACAACTCTCTGTAGGTTTTTGAATTCAGAGTTGTCTTTCTCCTAGACCAGTTGCCATCCAAGGCTATAGAACCCAGTCTGTCCTGCTTTTTACCCATAGCTGGAGGGAGAAGAGGATTAGTACCTTCCCAAGGGTATTAGCATGTAAGTGAATATAATGGATTCAACTGGAATTTGAACTCAGCTCTCTGATACATTGACCTGAGCTGCAATCCATTACTCCACTGTGCTCACAGAATTATATATGTGCCTGAGAATCAGATTCAAACCTTTTAGTAATTCCAAAGGAGGCTATCCTATGAGTAGGCATATAATATTGGGGTTATTTTACTGCCATTTTGTGAATGGTTTCTGGACTGTGCAGTAGCCTCTGGTGGGACCTTTCGATTCCATGATGTAGGGTACTGTTACACCAGTATCTCTGGACAATTCTCTCCAGGTTATTTATACATGTAACACCTGTGGTTGTGTCTGTCTCACTGCTTACTAGTATTCCATCAACCAATACACACATGAAACCAAATGAACAAAACGAGCAAACACAACCTAAAAAGACCCCATGTACACCATTTCCAATATCGATGTAGTAGAACGCCATCTTCAGTTCAAACCCAAACTCCTGTTACTTTCTGAAACTGGTTTCAGCATCTCAAGCACACTAGAGGAGTTCACAGTCTTGGGCTACTCACCTCTTATAGCAAAACATGATCACCTAAATTGTTACAACCATGGACTCGGAGCCTACATCAAGGATGAGTTACCCTGCAGCAGGGACGAAAACAAAAAAAAAAGGATCATGATATCCTGTATATATGCTTCTATGTGGCACTTATCTATAGTACCACATTTGTCTTTGCTCTCTATCACCCTCAGGATGAAGGGACAGTAATCTCTGACCAAATACTTGAGAAGATTGATAATATCCTCAACTCAATTTCCCTTACCTAGCTTTCATATTTGCAATATCCATCATAAAGAATTGGTCAGTCCACTCCAACAATACCGATGAAAGTAGTTATAGCAGAGAGTTCTCCATCGTCTATGAACTAATTCAGATCATCGAAGAGCCTACCCAGGTCCTGGATGTGACAGGACATCAGATGATCTTTCTAACCTCCTGCTCTAATAATTGCTTAGCAAAAATTTTACCCACCTAGGCACATCAGACCATTCTCTAATCAGCCATACCTAAGGCATCCACTGATGTACCATCCCACAGAAGGATCTTTTGGTATGCGAGGGCAGACTGGGACAGCTTTTGATCCTACATGATGGAGGATCCCCTCCCAACCTTCTTCACGCATGCTTCCTCCATAACTGCTGTCCTTGTTACTGACTGGATCCTTTCTGGAATGGAGAGTTTTATACCCCAAGAAAAATTCCAGCAAAAATACTCAGCCATGGTTCACCCCTGAATGCACTGCAGCCATAACTCACCAAAATCACTACTTCGATATCTATCAAAAGGAATGATATAGTTTGGTCCTCACTGCATTCAGAACTTTCCACAATCACTGCCAAAAGGTACTAGAAAATCCCAAGTGCAGCTATGCATGAGCAGTCCAGACCAAAGTTGAATAGAAACAAATTGGATCCCATGAACTTTTGAAAATCACCAACCAAATCATGAACAGAGGTAAAGCAATTATAAATAGCCCTGAGGTCATATCCTCCTCGACAGATAAGGCAAACCTCTTCATCTCAATCTTTGCCTCTAACTCAACATTAGAGGACAAAGACCATCCCCTCCCCAACTTCCCCTGTCTCACTGAGCACAATCTCAGTAATATTACCATTACAGTATGAAAAGTTTCTAGACTTATCAAAGACCTTGACCCTAGGAAAACCTCTGGCCCAGACAAAATTCCAGTGGTAGTCCTTAAGAATATCAACCCAGAATTGTCCTCAATCCTAACAAAGTTATTCAAATACTGTTTGAAGGAGAAGTCCTTCCCAAGCCTGTAGAAGTGTCAAACATACGCCCAGTTTTCAAGAACACAAGCAAGCAATCTTCCCCCACAGAGTAGATACCCATCAGTCTCCTCAGTAAGCTTTTTGAGGCCATGATCATTGAGCATCTAGAACCACCTCTTCAGCCTTGATGACAAAACATCTCAAGGACCATAGCATTAGATATCTCAAAGGCCTTTAACAAAGTGTGGCACAAAGGTTTACTACACAAGCACTCCAGTTATGGAATCACTGAAAGTATCTTCTCAATTCTTTCCTAACAGGTACGTCTTTGAAGGAAATTATCAATGGCCAATCCTTTGGAACTCTAGCGGTCAATGCAGGCTTGATCTTGAACAAACAACCCAATGGAGCAAAAATTGCCTGGTTACATACAATGCCTTGAAGACCAAGCTAGATACATTCCATCACTGCCAATGTGACCTCAAATTACCACCAATCTGGATGAACAGTTGTCCTTTCAGGGAATTACTTTGCCTTAAAAGACTATTTAGCCACAAACTCGCATCAGACCTCAAGTGGAACTCATACATACAATCCATTGTTAAAGATGCAGGTAAAATGGTCAGGCCAGAAATGAAGTACTGTCATCATATTTGAGCAGGAGCCGCCCCGACCACATTTCCAGCCTTGATAGAGTCCAAAAGTGTCTCAGAGCCCTTGTTGATAATGAATTATTCTCCACCGTCCAACCTCTCTCCCACAGGTGGGATGTGGCAAGCTTCTCACTGCTCTACTGCTACTTCTATGGAAAGTGCTTGGATGAACTATATTCCCTGGTCCTGCCAAGGAAAACCTTCATTGAAAGAATATGCTATGCTACTTACATAGTAGCAAACCACCTACATTCCCTCCGTATTCCATCAGTGAGAAGTAAGTTCCACTTGAACAGCTTCCCGTGAACCACTGCCCTGTGGAACTGAATCCTAACAGGATGTTTCCCTGACGACTACAATCTTAACCTGTTCAAGTCTAGTGTTAACTTATCTTCCACTCCTATCTGCACAAATGACCTAATGTTACCCTCTGCCTTGAATGGCCTCTTGATTTTGTAAAGGGTGAACCTTACTGTTAATATATATATATATATATATATATATATATATATATACACTCGATTCTCTAGGAGGAAACTGTCATTAGATCTCACATGCCTTAGACCAACTCAGCTAGAACCTCCTGATCAAACAACGCCCAAATAGTTCTTTTGAAGATCTAATTTGTGTTTCCTCTAGGAGGCACATGTTCAAATCCTACTAGAGGATGCCTATTTTTTTTTAACTAGATTTCTCAAAATATTCAGTCTGTTAAATAAATAAATAAATATACTGCTTAATAAATGAAAAAAACACAAAAAAACAGCATCTACTCAAATATGAGTATCCTTTTAAAATAATGTTTTAAACAAATAAATTAAAAATTTGTCAGATTTAATCCATTTCCTAAAAATTGTCCTTGTTTCTTTTAGGATACAAAACAGAGCAGACATATATATTTCAAGAATCGGGTAGTATGTGTTCTCAATTTTAATTATATCAGTTCCTTTTTAATAATTTGCTCAACTTGTCCCAGCTTCTCAAACTTGCAATATCAAATTTCATTCTGCAGTCAATGTAGGAATTTTATGATTAGTTCAAAAGGCTCTTGTTGCATAGACAGAAATTTAGTTCTCTCAGCAAGAACCAATTTCTTTTTCAGTCTTCTATTGCTTTTTGATGATTTCCTGTATTTCTTTAAAAGGCAAGCTCTCTTTCTTGCATATACGCGATTAGAGAGGCTTCCATTGCCACCTCACACCTAGCTGCAACCAAGAATAAATCTATGATTTCATTATAACCATAAATTGCCTTGCTGTCTTTTATCATCTTAGTTCTAGCAGTAGTAAGGAAACATTTCAGCATAACTTTGACACCATTGTTGTAAAGTTATATATCATAGTGGTTGATACTCAACTAGCCATACAAACTGATTATGGACAACCTCCAAGTTCTTGTCTAAGGGAGACTATTTATAATTTTCACTGTTCACTTATTTGAATTAAATGACTAATACAAGAAAGAAAATATAAGTCTAATACGAGAACCTTTTTTAGTTTCCCAACAAAGCTGAATGCAGATAGGAGTTTTCCTAAATTAACATTTACTCATCAATTTATAAATCATCAACAAAAAACAAACATACTTGTTTATAGATTTCTCCTAAAAAATACATGGGTTTATTTGCTGACAAAATTTATGTTCACACTAAACTTCTAACAGATCAATTAAATCTCACTTTCCCATTTCTTTTACAGATTTTTTAAACAAATCATGCATGGAAATCATAAGTTCTTTAAGTCAAAGATTCCCTATAGCAGTTAGTCAAATGAAGGTATTTTTAAATGAGTACCTACCAATAAATTGTAAAATCACTGAGGTCTTTATTCAAATTATCAAAGAATTATCTATCCCAAGTTAATAATAAATTAATATGTAAAATAAAAAAAATGTGTAGAATACCATTAAACATTGTCTTATACTTAATATCACAAGAAATATCTAACTTCATTAAAAGAAAATTTAAATTATTTAATTTTCCTAAAATGTAACAGTTGTATTTACACTACAGATATTTAATAACCTTATATTTTTCCAAAAGCATAGTCAGATGTTGATTATCTTGACAGCACTTTTTAATGAATATTATCTTTAAATAGAATTTGCATGAAATAAAACTAGACCTGTCATCTTTACAAACTGAAGAGAACCTTCCTGAAGAACAGTTAGAAATTACAAAACTCTTCAAACAAAATAAAGACAAATAAAATAAATCTTCAATAGGATATTTTTAATTGACTGATAATGAGAGTAGAACAAAAGAAGTTAACTAACTCAGTTCCAAAGCAAAAAATATACAAATACCTACAAAGAATACGGAAAGAATTTTAAACCTAATTTTAATAAGCAATTTTAAAAAAATGAACATTGCTCAAGATTTGTTGTAAGCTACATGAATATCTATAATTTCACCTCTTTCCTTCAATTCAGGTGCTGATTTAGTTATTTTGTTGTGACTACAATCCTTTAGATTTTTTTCTTCAAATCTTTCTTGCATAAAAAGTAAGAATACTATTATTTTATGGTTAGTATTGTCAGAGCTGCCTCCATTTTATATTTTTAATTTCACCCATGCACATTGTTTTTGATTTTGTTGACTGCACATAGTAGGGTCAGTTGGGCATCATCTGCAAAAAATTAGTAATTCACTCTACCAGAAATTTGGAAACAGCATGCTATACTGCTTGGTATTTCCACCGGAAATTTCAAAATGAACATTTCAGAGTATTTGGGTGTCAATCTGAGGACAGTGCAGAGTATTTGGAAAGAGTTGGAGGAGTCCAATGGTGATTACAAAAGTACAGCATCTCAGAAAACTCACTCTGATCATCATGATAAGAAAGAACTCCTGAATTTGATGATGAGTGCCTCAGACAACACAGAGGCTTACATCAAGCACCTTGAGGAGATAGTGCTGCCCTTGATCAAGAAGGTGGCTGCTGGAAGAGCCATGACTAGCAACAGAACTCTGTACAATGCTACACAAGCAGGAGAACCCAGTAATAGCTGTCAGACAATTTCTGTGACCACATTATCTCCTTTCATCTGGCTACTTAACTGCCCAGACTGTAACTCCCTTGATTATTATGTTTGGGATATTGAGCAAGAGACCAACAAAACTCATTGTAACACCAAAGATGAATTGAAGGCAGTATTCACAAACTTAAACAAGGAGACTGTCCAGAAGAGTTGCAGGAGATTCCAAAGTCTTCTGGAGGCCGTGGCTAATGCCAATGGCAATTTTATTGAATAAATTTACTCTTTTGTATTTCTAGATTTTTTTTGTCTAATTTTGGTTAAAATGAGATGTCAGTATTTTCCTTTTTGTGTAATTTAGAAGACAATTTATCCATCGCACCCTGTATATAAGATAATAATAAAAAAAATTTAATTTATTCTAGAATTCTATTTTTTTTTCCTTTTTTCACTCAGTGTCATTACAGTTTTATAGTACTTATCCATTTCATAATGATGAATTTATTTCTGAAAATATAGATATTTCTGTATACCCATTATATCCAGTAGGTTGCTTATGTTATGAATTTAAATTGTAATCTTCCAAAATAATTGCTAACAATCTTTATGGTTAAAGTGGTTGATAATGATGAAAGTCTGTTACTGAGTTAGCAACAAATTACATTTTTCTTATTAGATAGCAATAGGAGTGTTTGTTTTTAATGTACTTAAAAAAACTCTTAATTGGATTGTAATAGTTCATATAAGTGTGAACTTTTTAAGATATTTTGTCAAAACTGGTATATTTGACATTGTTGTAAGGTATATACATTTCATGACCTCTCACAATGTCCATGTAACAAATAGAAAACTGAACTAGCAACAGGACTACACATAGATAAACAAATCATGCATGGATTCTAACTTTGAGGCAGGAAAATAAGCAACATTTTTAAAATATTATGTTTTATTTAGAAGGCAAAAATGAGACTAAAATTCAAGAAAGTGAATTTTGCACTTTATGAAGAAATCATTGTGAATGGTAGTGTGTGTCAAAAGTAGTTATGAAATGCCTATCTTAGTGAATGATACTCCATGATCAAGTAGACAAGTTGAGACTGATAGCAATCAAATAAAGACATTACTTGAAAATAATTAAAACCATGTAACATGAGGGAGTTAAAATAAATAATAATTTTGTTCATCTTTAACTGCGCCATAAAAAAAATACTAGATCATATTCCAGTTTTCTATTTGTTACATGGACATTGTGAGAGGTCATGAAACATATATACTTTACAACAATGTCAAATGAAAGGTATCATAAAGCAAGTGGAGGATCAATATTACATAACAGTTCAGTATTCTTTTCTTTGTTTATGATGAAATTTTCCTGTTTCTTATTACTTTGCTTAACTTTAGGATGGCATCTTTCATTATTCCAATGTTCCTTCATATTTCAATATCACATTTTGCTCTGTTAAAACACTTCCTAGATATTTAAATTTTTGTCCTTACTTGATTTTGGTATCTCCAATTTGTAGTTCACATCCTGGATTATTCCTCTTGCTGACAACCATACATTCTGTCTTCTTACAATTAATGTTTAGTCCTTTCTTCTCACTTTCCTTTACTATCTTCAGTAGGAATTCTTACAGTTTCCTTTCTATATCTGTCATCAACAATGCATCAACTGTATATATTACATTGTTAAGATTGTTGCTGCCAATAATAAATCCTGGTAGGATTTAAAATTTTCTCAGCATTGCCTCACTGTAAAGGTTGAAAAGGTTTGGTGAGAAGACAGCTGCTTGTATTACACCCCTTTCTATTTTTGTATATTTACTGAATTCCTTTTCTATCCTTATGCATGTAGTTTGCTCCCAGTATATGTTCAGAATTATTCTAATAATATTCCCAAATAAATCAAGTTTACCTAGCAGTTCAAATAGTCCTTGTGACATACTTTATCAAACACTTTTGCATAATCTATAAAATATAGATATACATGCTTCTGCATCTGTATTGCTCTTTCTGATATTATTCTGAGCATAAATATTGCATTCCTTGTTCCAGTGTCTTGTCTTACTTATGATCTAAATCTGCTCCACACTCTATTCATGAGAATTTGGATAAGTTTTGTTATGCGGCTCATTAGGCTAATTTTCTGATGGAGTTCACATTTATTTGCACCTAGCTTCTTAGGCAGCAATATGAAAATGGATCTACTTAGATCTTCAACTCTGTCATTTATTATTTCAGTAATTTTGTCAATTCCAAAATCTTTATTACAATTCCATCTGATTCTACATTTTGTTTAAATTTGACCAGTCCTGATTTCAGTTAAGATTAATATTTCTGGTCTTTCTATATTTTTGTGTATTGCAGTTTTTTTCTTTCATTGTGGAAAAGTTCTGATGTATTCATTCCATTTTTGTAGCATTTTTTTCTTTATCTATTATCAACATTCCCTCTTGATTTTAGACATGCTGTTGATGAGCGAGCAAAATAAAGGGTTCAGTTCGACATTCCAACAACCTGAAGAAGGCCAGAGCGTACAACAGCCGAAACGTTGTGATAAATATGGCAACAAAGATGAGAACGATAGTCCAAACAATGTAAATAGTGTACATAATATCTCATCTCAGAAATGTAGACAGATGTCTTTTGTTGTTATTTCTCTTTAAGCCAAATGACTTTTTAAGCCACCTAATGAACCCTACATAGTGGAGTAAAATAGGTAATACCAAGTTATTTCAAATCAATCTAATTATTTATTTTCCAACAATTCTTTTAACTCATCATGCCATATGGAATATGAAACATTCAGAAATTTAAGCAAAAATTGTTTTTCCTGTATGCAAAGAGAGTTGACGATTGTGTTCATCTGGTTACAAGTAGATATGGAACAAAATTTTCCCTTTTAATGCATATTCATGTGTACATGTATTTGTTGGACTAGGATTTTTTATTTAAGATATTTCTAACTGACAAGTAGCTATCAAACTGATCCATACCACATTTGCACTATACTTGTAACAATCAACAACAGTTATATTGCATCAATACTGACCTTAGTGAAACATGACTGACCCTAGGCTACCAATATTTTAAGATTTAATGATTATTAAAATGATAAAAAAAAAAAAAAATGATGTCAGAAGTATACTTCTCAAGGCATGAGCCATAATGTTACTGATAATAGAACAGTAATGCTGATACATCAAATATTGAATTCATAAAAGTGTCCTTGTCTGTATTTATACACAAGACATTTTTGGGCCATAACATTTTTAAAAAATAGAATGCTTGGCATTCTAGTGTCTGCCAGAACAGAATTGATACAATTTATAATATACTTTACAGCCTCAATGGTCAACAATTGACCTTAATAGAAGAACGTTAGCGAACAGAAAGAAAATTTTAGGCATCCTATTATCATACAGTATAAATCAGCATCAGAAATAAAAGAAAAAAATAGTTTAGTAAATCTTCTTGTATCCTTTCAGCAAGCCAATCATTTTATATTCAAATGCAAATCACCACAACACTTTCTCCAAAAAGCTATACAGTTAAACACTCTAAGGCACTTAATGTATTCATTGAATCAATACAATTATTACATTGAAACCTATATATGTAATGTATTTTTTTAAACTGTTTTTTGTTGAAAATATTGAACCAGATGTTAAGATACAAAAGAAAAAAATTACATTAAATACATGAAATCATGCAATATTTTCTGCTTCATTGATAACATTTAAAGTTATTTTCAGAAGAGCTGTCAACTGACTATATTGCAACTAACTCATTATTTCATTTCATATTCATGACAGCATGTCACAATTTGATAAATATATACCTTATATAACAAGATGTACCTTTTGTGACAGTAAGAAGCTTCAACTCTTTTCCAATTCAATTTTTTTTCCATTTCCAAAATCTAAGCTATAATATCAGATTTTAAAATGTACTAAATTCTATTTGACATTCAAAAAAATAAAAATAAAATAAGCATAGGTGGAATTAAAACCATCCCACTTTTGATTTATGTACCACCAAAAAAGTATAAAAACTACTATGTTAGAGATTGTAAAAATAATTCTTATCCCATTCATTCATTTCTTCAACTTATATTCAGATATTTTTTAAAAGATTTCACAAGATAATTGCTTTTTTAATAAATTGTGATTTTTGAAAGTTAACTGTTGTCAGATGAAAAATTGTTATTTTGTATGTTTATATTTTTATAGATTTTATTACAGGTTATTAAAATGCCTATATGAACTTGTGTATGCATTTTTACAAGATAGAAATTAAGAGTTTAAAGATACACAGAATAGTTGTGACATTATAAGAAGGTTTGAATCTTTGATCAATATTTATTCTCAGAGTGAATTGTCATTACAAAATCACTACAAACACAAAAATTAGAACCCTTATATATGACACACTCATGTATATGCAGAATGAAATCTTTAATGATGAAATATTGACCAATTTTGAGATTGTAACATGTTCCCAGTGGCATACTGTGATAAAGAATTCATATAGACTATGCCTAACCTACATAGGAAAATGATATATTTATAGTGAATAACCAAAAGGTTTCCTCTGCCAAAAACTGATTACTTACAATACTACATAAAGGTCAAATATTTACTAGATTCAGCTCATTAAAAACATTCAGATAGTGGAATAATATTTATGTTAATGATGTATGTTGAATTTTGCATCATATCATAGAACATGATTAACTTTATTCAAAAAAGAACACTTAACTGGATTGTAACAATTGTCATAAGTGGAGAATTTTTAAAACATTTTGTCAAACCTTTTCATGTCACCTACAACTAAATGGACATGAGGAAAAGATTCATAGACACTTTCAAGAGAGCCTTGAATAAAACAGAATGAAGTGATGAGGCAATATTACAATTCTTATTCTCTTACAATGACAACATCAAATCCAAATATTCTGGCTGGAAATAGGATTTGATGACAATTCAAACTACTCTTGATACAATGTAATCTAAGCATAACCATGAGAAACAGTCTATGTTATAATGGTAAAAAGTTTTTAAAAAAAAAGAGAAGGCTAATAAAAGATTTTATATCAGTCAAAAATAGAAATAGCAACCAGCACAGAAGATTGACTTGAGAAGTGACTATAAAAATCAGACATTATCTACATGACATATATCAAATATATTGATATCATAACTTACCATTTACATAACAGATCTCAAAGTGTATAAAAAAAGGTAAATCTACTGGAGTATCAAGGATGTGAAACAAGATTTGAAATCAGCATAATCAGACATGAAAGAACTATAAATCAAGTAAAACTGATCAGCCATTAACAACAATAACATTGTGACTTTGTATTGAAAACTACTGATGAATTCAATGATCCAGTGTAAAAAAGAATAATAACTCAAGTAAACAATTCAGACAGAAAATATCTGGATTAAACAAATCTGAGAATCAATCAGATGCAACATACTTGGAACCTCCAATAAGTACAAATATAATTTAGTTACAAAGATTTAACTTGTGTATAACAACCAGTCAAATATATAACAGTCATATAACTAGTGGTAATGACAACAAATTACCATTAAAAAAATTATAAAAATTACTCTTTTTTTTATTAACCAAATTGCTGCTCCATTTCCTTTTACATTAAGTTCAAGTGGCAAATAAGACTGCATTCTGATGCTTACTGATATTCACAAATTCCATATTTAACCATTTAACATCAAAGACAGATTCATTGATTCATTGGTCTCTATGACAGGCAAATCTGAACCAACAAAACAGATAATCAATAACTCCTACACAAACTGTAATAATGGATAAAAGCAGTTTGTAAACATTTTCTTCGTATCACTGCTATGCCAAAGGGATGATGCTCAGAAGCTCATCTACTGACCTTCCAATTCCTTGTCAGATTCAACTATTTTACCAATTCCAAGGTAGACCTCAACTTCAAATTGGTTAATCAAATTAGACAGTCATTGATTTACAATGATCATTAACCTCATATGCAAGTTCTTGTAATAATTATGAATAGGTCTGCCCAAAACTTCAATTTTTTTAATACCTATACTGATTTCATGTATGCTAATATCTTCAATAAGAAAATTCATTATTGTTTGAACATTTTCAATCTAAAATGAAGATATATATTATACAAAAAACACACAGAAAGTGATGGATAAATTGTTATCTAAATTACACAAAAATGAAAATAACATTGACATCTCATTAACATATATTTATCAAAATTACACAAATAACTTGAAATACTGAAGTGTAAATTTATTCAATAAAATCATCATTGGCTTCAACCAACGGCCTCCAGAAGACTTTGGAATCTCCTGCAACTCTTCTGAATGGTATCCTTGTTTAAGTTGATGAATACTGCCATAATCCTTGCCTTCAGTTTATCTTCAGTGTTACAAGAAGTTTTGTTGGTCTCTCGTTCAACTGCACCCCAAACATAATAATCAAGGGTTTTGCAGTCTGGGGAGATAGGAGGTGATGTGGTTGCAGAAATTTTCTGACAGCCATAATTGCGTTCTCCTGCTTCTGTGGCATGGTGCAAAGTCCAGTTGCTAGTCATGGTTCTTCCAGCAGCCACCCTCTTGATCCAGGGTAGCATTAGCTCCCCAAAGCACTTGATGTAGGCCTCTATGTTGATGAGGCCCTGTGGGAAGATAAATAGAGGTATAACTTCACCATCTATAGTTATCATACCAAACATCATGATGTTGACTGGATATTGGGTTTTCATCATATCTTTTGGTGACACAGCAAGTCAACGGTTATTCATCTTATCCTGGCAGAAATTTTTCTTGTCCGAGAAGAACTTGAGCATATTCAGTTGGAGGGGATGCTTGAAGCTTCATAGTGCAGTCATTCCTCTTGTCCTTCATGGCTTTGGATAAAAGTCGGCCCTTTCTTATCTTGTATGAGAAATACCAAATGACTTCATTCACTACCTACTTAATAAGAAACTCCTGTGACCCTGGCTATGAACCTGATTGACTTGGAGGGATCATTGGATCATGGCCTGGATCTCACCAACAAATTCAGTTTTTTGTTATCAAAGTGAGTTTTCCAAGCTGCTGTACCTTTGTATTTACCATTAAACTCATTCAACTCTTTCTGAATCCTCTGCACTGTCTTGATTGACACCCAAACACTCTGAAATGTTCATATTGGAGTTGTGAGCATAAATGTCAAGCATTTAGCATGCCATTTCCAAATTTTTGGTAGAGTGAAATGCATTGTGTGTTCTTTTTCTTGCAGACAGTGCTCAACTGACCCTACAATACTGTGTAGTTGGTAAAGTCACAAACAAACAATGTGCATGTGTGAAATGAAAAATATAAAATGGCGACAATTTACCTATTGCACCCTCTGTGTGTGTGTGTGTGTGTGTGTGTATATATACACACACACACACACACAAGGTATGAATCCTCCTCTTCTCTCACCAGCTATGGGTAAATAGCAGGACAGACTTGGTTCTATAGTGTTAGATGGCAACTGGTCTAGAAGAAGGACAACTCTGAATTCAAAACCTGCGGAGGGTTGTTTGGGGACATTGTGGCACATAATGCATCAGGTCTCTATATTCAAAAAAGACCTTCACCACCATAATCAAATCTCATGTACTGGTGTTGGGCTGGCGGTTCCCAGTCGACCGATCTGCTTGACCCTCATACGTCAAATTCATTGGGAGAGTCAACTATATATATATATATATATATATATATATATAAAAAATAAAAATCAGGAATTGCTGCAAAACACTTTCCTCTCCCCAATTTATAGACAAATGTATGCTGGGATTTCTTCCTAGCCAATAAAATAGTCCCATTCTGTTTTTCCTTGAAGTTAGAATGCTACATTCATTTATCCAAATTTGTTCATGTGTGTCAACCCAAATTCTTAGTTTGTGAAATTTTTGCCTTATTACTGTTAATTTGGCTTGCATATATTGTTTGATTTCTTATATTTATTTTTTGCACTGTTTTCTTCTTTTTCTTGTAATTGTTTATTGTGAACTTTGTCAATTTTATTCATTGGTCAGTTCTGTCATTTATTTACATTTAACCATGGCCACTCACTCTACAGAAAAGAAATACTTCAAATCATAAGTATGAATTATTTTTTGCAGGAAAAATATTCAAATAAGTAAAAAAAAAGTTAATAAGTACATTTTGTGAATTTAATTGTTACTCTGTTAGATTTAATTAAAAGAGAAAATGACATTAATTAGATGGGCTTATTCTTATCATCCATTCAAATTCTATCTATGTGATTTTTCAGCAGAAATAGAGAGAATAATTAAAATGAACTGTCAGAAAAATGGGCCAAAATTTAAAGCAGTATATGATTTGGGGGATCAGTTTCTGTATCTTCAAATATTTTTGAAAAATATTTCCAGTTGCTATACACTGAAGTGTTTTTGAAAAACCTCTTGTCATTTTGAATGTAACTCTTTATTTGATCTATAGAAATATATGATGCATTCATTTATTACTTGCTACATCCAGTGTTCTTTCTAAAGAATTCTAGAACTGTGATGCCATTCTGCCTCTCTAGTGAGCTCATATATATTCTTGCATTACTTGACCCAGGGTTTGAGATTACATCTTCCAGAGAATCAAATGAGCTTTACCAGACGTTTCAGTTCCAACTTGGAATACAAGGTTGTATTTTTTAGTTTTAATTTTTGAATAATTAGAAGCTCATATATCAATGCTAAGATCATCAAATACATTATTTGAGATTACATACATTAATTCTTTCAATAATCTTCATCTCCAATCTACTTCTATGTCCACTATACTAAATAATTGCTGTATTCTTTTTCTCCCATCACATAGGATCAGTTATATTTGATTTCATACTTTCTCCATAGTTTACAGTATGTTCAAACATTACTGATTTCACCTTTGTCCTTTCTGCCATAACTGCATGGAATGTTATTCAGTTTTTGGTAATATTTTCTTTTGACCAAGGCTTTAGAGAGGTGTCTCTGGAGAGCGGAACAACTTTGAAACATTATTCTGATATTGTGCTCATTACTGATCCTGACATAAGCTTCTGTCAACAAAGGTTATCTATTCACCCATGTTTTTGTTTGTCCACAATATCTTCAGTGAATTTCAATGACATTTTTGTGGAATAATAGGCAATGGGCCAAGGAACAATAAATTTAAAAGCAGATCAATTCTTTTTCTAGTTTTGTTGCTATCGGGAGGATATTAAAGATTAAAGATATTAAACGGGATCTAGCTATTATCTTCATTGAAGTTTTTGCTTCATTGAAATATTCTTGTGAGGGCAGCAATTTGATCATCATTGTCACACTTCTTTGAACTTAATGCTGGTTTAGAACAGAAAGAACTTTCACAGGAGGTATAAACAAAACAGACATCAGGATCATGCCATGGGCTAAGATTGAGCTAAACAGCAGTAACTATCACCCAAATTAATTCAAAAGTTGCTTGCCCATATCAAAACATTGCCTTGAGGTCTTTAAATGCAGATTTACTGCTAACAGAAAATATCAAGATTTGGGAAATTATGGAGTAGTCTGGATTTAAACAGCATTTCTGATAAAAGAAATTCATAGTGTATAGTGTGAGATATATGCTAACAAAAAAGAACATGTATTATTCTAACCATGTGTCATCACATCGAATCAAGAATTATTGATAAGTATTTCAATATTCAATGAAGTGTTTTGGAATTTTTTTGTTAGGAGATACTTAAAAAGTGGATATAAACATTTTGAGATGTATGTGACTTTATTCAAAATATTCTATTTTTGTGTCAAATAACTGGTTGGTTGGTTGTTTTTGTTTAACAGCATATCAAGTTCTATAAGTTATTTAATGCCAAAATCTAAATATTTTGTATACAATTCTTTTTTTTTTTTTAGATAACAATGGTTTAGTGATAAAAGTCTTAATTAACCAATAGCTGGGAGAGAAGAGGTGGATTCATACCTTTCTTAAGAGTATTTATGTGTAAGTGAATATAACAAACCCAACTGGGATCAGAACTCAGCTCACCAATTAAGAATTCTGAGCCATTATCCATCATACCATTCACACACATCCAAGCTTACAACACCTGGTATTCAAAGATTGTATATATGATTAACTGTATTATATTTCAAATTATTGCTACTGTTGATCAATAATTATTTTGTCACAGCATAATCTGGTATCTATAACTTGATTTGTAATTTTAACTGACTATGTCATTGGCAAAGGGATTAGCTGGGAGTGCTTTCTATTTTGCAACTTAAATAACTGCTGGTGGATGCTTATGCATAGTAGATATTTCTTTGGAAATTGTCTTTTATATTGATATTTCTTATTGGTACATGTTTAAGTTGCCATTTATGAGTTTTGACTGATGTTGTAGATAATGAGCAAATTCTTTCTTTGCACTATGAATTGTAGAAATCAAAGTTCAGGCATTGTCTGATAAATGTTTGCTATGTTATTTAAGTATCTTGAACCGATGCTCTATATGAATTATTAGTACATTTAACAAGACCAGTCTTTTGTTTCTTTCTCCATAAGGAATTTATAGAATTAATATTGTTCAACAGTATTTGCATATTTTCCCAATGAAGTGAGAATGTCAAAGGCTCATTTGTGTATCATCTAAATAAATTGCTTCTACAAATAATAGTATTCACATAGGCAGGATTTTTCTTGTGAATACATGTCAGATTGCAATTGGAAGTATGAATTGTGCCCATAACATTTCCATTAGGTTGTCTACTAAGCTGCTGGTATATTCACTGAGGGATAGGTTGACTTCTAATTTATCTTGAACCATTGATAGAGTTTTATCTATTAATGAACAGGATTATAACATCAAAGCTTATCTAGATAAACCAAATGAAGCATCTTTATTTCCACAAAGTGGGTTGGGTTCTTTCCATATGATGAATATATAACAATCAGTGAGCTGGAAATATCTACCAGGAATCTATACAATAGACAATACACCAAGATCTAGTAACTGACAATAGGGCTTGATGAAATACCAGATTTGTGCTGTGATAAGACCATACAAAGGTGGATCAATGTTTATAGTTCGACACATTTATTATCCAAATTTTATTCAGAAATTTTCACCACATAATGTTTCTGACTAAGTGATTAATATTCAGGACAGAATTAAATGCATTATTTGTAATAAAAAATATTTGCTGTGTCAAATATCTTTCACCAAAAGAATTATTGCAGTACCTATTATACACATGTGGAAACTTATTGTAACAGCATAAGTTCAGTTTTTAGTGTCCGATCCTTTTGCTAGTATTATCTATCACAACTGTTATGCTGCTTCTGCTTGTATGAGCATACTAATATCCCTCTATAAGAATTTAATAATCATTCTTCTATCATTATCTTTAGTTTGGGAGGCTTGGCTTTTGTTTGACTTATTTACCCTCTTAACTCACCTACCTACAACATCTTGTGAGCTTCATTTTAATCTGAGACTTGCTTAACAGTAACTGCAAAGTAAAACAAGTCAAATTTCTTTTAAAGTGTACCAAACTTAAATTAGGTTGAAGATATAAAAACAAAAGTGAAAGGAACTCTAATTACATTATATTTTTGTTCCTGGGAAACAATAAAAACAAAGTAAATTTAATAAACTGTTGATACAGTCATTCCAGACATTGGAACGGTTCTAGTCAAAATCCTGATTATCAGTTCTAAACTAAGCAGAAAGATGTGTACCTGTGTTTTATAGATTATACAAAAGTGTTTAATAAAGTATGTCCCAAAAAACTGTTTAATAACCTTGACATATTTGGGGAAGATATTAGAATAATCAAGTACCGATACTGGCAGAAAACCACCTGCATATGGGTAGAAAAAGAGTTCAGCTGATATACAAAAATAGAAAAAGGCATAAGACAAGGATATGCCTTCTTACCAGACTTATTCAACCTTTACAGCAAGACAATTCTGAGAGAATTAGAAGTCCTACCAGTCATTATTAGCAGCCAAAATCTTAACATAAGATATACAGATGATACAGTTTTGATAGCAGACATAGAAAGGAAGCTACAAAAACTCTTACAGAAGTTAGTGAAGGAAAGCAAGAAGAAAGGACAAAACATCAATTGCAAGAAGATACATAGTTATCAGCAAAAGTTACAGCCCAACAAGCAATTTACAAATTGGAGATACCAAAGTCAAACTAGTACAACAGTTTAAATATCTGGGAAGTGTTTTAACAGAAGATGGAAAGTACAACCCTGAAAGCATTGGGATAGTTAAAGATGCATTCCAAAAGCTAAGCATAGAATTAAGAAACAGAAATGTGGTTCCATAGAAGAATGCTGAGGATACCATGGACTGAGCAATGAAAGTTTTACAGAACATAGAAACAAAAAAAAAAAACATATTTAACATCAGAAAGAGAGAGTTGAAATTTCTAATGCACATAAGAAAAGAGGGATTGAGAAATTGAATACTCACAGGACATATTGAAGGCAAAAGGGCCAGAGGAAAACAATGCATAATCTACTTAGTGAGCTTGAGTAAATGGATGGTGGAACATGGTTTAGGAGAGATAACAAAAACAAAGTTTATTAAGAGCTTCAAAGAACATAAAATTGTAGAGCGCCATGATCGCCTACATCTTAAAGGAACATGACAAATATAAAAAGCGTGCTAAATCTAATAAGAAAATTCTACATACTTAGCATGACAATTGGCTATTCATAGATGAAACTAATTGAAAATACAATTTATAAATGTTAAACAATGAATAAAGTGATTGGCATTGTTATTTCTTTTTTCAAAATGACAATAAGCACATGTAGAGTAAGTAACTGACCACTTAACATTAAAGAAACAGCAATGCAGTTAGTATCACTGGTGTCAAACTTTTTTTTAAATCAATTCACTCCAAGCAAGGTGATAATGCCACTAAGATGCAAGGGGCTACTAGGAGTGAAAGAGAAGACTTTAGAAGGAAACAACCTCTACTCCTGTTCAAAAGACCAGGGAAGAATGTGAACTGGATAATAAGCAAACCTATCTACTTCTTTTGAAGGAGAAAAAATAAATAGCAAATAAAATTTCAGACTTTAGCTGGAGGAATTAGAAGTAGAGAGTTGAAGACTTTAAAAGTAACTGTAAACCCAATCCTGATCAGGAAATAAGGGATAAGCATCTATTCCTGTTCAAAAGACCTGAAAGGAGTATAAAAATATTTTTTCAATTAACAACATTTGTACTTGTACAATTGAATATATATTAAAAATCTAAGTCAGTAACTGGATCAATAGCTGATAAATTCTTTTCTTGAAAGAACTGAAATTTTAAAAATCATAGCAAGTTTACCAATTTTCAAATATTTTTGAATTATTTACATTGTTGAAAAGTGGATATATCTATTTACATCTGACATGTCTCTGTACACCAATTTAAATGTTAGGATGAAAGGATCTATGCAAGATGATTTTCCTTTTTGCTAATAAAATTATGGCCAAAGAAACTTAAATTGCACTACAAATTAAAAATAGTTCATATTTTATTGTATATCCAAAGAATGTAATTGTAGAAAACTGCTTGACTGAGTTATTTTTATTTCACTTCTTCATTCTGGTATTAGTTGAGCCCAATGACTAATCTAAAGAAAATCAATCTAAAATATATAGATATTTTTAACTTTTTCAATTTGAGCAAAATACAATTCAAAAAGGTCTTCCTCTTGTTCTGCTCATGACAGCATTGTTCAAATCATAGGCAAAATGCAATTCAAAAAGGTCTTCCTCTTGTTCTGCTCATGACAGCATTGTTCAAATCATAGGCAAAATGCAATTCAAAAAAGTCTTCCTCTTGTTCTGCTCATGACAGCATTGTTCAAATCATAGGCAAAATGCAATTCAAAAAGGTCTTCCTCTTGTTCTGCTCATGACAGCATTGTTCAAATCATAGGCAAAATGCAATTCTATTTCCCCAAGTAAGAAATATATTTTGAGCCCACAGTGATTTGTGCTGACAAGTAAATGGATAGGAGTTATTCACTATTTCTAGAGACAGTGTCAGATATTCACAGCTACCTAATATGACATTGTTATAGAATACGGGATCCCAGGGCTTGTTCAAGAGTCTCATAATCCTTTCAGAAACTATGATACAAGGGAGGGGCACTCTATTACATCTCAATTTTCATAAGATAGTATTCATACAAAATATAAATTTTATAGTAACCAAATTATGTACAATAATGCTTAATATGTAATATAGGTGAACAATTCAACTAGAAAAATTGAAAATAAATGCAACGTATCTGTTGTAACCTAGAAAGGGTTACTGAATGAGGAATAACCAAAATGGAGGTCGAAAATGAAATAGTAATTGTTATAACATCAACAAAATACAATACCCGCCAGTGGCGTGAAGTGGATAAACCACTGCTAGTGGTGGACTACTTAGACAGCATGTTACCCCACTTACAGTAGTGTCCAGTATCCTTTGGAACATATCTATTAGCATTCATAGGAATGGTATATAACAGTATCTAAATAGAAATTAGAGACATGTCATAATAAATCATTCCATATTAAATAAATCAACAATGTTTTGCAGCAATTTTTAACCTGAACTTGAGATTTTTTTTGTTAAAAAGTTGAATAGTTCTAACGCATTAAACATTATGGATAATAATTAGTGAATTTTATATATAGTGTTTGTTTGAGACTTAGCATGAACAAAACAAATTCATGGATTTGGACGGAAAAAAATTCTTCAGAATGCTGTCAAAATCTGCAAGAAAATTCTCATCTTTTAATAATCAGTTGTGCTTAGTTTAATTTGCAATATAGGTAGAAAAAAAGCAAATGTTAATAGGGAAGGTCACAAAGCACTGCCCAGGACCCTCAATCAGGCTTCCACCCTCCCCAATTGAGCAGTTTAGGGTAGTACACACTCACCTACATAATCCTAACTTAGATGAGACATTGCAATATCAGTAGGTCACTCTCTAAAAGAATTAAGTAATATCTATTCATAATTTCAGATCACCAATGAAAAATGACAGATGAAAATGTTTTATTTATGATAATATTAGCCATTTCCCTACAAGGAAACATTTGACATTCAATGACTGAAAATTTTGGTTGAAGATCTTTCTCTTAAAATAATTTTTCAGGATAATAGGCTCCTCAAATGCAGTAGTTTTTATCACCCTTTCCAGTATTGATGGGGGTTTCCTTCTTAACCTTTTATTTAAAGTAGTGAGGAACATCAACATCTTATGTTATCAGTTTTTCTTCAAGTTACAAATGCTATCCATTTTAATTGTTGCTGCTGTTGATAGTCCTCAAGTGATGTGGTTTCCATTATTATTCATCAATTGAATGACAGTCCACAATGTTCAAAGTAGGATGGTATTCATCAAGATCTACATTTGCTCAAAGCCCTTTTTTAACCATTGATCTTAGAAAGTAGTTATATACAACTGTCAGGTCAGATAGGGTTTGACACCATGCATGGTATCCATATAAAAGTCTTTATGTGATAAGGCTATTTTAGAAGGTTACTAGAGTTTTCAGGTTAATGTTTTAGTTTTGTAGCATTTTGCAGTGTTGAGCAAAACTACCTCTGGTACAGCATATCCTATGTTCAGTTTCCATTTCTCCTGGATTAAATTTGTTATAACTGATCCATACACCAACATGTATTTGAAGTGTTTAGTATTTATGGGTAGCATATACTTTTTACAATAAAAACATGGTATATAAATTAATATTTAAATGTATACAAAAAAAATTAAAGTAACAAGTTACTAGTTTCATTTATTCAAATGACCTTCACTTGTCCTTTTGATGGGAAAAACACTTCAATGAATGTTGATTAATTGATATGAGTAGGTGGTCACTACATGCCAGTAGCTAATCTGGTGACCTGTTTTAACAAGTTATGCATTATGCTCTTATTTGAAGGCATTTACACAAGTCAGAGCAGAGGACTGCATGCTGGAAGCTTTGATGTTTAGTATTTCTTATGTTAATATAGGAAAAGAGAGTTTACGATTTCAAACTGAGGCAACCAATACGTCACTTCAATGCTCGTATTATTTATAGTTACAAATTATTAATTTCAACATTTATCTTTAACCAATAAAAACTACCTTCCGGAAATTTTACAGTTTTCAGTTATCTGAAGTTATTCAGTTCATATGCAACAATATATTCAAGAAAGAAAAAAAAAAAACAGACAACTAAAAAGGTGTTTTTTTTTTGTTTTTTTTGTTTTTTTTGTTATAATGTATCATGATTCAAAAATATACAAACGTTCAATAGATTCCAACATGTTACAGATGCTCAAGCAACACTGAAAACATCTGGGCTCCTCCCCCTAATATAATTGTTAACCAGCAGTTCTTGCAGATCATTCTTAGTGAGTCCAATACCCCTGGGTATACATATAGCCTTGGGTCCAAACTAAGCTAATAACAATACTGAAAATGAAACACTGTCAACAAGATTTTTTTTTTTAATTAGGACAAGATATAAAAGATTTTTTCTATTTTCATGAAATGTTTCTTTGCTTTTTGTTTTTTTATTATCCTGAAGCAAATTTGAAGTATGCCTCTTAATCTGGTTAAATTGTGTAAGGAAAAAGAGAAATCTGACACTATTAAATCAGCAAATAATTTTTAAAAATTTATTTTTATTTATGACTGTTTGCACTTTTCTCTAGCAAGTAACTTTTAATGATAAAATGTGCTCAGTAGAACAAGTGAAAGAAAATAACTCTTTAGAACCAATAGGTAAATAGTAATGGTAATATTAGCCTTTTCCTTATAAAGAAACATTTGTCATTCATTGACTGAGCTGCCAGTACTGCTTTTAGGTTTAAACTTATACTTATAAAAATCTTTATCCTAAAACAATATTTCAGCAAAATAGGTTTCTCAATGTCAGTAGTTGCTATTGCTTTTTCTAGGATTGCTGTGGGTTTCCTTCCTAACCTTTTATGTGGAATATCAACATCTTGATTATGTCATCATTTTCTCTTTGAATTAAATGTAATATCCATTTTAGTTGTTGCTGCTGTTGACAGTCCTCAAGTGATGTGGTTTCAAGCTATCTAGTACAGTTCTTTGTGATTCTGTAGTGCCAGTTCACAATATTCAAAGAAGGATGAGCTTCAAGACCAATAGGCTTCACTTGGTCAAAGTTATTTTTAACCATTGATCTTAGAAAATGGTTGTATACAGCTGGCAGTTTAGATATTTCTGAATGGGACATCCATATTAAAAGTCTCAGTCTGATAGGGCTATTTAAGAACAGGACTCTAGTTTTCAGGGTAATGTTTTGGTTTTGCAGCAATTTGTGGTATTGGGTGAAATTACCTCCAACACAACCTATTCTATGTTTAATTTCTTTATCCCCTATACTAAATTTGTTGTAACTGATCCATATACCAAGGTACTTGAAGTGTTTAGTATTTATTACTTACACACCCTGAATTTTTATGATGGATTCAGGGTACATGCCATCACTGCTTTCATTCCAATTCCATAGTTTCTGTTTTGGAAGGGAGTGGGTTTAACTTTCCCTTTTTGACATTGTTCTGTTAACAGATGGTGGGGCAGGGATATTTCCCAAGAGAAGACATCTCTATAAAAGATTAACTTGGTTCATACACACTTATTAAACAGTTATCAAAGGTCTCCTTTCCCTGATTGAAATCTGTTTTGAAAAAGAAGGAGGACATTTTGAACAGCACATAAAATAATTAAATAGTAAATAAGATTTTCATGTGTAATTATACTTTTAATAAATAATCCCTGTGGTGCACAACTTTTGTCTTACACCATATATTAAGCACAGAAATATTTTCAATTATTTTTAATAACAAATTTTATGAAAATAAATTAAACCATTATGTTATTATTTTTTTTTCCAATAGGTGTCAGTTTTACAAGTCTAAGGTTAGTCCTATAAAGCAGCTCAGTAGCAAACTATTGTAAACCCGCTAGTTTCAAATATAGCCAGTTTTCTGGTAATTCCAGCATTCTGAAAGCCATATAAATGGTCTGATAGTGTAGGAGCATAGTGTTGTTAATATCTGAACTGTTATAGGTCAAAAGCTGCTTTATTTGAAGAGTAATGTCATTTATCATTAACTAAATTTATTTATTGACTTTAATTGTATTAAAATATAAGCCATTGCTAAATATGGAGTTCATTGTAAGGTTGGCTTTCTTGAATTAATCTGAATTTTGATGGCTAAATTTAAATCTATAGGATCTTAGATAGCTATACTTAAGTATATGAGAATCTAATTGATAATCAATAAAATGGTTCAATAAGATATGTCACATCTCTAATGAGATTCAAATTCATGCTCCCTAATTTATGCAAAATGTGTTTGAAAACCTGAGCCATTGAAGAATACAACATACATGACAATAAGGACATAAAATTACTGATTAATTGGCAGGTAGGTATTTTTGCTAGGCAGTTAATACAAACAATTAGATGCTGTGAGCTGATTTAACTAATAATTCAATTATGCTGAAATGTGTGTAAAATAAATTATATCATTAAATATGTGTAAAGATATTATGCTCTCATAAGTCCTATAATAGTCTAATTTAACAAGAGATTCAATATGCATATTACAATATTTTAGACAAACATCCTTAGGTTTGTCTTAATGTGACTATTATACAACTGAATAATTTCATTTCAAGATTTCATAAATCTTTGGAAAAGTTAAAGAAGAAAGAAAAATCTCATAAAAAATCCAATACTTGTTTAAAGTTTTATGTCTTGTAATATATAAAGCCAGATAATACATACCATTTCTGTTAATAACCCTGGTACAGTAAGACCCACAAATACACACCAGTTGGGGGATCCTGCTACTTCCCTGTAAATAAAAACAATTATCTTATAAGCTAAAAAAATAAACAAAAATCCATGTTTGATGAAATATTAAATTGAAGTGCCAAAAAATTAAAGATAGTAGTACATTTGATAGTTTCACCTTCCTTCACTTATAGACTCAGCTCAATGTTATATGTATGAGGTAATAGATAGGCAGTGTAGCTGTGGTAACCAGAAGATTGGAGAGGATTTAATATTATTGGCCATGGAATGATTGTTGGACCCAAAAAGATAGGGCACTATTTCCAAGGTGGTAACTACTCTAGATTTTTCTCAAGAAACAATAGCAAGTTTATACCAGGAATATGGAAATCCCAGACAGACATTAGCAGTATGTGAAAACTACAAGTACTCACAGTTGATGCAAGTGATTGTAGTCATTGATGCAAGTATTGTAGTCATGTGATGTAGTCATTGATCAACAAGGGTACCATGACTGACATCATGATATTGGTTCCTGCCCTTCATTTGGGACTAGAGAACATTGTCGTTGAAATGTGGAAGATTGGCATAATATCACCTAATCAAATATTTTAGGTTTCCAACTCTTTTTAGAAAACAGTAGAGTCCATGAAGGAGACCACAAGAGCTTATTGATACAGACTAACAGCAGGATATTATGCAAGATTCTAGTGGCTCTGTTGTGGTGTGGATGTGTCTTGTTGGAGTTTACAAAGGCCACATTCTTTTATGTACCAGGTCCTTTCAAAGAAAGGGTGAACATAGTTCTCCACAACTTACTGCCTTTTGCAGCTCAAATTTACATTTAACCATTTACTATCCTTCTTTGCCTCTGTTCTGCCATCAATTCACACAAAGTAGATTACTCATGGCTTCTCTTGCCATCAGTATGTCCTGTGTGTGTGTGAAATTTTCTAAGCCTATAAATTTCAAATGCCTCTGATTGTAAATACAAGCTTTCTTATTATTTCCATTTTCTTTAAGACTTCCTTATTGCTCACATGTTTTGTCCATGGCATTATTAGTATTTGCCCCATGAAATGGAACTCTTGTCAGGTGTGACATACACCTATCTTCTTACAGACTATTTTCACTCCTTTATGCTTATGTTGCCTAGCAAGATAATGCAAACCATCCCAGAACATTCAACTGGCTTCTAGGTATTCTGCTGACAAGCACAAGCTTGCCAGATTTAAATTCCATTGAACATGTATGGTATATGTCACAGAGGTCACTAAATTTCCTGCAGCCATAACCAACAAACAAAACTGAACATGCCGAGATAGATATGCCTACACAATGATTGCAGCACTTTGTAGATGCAATACCATGTTGTAGAGCTATTGAAGAAAAAGGGGAAGATACACATTATTAATTAGTAGCTGTTGCTAATTTCTTGGCACTTCAGATTATATCAAAAGCATTTACTGAAAGTTTAACATTTCATGGGTTTATGTTTATAAATACACATTTGAAAAAAATAATCCACCAGAACAAGAAAATTACACAGCATTTTTAAAAATGCTCTGTAATAATTTAAGAAAAAAAAAAAAAAACTTTCTTCACAAACCAGCCATATAATTTTATACTGTGTTAAAAAATAAGCAAACAACTTATTTAGAAAATATTTCAATTGAGGATCATATGATTGATTTTCTACAGCTTATCAACCCTTTTTATAGGTTATTTTAAGCCAGAAAATATTTTTAGATTCTAAGAATATTTTTAGTTTAAGATAATGGTTTAGTGATACAAGTCTTACTAATTAACCCATATCTGGAGGGAAGAGAGTAGATTCATGCCTTTCCCAAGGGTATTTGTGGTTAAGTGAATATAATGAAGCCAACAGTAATTAGAACTCGGCTCTCCAATTAAAAATTCCAAGCTATTATCGATTAACCCACACATCCAAGCTTACTGCATCTGATATTCATAAGCAGTCACCCATCTAGGTACTGACCAGTTGCTTAACTTCTTTGTGAACCAGTGTTTCAACATGATGTGGCTGTAAGACCCCAATTAAAGAGCAGTGTTATATACACCATGTCTTACCTTGATTTAACATTAGGAGTCTGACTCTAAAAACATGATTTACAATCAGTCAATTATGTGCCATATATGATACACACTTAGGCAATCATGTATATTTCAATACATGACTGATGAGGCAGATTCCCCCCACCCCCGCAGTAGGTTGCCATTTCTTTCTGCGATAGACCAGTTGCCATCCAAGTCCTGCTATTTACCCATAGCTGGGGAGGGAAGAGGAGGATTGTGAATGTAATGGATTTGACTGGAATTCAAACTCAGTCTCAGATTCCTCAATCCAAGCTGCTATCCATTATTCCAATAAATATTCTAAATAAAAACTTAGGAGAATTCTTTTTAATAATTTTCACCCCAATCAAGGCAATAAATGCACTAAGATGCAAGAGATTGAAAGAAGACAAGGAAAAGAAAACATAAAAGAGAAAACAATACAGGAACAAGAATTAAAAAAACAGAAGATAACAATTGATATTATATTTCAATGTTTGAAGATCAAAATTAACTCAAAAGCAAGAAACCAGAAGAAAGTTCCACAAGTGTGAAGTGCAAGAGAAGAAAATGTTAGCATAGAACTTAGTTATATATTTAGCCATTTCAACTGTAGAATGATGATACCTAGATGCCAATCTAGTACTGCACTTAAATTCGTAAAATCATGGTACCAATATGGAATGCTCATCAGAACAATTACTTGAAAATATTTATAGAAAAGGCACAATGGTAGTGAGGAAAGAGACTAATGCCTTGCAGATTCTTTGTATTTTATCAAGAATTTTTTCCTCTTCATTTGCAGACAGTACAGTGGAACTTCAATTTAACAGACTAATAGGCGGGGTTGTCCATTAAAGTTGTTTGTCCTTTAATTTCAAGCATGTTTTTGTGGACTAAAAACACCAGGTACAGTAAAAAATTATTGTAAATAAATGTAAATACAGTATATATGTATGTATATTTTATTTTAAGTTACTATATACCTTTAAAAAAAAAAAAAAAAAGTTTAAAAAGTTTTAAAGTTAAATCCAGAGTCTGTTGGTTCCTGGAGTGTTAATTCAAAGTTTTACTGTATATGCCTAAATTCATACAAAAAAATATCAATCCAAATTTAATCAGAATATTGTGATTTATACTAAAAAGTGTAACACAAAGATTGATCAGCTAGAAAAATTATACATTATAGTTAAATGTTTTGAAATCAAAGACTTAAAATTCAGAAGTATAATTTACTGAACTCGTTTTCATTCAAACATGCTCAAACCCGTCCAGTAAATATCAGCTCTCACTAGAAAAGTCTAGTATAATAGGGTAGACTGTTCTAGTGATACTGAAAAAATAATAAGAAGTTATATTGGGGACTAATTAAAGTTCACAGCCAATCCCACAACACAAATATGACCAAACAATCAATCTGATGTTTTTTTGGAATGGCATCTTGGTATGACCAAGATCTTTTCAGCAATCATCTGTGTGTATATATATATATATATATATATATATATATATATATATGAGAGAAAGAGAGAGAGCAGTATAGGTGTAGATTACACACACACACATATATATATATATATATATATATATATATATATATATATATATATATATATATATATACACAGATATATGCATGAAGAGAAAGATGTTAAAATATATACAAGTACTGAAAGTGTAAAATATAAGATATGATAAAAAATCAAAGGTCTTTATCTTTTTCATTTTGAGTAAATAAAAAAAAAATGATAAACAGTTTAATTATAGTATCTAAAAATGCCATAGGATACAAATTTCATGAATATGGAAAATACTTTAAAAACAGATTCCTATTAGATAAAAATGTTTATATAAGAAAAGAATTTCAACATTTGCCAGTTAACTTTTATATCAACTTGAATTAACAAAATAAAAAGAAAATTTAATTATTTTATTTACAACAGGAAGCAAATTATCTTTCCATTATGTTAAAATTTATTAAGCAAGTCAATGCTGGTAAAATTTTAAGGCTATACTGATATTCATATAATACATAAAACGTGAATTTCAGCATATAATTGTTTTTATTAGAAATATTTATAATTTATTTGACGATGTGAGATTTTATGCAGGTCTAGAGATGTTCATCACATTGTAAATAAATATCTATAATAATGTTATTTATATTTTTAATTTCAGATATAAATATTGCTATGGATAAGATCTTTGAGTGGTACAGGTCACCATCAAGAAGCTTCACACTAAAGAGTATATATTTATGCAAAAAAATGATCCTTCATATTCAATAAAGGTTTCAAAAACAGAAAATTAATGAAATATCCACTAACTCCTCTAGCTCTAATTGGAAATGTGTTGTCAATAGATATGAGAATGGAAAATAATATTCAAGCAAAAATCTTTGGCAACCAATAAAAACTGCAGCAAATAATGTTAAACTCAAAACAATAAAAAAAACAAAAAACAAAAGTTAAAATAAAAGAAAAACTGAAGTTATAGAATGTCAAAGAACCAATATTAACATATCAACATGACTGCACAGACAGTGCCAATTTTGCTGTTTTAGCCATTAAATGCTGCCACTTTGGTGGCTGCTGAGCAGACATACTATTCTGTTGGTATTACAGGTTTTGAATTTGGAGTTATTCTTCCCTGAGACAGGTTACCAATCAAGGCAAGAGATCCCAGTCTGCCCAGCTATTTGTGCATAAATGAACAACAATGTTGGCTAGAATTTGTACCTTGCACACTGATCCCATATTTCACACCAATAACCACTACACTACATACATATATTAACATGTAAAATTATAGAATAAATTATTTCAGTGATATGGGATACTGTGTTAATTAAATAAATGTTTTTTGTGGTTTATACCTTTTTGATTTATTTATTAAAAATGAAATACATTGCATTTGTTTGCATAATAAAATCAAACATCCCCAAAACAAGTCTCCAGTATTTATTTTTAATAAGGTCAAATATTCTAAGATGAAACTCACATGATATATTACATTTTTTTAAATTATTTCACCCCAATGCAATAAAGCCACTAAGACACAGAGAATAAAAAAAGAAAAACATTAAGGAAGGAGAGCAATAAAAGAACAAGAATTAAGACAGAAAATAACAACTGACATTGCATTTAAATTTTTGAAGATCAAAGTTGATTGGGAAATGAGAAGTCTTCCACAACTGAGAAGTGTGAGAGAAGAAACTCTTTTTTTTCTGTTTTGTTATTTTTAAATTGCTGTCACCCCATGCAAGGCCTTAAAGCTACTAAGACACAAAAAGTTACAGGGTGTGGAAGAATTAAGAATAGAAACATTAATAATGAGCAGGAAGAGGAAAGAGTAATCAGGAGGAAAGTAGGTAGTGATTGACATTGCATTTAAGTTTTTGTAGATTAAAATTAGCTGAAAAGCATAGAGCCAGAAGAGAGTTCCACAAGCAAGAAAAGAAAATGTTATCATAGAATTTACAGTTACATCTAGCCAGATCAACTTTAAATTGATGAGATACAAATGCTAGCTAAATTCAAAAAGGTTAGGTACCATAGCAAAGAGCTCATCCAAACAATTACCATGAAAGTATTTATTTTAAAAAAAGCAGACAGGCAACCTTAAAGCAGTGGGAAAGCCATTGAAGCCAAGCTGCCAGATCAGAAGTGCTGAGTCATCATTGGATTTTATCAAGGAGTTCAAGATAAATAGCAGGGACACTGGACCATGTGTGTGAGCAATATTCTAAGCATGTTATATGTTAGCATATAATTTATAGTTACTCATATAAACATATCCTGAAAACTTTATCAACATCAGTTTTATTGCAAATTGAAACAGTCAAGTCAATGTTATAAAAAGTATTTTGCTAAATGTTCAAAATCTTTGTTTTAGTTTCCAATCATTAAAAATTGTGTCCTTAGCAATACTCATTAATATATGCTCATAAACTGTTTCTTGAAGAGGTATTTACTTGGCTCAGCCAAATCTAAGTCACATTTTCATGAATTTTGTTTTTGTTTAAATATATTAAATTTAGCACTCAAAACAACTAACTTACATACATGCGACATGAACTTACCTTAAGAAAATATACTTGAACTTCACTCAAATATAAAAAGTATTCTTTATCCTAAGTAGGTGGTATTAAATAGTGACACCTGACAGCTAAGTTATACATATAATTTCATGGGTAAAAGTGTTTGCATTGCCATCTCTGTTTTTTATTTTCTTAAAGAATTAATAACAACTGGGCCTAGATCAATAGAAATGAAACCTGTACCCTTTTTACACCAAAGAAACTACTCCTATATCCAAAGCATGCTGTTACTATGGGAGACTATTTTGATAAAGCAAAGTTAAATCTACCTATTTAAGGAATGCATAAATTCTAAAATAACTTGTGCTGAACAAGATATTTTAAAGAAGCCATCGATTTTTAAAAATCCATCATTGAACTTTCACATGAATAGCACATTTTTTTCTTTAAATGAAACCTTCAATTTTTTCCAATTTAAAATAAGCTTTTTTAATTTAAAAAAATTATGATTGAACTAAGAAAGAAAGATGGATAATTTTTGAGCATCTTGAGTACAGACATGAAATATTAAGCTCCAAAATCAACCAATTGACAAAAGACATGTATCTTAGAAAAAATATTGGTTAAAGCATATCTAGTTTCCTACCAGTTGTGAGTTCAATACCTGAATTATGTAATGCACAAAAATCATATACTCTGGTTTAGTGAGGAGGGGGAATGAACAAAAGGCATATAAATTAGAGAGATAACCCGTAAGGATCAAAAGTGTAATGAGAATAACCTACCCCCATAGATTGAAATAAACTTCTAAGGTAAAGATCCAACAGACAGCTGAAAAATGCCAGAGGATAAATGTTGCAATTATAACAGCCAAGATGAGCATTCTGATCCAAAATGAACAATATATTATCAAAAAGACAAAGACATTGTTACCATCTCAGTCACAATGTTCTGTTGACTAAATACTTAGTTTCACTGGTCCTATAAAGAAAAACTTGGAATTAAGCCAAAATTATATAGGATTGTACAGATACATAATATGATACAATGTGATGATATATTTTTATCATCAAACAATATTTTGTTATATTAATTACTTTATAGTGCTGAGGATTTCTATATACAAAGATCTGGTTGTTTGAATTTATCAGTAATTATATTTCAATCTTGCTTAAAAGCTACCATGATGATAGCCAAAACAGAAGTTGAATATATAGTAGTGTTACTAATAAAAAAAAATACAAGTAAAGAAAAAAAAAACAAAGTATTTTGTTTGTGACAATTTGTGATAAAAATTAAATGAAGAAATTAAAAATTAAAACTGATCTTTCTCTATAAGAAACAGCCAACAAAACAACTTATCAAATTGAGAAAGACATTTTATACTTTATTTATTCATAAGTAAAAATTAAATTTCAGTTTTCCCAATTCTATCTAATAATCTTTATGTAATATAGTCATGAAACTTAGTTTTTAATTTCTTTATCTTCTATTTCCCAGCGGAAATAATGTTTTGGCTTCATCCCAAGTTTTTCAAGATTTAAATAACAAATTCTGTAAACTAAGCATACCAAATAACTTGATTAAACAAATTTAAATGTATTTGCAACTTAACATGGAAGAAAACTAAATGAAAATATATCTGTCATATTAATGAAACTGACAAAAGAACTTCAGAAAGAAAACTAATAAAATACAAATATAAATAAAATTGAAATTAATAAGCATTTTCTATATTTGCAATATACTGAAAAAGCAATTGCCTTCAATTAATGTTTTCAAAAAACCTTTAAATGACTGGACATACAAGTCTCCAAAGATATAAATTTTATAATCAAGATTACTTCAATTTATCATTAAAATACTTAATACAATAAAAAAATAACTATATTATTGAACTTATTCCTAAATTCTACAAAATTATGATAACTCTAAATGCAAGCCATGTAAAATTATTTGAAAATATGATGCTAGTAAGTAGTCACTAAAACAAGCATTTTAATTTTTTTTTTTTTTACTTCATATATTTGAATAATCAATTTTCAATATCCATATCCAATAAAAAAAAATCTTTCAAAAAAAAAAAAAATCATATTTTACTAAAGCCAACAACAAAATTTGCCATTACAGACAGTAATAATGAAGACAAAAAAAAAAGTTTCAAAATTATATATCAGATTAATGCAAAATTTGTGAATATTTTTGACAATCTTTTATTCAAATAAATTTATAGCATTGAAAGTGTTATCAAAGTTTTGGGCTTTTTATAACTGTACCACCTTTTAGCTAAACTGGGTTTAATTATAAAAAGAATAATTCCAATTTTTATTTGATGAATTCTTTCAAAAATTTTTCACTATCTTGATATTGTTGGAACTGCAATGAATATTGAATAGAACAAGTAACAAAAGATAAGAAGTCTAAAGACTAATCCACGTGTGAAAGAAATTATTCCAGCCCGATAGCTTCTTACTGCATTGTATTTGCAACAAGATGATGACCAATTGCTCACTGTAGAACTGGTGCAATAACAGTTTGTTCAGATTCTAGAAATTCAAGAAAATCTCTAATATCTGTTTATAATTCTGAGATGAGGTATTGTAACTATTTACATTGATTGTTGTCCTCATCTTTGTTGTCATATTCATAACATTTCAGCCATTATACACTCTTCTTCAGGTGAATTTTGAACCAAACTTTTTATTTCATCCAGAGTAGATTGTTCTACTTCCACATACCATGCTTCTTCTGGATATCTCACTTTCAGTTATTTCCCTTTAACTCAATTCTTCAAGTTTTTGTTCACCTCTGCTGTGGCCAGATATTGAACTCACAACTCTTGGGTTAAGTCACTGGATTACTTCAATCAATGCTTTTATCCACTGAGCCATGTATCCAGAACAGATATGCCATGTGAAACTAGTGAACAAAAAGGATTCAGTTCAAAATTCCAATCACCTGAAGAAATCTAGAGCATACAACTGTAGTATTGTGAATATGACATCAAAGATGAGGATAAAAGTCCAAACAATGTCAAGAAAATGCCCTTTTGAATACTAAATACAAAGAAGCCCATGTCCCTAGTAGGTTCTCTTTACACTGAGTTACTGAAGGCTCTACTAGTTGCAAAATGGATTTTCTTCAATTTTTGAGTCATGTAATAAATCCTTGGCAGTACATTTACATTTGTCCTGTTTGCTATAATAAATCCATTTTTGTTGGTGGGTGTTTTTTTCTTCAATAGATTCCTTTCTGTATAAAACAAAAAGACAAGTGTATAAATACTAAGCCATGTTGCTTTATGTAAGTACATGGTAAATTGAAATAACAAAAGATACCTTCCAAAACTAAGCAAAGTATTAAGAAACAGAAAAATTACATTAAAAACACAGAAAAGTATACTAAATTGTTATATCAATCCTCTTATATGACAGTGAATGCTGGACAATTTTGTCACAGATGAAGGAGAAATGTGGCTCTATAAAATGATGCTAAGAATACTATGGACTGAACATGTGAGTAACAAAAAAAGTTTTAGATAAAATGGAAACAAAAAAGTTACTTATATTTAACATCAGAAAGAGAAAGTTGAAATCTTCAAGGTCACATAGTGTGGAAAGAGGATTTGGAGAATTTGCTACTCACAGAACAGAAGAAAACAATGCATAACTTACTTAGTGAGTAAATAGATGATGGAACAAAGTTTAGGAGAGATAACAAAAAGACAAAATTTATTAAGAGCTACAAAGGACAGGAAATTGTGGAGAGCTATGATCATCAATATCCAGAAGGGACACAGTACATAGAAGAGGATTTGAGACAAAAATATTTCTTGAAATTCACCTTAAAACAGAATATTCATTACTAACCTAGAAAGAACAATTTTCCATTTTTAATGCATTACTTCAGTTCTATTTTTTTATCTTTAGAAAGCGGAGTAAGCTTCAATCTGATTTGTCCAGTAGAAATGTATAGGTCATTAAAAATGACCTTAGCTGATAATCACCTTAAGAGATATTTGTTGTACTAGAGATTATACTGCTATTTGTTGCATTAGTCCCATTGTAGCATGACCATAATTATGAAAATATCTAATGAAAAATTAATTCTCAATAAATAGCTGCATGCTATTCCACTATTCTGTGTGTGTGTATATATATATATATATATATATATATAACTCCAATATACCGTTGTTCAAATAGTACTTAAAGTTATATATTAGAAAAAATATTAAGAGAAATGAACTATAGATAAAACTAATGATTGACTACACACAGGCAGCATTTTGTTTCTAAACAATTTTTCTTTTTAGAAATGAAATAATCCAACAGATGAAATAAAATCTGGAGTTCTATACATTGGGCCATTGTCATGGTTGTTCTATCAGCAAGTTATTGCATCATGGTATTTTGTGGATGACAAATCTTATTGGTAATTATATTACATTTTATGCTTACAGAAATTCATTGGTTGACCAACATAGGGGTATGTTGAAAAAAGAAATTTAGACATAAAAATTATGTTCAGACATGCATGCACAGAATGTTAATTAAAACAAATCATGAGAAATAGCGTTTCCCAAATGCAAGAGATATTTAATATCACATTTAACACATTGGTGGAAATCATTACCTTGATTAAAGAGAACGTTCTAAAAGATTGAAAAAGATCATCATGGAGTAAAATATAATCATTGTTGGTTTAAATTTGAGATTTTCTACTGGTATTATATATCACTGAACATTTTACATGTACACTATAACAAATTTTATTATACAAGTTTTTATTTATAAATATAAAAAAAATGGTTTTATTCTTTTTCATGTTAATATGGGCTCCTTGGTATTCTATAACGTTCATCAATCTTGCATCCATAGATTTCTATATAGTTTAAAATTTAACATGCTATATAGAAGTGTGTTAAATATATTTACAATATCTTGTTTCAGTTTTACAGTTATATATTTTCTATTATAGCAATCTCTCATATATATATATATATATATATATATATATATAAAAATGTATGTGTACACAGGGATCACGATCTTTGAGACATTAAACTGACAGTCACCATATAGTGTTCATTCCTATGCCCACATTGTCGATATCTATACAGACTCTGATACTGAGCATTCCGCTCCAATAAATACAGCAATTTTTAAAGAATATACTTATATAAGTATTATGTCATGTTTTAAGATCTGATGTTATTAATCTGATATTAATAAACAGTAGGTTAATTATAATTAAATCCTGCACATTTGGGTTTTGTTATACTGAGCATTTTTACCTTCATGCATTGATAATCATAATAAACAAGACTGTACTTTCTTCTTTTATGAAACTGTAATGTTATATGCATATCACATAGTATAGACTCAGTTCACAGTGGAAAGTCATGGAAGGATATACCAGATGAGTCAAGAGTAGAATTGGAAGAGAATTTACAAGCAAAGCATTCTGCTTTATCAGCAGATATTAATACCTCAGACTGAGTGAAAAGTATAAAAGATTTACTCTTATTCAATACTATTACAGAGCCACCATTAGTCATGAGAACTTGTCAGATCTTAAAACCATGACATAATTCTTATATTCTTTAGAAATTGTTAGGTTATAGAGAGTGTAAACAAAGACTTAATAAGGACATGTTTACAATTATTACATGTGGACACAAAGATGCTATCTGTAATGTTGCTACAGCCAGAAAAATGATTCCTGTGGCCTATAGTGGCTGAACAGGCAGGTGTGACCCAAGGAGAATATTGTGGTTTTTACCTGATATTTCAGTAACAGCATAAAAGCATTGATACCAGATTTTACTGAAGAAGAAGTGTCAATAGCATAAAGGAAGGTTAAAAATTTTACTCCAAGGGGCATCACAAAAAAAAAAAAAAAAAAAAAAATCACAAAATTAATGTTATGCTGGTAACAAAAAGAAGTCTTGTGAATAGGGGGTTCATGTCTAATATATGTCAAAAGATATCAACAGATACAACTGCATGGTTTGAATTGCAAAGACAGAATTGCAATGCTCAGCAAGAGTCAGGAGAAGAGATAAACAAATCAAGTAAAGAAATTTGTTGAACAAAATTATTAGGAATACAAAATAAAACACTTCTTTTTTATAAATATTAGATTGTTTGGAAAATGTCCAATTTTAGAATCAACTTTTATTCCTGAATTAATGTTTTTAAACAATGTTTAAATCAGTCAAAATAGGAACTCTGAACATTTATACATTTTTGCCATTGACTTACAAGGTTATAACAAAATTCTAACAACTTGGGCACCATGAAATCTTAAATGCAGTTTCTTCATTTTCTTTACAACATGTCTTTTTAGCTTAAAAATTGTTAAGATGCTAAAAGTAATAGTCAGTGGGTGTGAGATGAGGTGAATATGGTGGATGTGGCAAAATCTTGTATACCAAGTCAGTGAGCTTGTGCAGTGTAATTCTGGCAACATGGTCAAGCATTGTCATGAAGCAGAACTGGACCTCACCAATTAACCATTGCCAATTGCATTTTGCTTAACTAAATATGCATTTCATTCAGCTGCAGGCAGTAAAGTTCAGCAGTTATGTTCTGGTTAGATTCTAAAAAGCTGTAATGGATCATGCCAATGGCAGACTACCAGACAGTTACCATAATTTCTATTGGTGCAATTTTGATTTTGGAAAGTGTTTGGATGCTTTACCATTATCAAGTCATTGAGCCGATGATTTACAAAATGCTGACACCCATTACCCGAGACATTTCTCAGACATTTTGACATGGGTTTTGTTCATCTAGTGTTTTCGGATGTTGACTGTCAATTGTAGATGGATGTCTTAATCTTCAAACCTTGTATCTTCATGTTAGAAACCAGTGTTGTATTGTTCGATCACAAGTGGATCCTTCAACCCATGCTCTGTTCCTGTTGACAGCAGTTTGAGAAGCATAACTAACTTGAACTCATACAAAAAATGTAAACACATCTCTTTTTCATCACATCTAAGATGAGGGTTATATTCATATAAAATTTTGCATTTATAAAATTAACAAAGAGGACATTTAAACCATTAGGAAAGATTAATATATTTTTGTGCAACTATTAGAACATGTTGGTTTCAATCCCCATGGGAATGACTGCAAAACACTTGCCCATAACCAATTTATAGACAGAAGCACACAAAAGTATGTGAGGATATTTTTCCTAGCCAATAAAATAGGCAGTTTCTCAGTTTCATCCTGGCCTGCCTTGTCTTGAAGTCAGAACTTGCTTTTGTGTGACAACCCCAATTCTTAGTTTGTGAATTTTTGCCTTTTTACTGTTGCTTTGGCTTGCATATATTGTTTGTTTACTTTATATTATTTTTTGCCCTGTTCTTTTTTTTTTTCCTTTTCTTGTTATTGCAAACTTCATCAATTCTGTTTGTTGGACAGTTCTGTTACTTATTTTGCGTTTGACCATGGCTACTCACTTCACACAACACATAAGGATTATTCTCAAAATCGGACATTATTTTTCAAGTATCCTAATATTTTCATATATAATATGTATTCATTATTATATTTCTTGAATATGTTTAAAGTTTGAGAAATAAAGATAAATATTCCTTATGATTTAATAAATGAGGTCAAAATTTGGTTATAACACTTGTCATAGAAAGAAAAGCAAGAAATTAATTTCTGATTTGATAAGACTTTTTTTAATCTGATTCCTTTCTTAGAAATGATCTATTTGTATTTCCTATTTATAAACTTTCATCTTAATTATAAAACAGTAATTCTCAATTAAAATTAATTTCTTAAAGATTATCTATTGTTTTAAGTCTAGTAACTCTGCTAGTGTATATATTTAATGAAAAGTATAACAATATAATATTAGAGAGTAATGGTATGTATGTAAGGTGTATAAACTTAAATATGAAAGGTTACTAATTCATTTAATCCGGGAAAGTGAGAACCTTATATAATACATTAATATCTTTAGAAGATTTTACTTGATTAGCAACAGAAAATTATTCCTATTAGGTCAGTTACATAACTCAGACAAAACAAAATCAGTTTCATGGATTAAGTGTTTTCAGTATTTTTTTTATTAATACCTAGAATCAGAATTAACATAACAAATATATAAACAAATACAACATTTTATATATATATATATATATATATATATATATATATATATATATATATATATATATAAACACACACAACAAATATGAAAATGCCATATGAATTTATTTTACTTTTGTTGAATATAATGTTATAAAAACTCCAGGTGTATTGACAAAAGTTAATTGAAACTTTCAATTTTTCTTAAAGAATTGAATTATGACACTGAAAGGCTGTTTGGAGAAAGATGCTTTGAAGTAATCAGAACCATTTATAAATACAGGTAAACAGGCATATTCAAGGTTTCTTTGTTACACCAACAGCAAAATGTAATTGTAATATATAAAAACAGATTCTTCTATGTGCTGTCGCCCTTCAGAACATTTTAACTTTCTCTTTCTGATGATATATAAGTGACCAATTTGATTACATGCTCTCTAAAACTCTGTTGTTGTTCACATGTTCATAGAATTCTCAGCATGCATTTGTAGAACCACATTTCTGTTGCTTCAATTCTCTTTTTCATTTGTGAGGAGATTGCCTAGTATTCACTGCTATATAGGAGGACTGATATTACATAACAGTTCAGTACTCTTTGTTTCTAATGAAAATTATCCTATTTCTTAATACTTAGTTTTTGGAAGGCATCTTTTACTATCCCCCTATTCAATTCAGATTTGTCCTCTTCTGAGACTGTGTTCTCTAGCCTTGAGTGGCAACCAATCTACTCTGCTATTTAATGTATAGTTTTGTAGAGAAGAGACAGATTCATCTTTACCCAAGAATATTTGTGCAAAAGTGAACACACAACAAATGCTTCTAGTAAAAATCATCTACACTTGATGACACACCACAAAAGAAAAGTTCCCTTCTTTTTTAAAATAAAAAATTAAAATTCCTGGCCACTTGTATTTGGGGATGCTAGCCAATTGCAGATGCCTGTTCAGACACATTTGTGTTTGCTCAACACCCACAGAGCCTACCTGCCATTTATACTGCAACTATGCTGAGTGAACCCCAGTTACAGTTTCTGGGAGAGAGAGCACATTATCTAGCATGATCAACAGCTTGAACAAGACTAGCACGCTCAAACCCTCAGTCACAATGACTTGTGAGTTTGTGCTAGCGCAACCTTATACAGCTACTGATGAGTTTTGTCTACCCAATTTCACTCACAAGTCTTAGGTTAACCTGTGGTATGTTTTTCAGGCACTTTCCAAATGCATTGCATGATGGGATCACCTCCTCCATACAGATATCAAGAAGTCAACTTTCTGAAAAATCAACCATGGTGAGATCTGAACCCAGATCTCATGGTCAGAAAGTGAATGTTCTAACCACTCAGCCATGTGCACATAAAACTAAAATGAATGTCAATCATGGTAGTCATATTAAAATCTCTTCTGTCCACAAAAAACTAAATCTGTTTTTTTTTTATAGGTTGATGGTTAGGGCATACAGTTGTCTAAAAGTTTATAGTTTGTTACCATAACATATTGCGTTTATTCTTTACAAGTAAAACTAACCATCAACCTAACTTATTGGCATCCAAAGTCTTAAATATTTTATCTTTGAATTAAAAGAAGATTTATAATCTTTTTCTAATAATTATCTTGGCTTTTCCAAAAGACAGTAGTATTGGCACCACATATTTTAACAGAAACTGCAATAAAAAATATAAAATTGCAGCTTAAAGTTTATTTATTAGACTGCTTTCACTAACTTTAAATTTAATTATTTCAGGTGAGTAATTACAGGTGCCCAATCTTATAACAGAACAATGAAACTTTCTTTGCAATTAATAATTTATCTGCAACAAGTTTAATTTTTCTCCCCAAAAGATACCATCAAATAAAGGAAAGAAGCCATTTTATTTTTACTAATCACAATCAGCTTAGTCAAGAGTTGGCACTGAGTTAGCAGAAAATACAATGAGAGACTCTTTTGTTCAAAGATAACATTGATTTTAGACAGCAATATTAGTGCTGTGTTCTTATAAATCTATATTTCCTAGAAGGGGAAACATTTTATTTTTGATTGTCTGGCAGAAAAAAAAAGTTTATCTGATTAAAAAATAAATACAAACTGTCAACTCAAACTTATCAAATGTATATTTTAAGAAATCATTTTCTTTGAGTATATTTTAAATTATATACCTAATGTACAGATATGATTCTTCAAAATAATCACAAATGAATATAAAATAAAGTGGCAAACATCAATGATTGCAATGCTTCAAATCATATTGCATGATTAACACCATCAGAAAAGGTTTCTGTAAGTTATAAGCACAGACAAATTGCACTCATGGTAACCTGGGAAAACATTTTTAAAAGTTTCAAAAGAACTTGTACATGAGGCTATGATGATCAGAGACACAGACGGAAAGAAAAATTTCCTATAATCAAACATGAATCATCAATATCTTGAATTGGCAGGACTCCAACAATCAAAGGCTTTTGTTAATACTGAAATCATGCAGAAACTTCAACATTTGATTTCTCTAAAATCTATGCATAATGTTTTTAAAAGATGAACTACATTCTGATATTAATGTTATATCAGTAGACAAAAAAAATTGGATCTGTACACTTGAAAGTAGAACAGATGACTGAAAGATCAAATTACAAAGTATATAAGACATGCCAGTATATAATCAAAAAAGGGAAAAGAAAAGTTTATAGAAGTCAAAAAAACATATGGCAGTTTATTTTTAAAGTCTAATATTCAATTGGTATGATTGTCAGGAATATCTTTTATATTACTTTTATATTATTAAATAGATGAGAAATAAAATTATATATTTACTGAGAAAAAGTAAGAGGGAAGATGAACACTTCAGGGTACAGAATTAACACATTGAACAATAGGCAATTAAATTTAATTGGCAATTAATAAAATGTACCTGAGTGAGCAATAAAAGAAGACTTGAACTGTTCATTCTAGCTTATGTAATTATAGACATCAAAAGAAATTGTTTAAATTTGTTTAGTCATTAATATTTAATGAGACTTAATCAGATTTTATTTATTTTGAAAATATTGAGTTTTTTTCTTTCCTAAATCAACATGGATTATTTAACAAAAAAATATTTTTATCATAAATTTATCATTTGAAAAGAATGTATTTATTTATGCCAATATTAATAATAACAAAAAGTGTTCAAATTAATAGATTTTATAAAATTTAATACAATTAATAATACTTTAAATTTAAAATTATTTTAAAATGGAAATGTTATAACTACACATTTCAGTCATCAAATTAACTTCGGAAAGGATAAAGATATCAATTTATCTGAAGAAATATATGCTCACCTTTTGGCTAAAGTTCTAGGATATACAACATTTAATTCTGCTACTTGAAACCTTGAAACTTATCTAGTTATACCTTGAAGGTAAATTTCATAAATATCCAACTAAGATTACATCCTGTATTCTACAAATAAACAATGGCTTAGCTACTGAATATTTCAACAGAGTAAGTTAAATAATATTTTAGCTAGTATTATCTCTTTATCATTGCCATTTCAATCACTGTTTCAGTTTAATGCACTTTTCTATCTTCTTGATTTGTATTGCATAATTACCTTTGTTTTCCAAATGTAGTGTTCAAACAAACAAAAATGAATATACACATCTCAATAGTTCACAGACAAATGACAATATCCAATTTCAGAGCATGAAACTACAAGTACATGTCAATGTTAAGGCATATTAAAATTTCAAATGAAAATCCTCACATATTTTACAAGCACGATACAAAGCCGAAAATGTAATATGACATCAAACAAAATGTTAGTACTCTGATTGTACACACATCAAGATTGAAACTTAGTAACATACAATATACCATTATGTTTGTTAGTCATTAAGATGTACATTTTATAAGAACACTCTCACCATAACTAATACCAAACATTTAGATGTATACCTTGAGTTCTCAGTGACTAAGTTTCAAACCAACACATTAAGCTAAACCATGTCTTATAGGCTAGAAAATATGACAATGCATATATCAAATATGATAATGCAATCAACAAATGTCAATAATTAATTTTGCTGAAGAACAAAAGAATACAACAAATCCAGTAGATGCTCAGGTCAAATCAAAAAATATTAAGTAATATTAGTATTGACCCTGACCTGGCATCTCAGTTTCAGTAACATTCCCACCACTGCTGGGGCAGTTTCACTGTCTTTTCTATAAATATTTTCATGGTAATTGTTCTTATAAGCTTTCCTCTTTGATACCTAGACTTCCAAACCACCTTTAGCACGATGGTCAACAAATCATCCTTCAGTGCCACTAACATCGACAGTAGATGACACCACCTCCATCATGCCATATACACCTCAGCCCTTATCGCATTTGGGAAGAAGGATCATCGAAATGCAGACTGGTATGGAGCTCACTGGGATGAGATGCAGCCAACCTCTGAAGCAAAGAGACAAGCACTTCTGACCTACAGGCAAAACCCTTGCGTCAGTACCCGTGATGCCCTCAGAGTTGCTCACAGCAAGGCCCAACAGACTGCACACTGCTGTGCCAATGACTACTGGCTGAACCTGTGCAGCAGGATTCAGATGGCTGCTGACAGTGGAAACGCAAGAGGCATGTACACTAGCATCAAAACTGCCACCAGCCCCACTGCCATCAAGACGGCTTCACGGAAATTTAGGGCAGGAAAGGTCATTACAGACCAGTGCAACCAGCTGGAGTGCTGGGTGGAGCACTACTTGGAGCTTTATGCAACCCAGAACGTGGTGACGGATGCCGCCCTGGATGCCTTGCCCAGTCTCCCAGCCATGGAGGAGTTGGATGCCCCGCCCTCTGCAGAAGATCTCAGAAAAGCCATTGACTGTCTCTCCTGTGGGAGGGCCCCTGGGAGGGACAGGATCCCATTGGAAGTTCTGAAGAGTGGCAAGCCAGCTCTGCTGTGGCATCTCCGCGAGCTCCTGTGCCTGTGCTGGGAGAAGGGCCACGTCCCCCGGGATATGCAAGATGCCAACATTGTCACCCTCTATAAGAATAAAGGTGACCACAGTGACTGCAATAACTTCCACAGCAGTTCCCACCTCAGTGTTGTTGGGAAGTTCTTTGTCTGCGTCTTCTTGCCACATCTGCAGAGCCTTGCCTCCCATGTGTACCCTGAGTCGCAGTGCAGCTTCAGGGCAGGCCGATCTACAGTGGACATGATCTTGCTGCGCCAGATGAAGGAGAAGTGCTGCGAGCAGCAGAAACCACTGTATATCACCTTTTTTGACCTGACAAAAGCCTTCGAGTTGGTCAGCAGAAGCAGACTCTTCATCCTCCTGTGAGCAGTGGCGTAAAGCAGGGCTGTGTCCTGGCGCCAACATTCTTTGGGATCTTCTTCTCCATGCTTCTCCAGTATGCCTTCTGCAACTGCATGGATGGCATCTACATCCACACTAGAGCAGACGGCAGACTCTACAACATCGCCCGACTGTGCCCTAAGACCAAGGTCTATGAGGTCCTTATTCGCGAGATGCTGTTTGCCGACAACACTGCACTGACGTCCCACAGAAAGGACTTAGTCATCTGGCCCACACCTTCAAGGAGTTTGGCTTGACCATCAGCCTCAAAAAGACCAACATTCTGGCACAAGACACCGCCTCCTCCCCAGACATTGCCATCAACGGCACACACCTTCACCTACCTCAGGTCAATCATCTCCAGCTCCCTCTCCCTGGACACAGATCAGCTACAGGATAGGGAAGGCCGCCGCAGTCATAGCCAAGGTAAACAAGTGCGTCTGGAACAACAGCCAGCTGACGGAGAACACCAAACTAGATGTCTACCGGGCCTGCGTCCTCAGCACCCTTCTGTACGGCAGCTAGTCCTGGACAACTTACGCCAGTCAGGTGAAGAGGTTAAACACCTTTCACCTCCACTGCCTCAGACATCTCCTGCACATTAAGTGGCAAGATTGGGTCACTACCAGAGAGGTCCTTCAATGTGCTGGCATCCCCAGCCTGTTTACGCTGCTCTGCCAAAGACGTCTCAGATGGCTGGGGCACGTACACCGCATGGGTGCCGGTCACATCCCAAGAGTCATCCTGTAGGGAGAGCTGTGTTGGGGTCCCACCCAACTGGAAGACCCCAGCTCCACTTCAAGGATGTCTGCAAACAAGACATGAAGCTGGCCGACATCGACCCCAACACCTGGGAGGCCACGGCTAACGATCGTCAGCTTTGGAGAGCCACAGTCAGTGATGGCATCACGATTGCAGAAGCCACGAGGGAAGGTCAGTAGGCAGCAAAGAGAGCCAGGAAAAAAGCAAAGACATCCTTCATCTCCGTGTTATCCAGTTTCATCTGCGCCAAGTGCCCGAGAGACTGCTGCTCCAGAGTGAGACTACACAGTCACCAGTAGCAATGTAGCTCCATCGCCTAGAATTTAAAAAAATAAAAAAAAATAAGCACTACTCCATCATCTCCCAAGACAGACAGATGCCAAACCAATATCAACTTTGCTCTTCAAAGATTTTAAATACTCCATGTTATCTTCTGTCATCTTAATTCCTGTTTCTTCTCTCTCCTTAATGTTTTGTTTTCTCATATTCCCTAACAATCAGTAACCTTTTGTGTCTTAGTGGCTTTATTGCCTTGCTTGTGGTGAAATGATTAAGAAAAATGTTAGCCATATTCAGTTTTCATAAGTAAAAATGTTGACCACTGAAGAAGCTATAGTATTACTGATTTTATAAATTCAGATTGCAGTAAATGAATGTGAAAAAAAAAAAACTTGCATACAACCTTGATGACATCTCTTGTTAGACTCAAACAAAATGCAATTTTCTTAAAAAAAATAAACTCTTAATAAAATTACAATATCGTTGTTGATCTGCAGAATGTACTTGCATGCTTTAAGAAGAAACTGATAGCATTAACTCAAAGTTCTAGGCTCCCAAATATTATAGAAGAATAGAAATGTCAAAAGGACAGTGCTTTCATATACAAGACTGAGATTTCTATTTCAAGAGAATCTTAAGGAAAAACATCTGGAGTAGATTTACTTTTAAGAACGAAGTCAAAATGTAAAATGAATAGATATGGCATCCTAACAAAAGATAATGGTACAGACAGGGCTGGTACAGACAGGGTTGGTACAGACAGGGTTGGTACAAAGGTCTCATGCATGCTCTCCACCAAAATCTATGATACAGGGAAAGAGGGTTCTACAACATCTTAATTTTCTAAAAGGTAGTATTCAACACATTTTATTGTAATCTAATTAAGTGCAATAATGGATCAGATGCAAAATATGTAAACAACTAGAAAAATTGAAAATAAATAAATACAATATATCTAAATAAAAATTAAAGACATGTTTTAGTATTTTATAGTTAATAATTCAATCTTAAATAAATCAATGTTTTGTGGCAAATTTTAACATCAGCTTGATATTTTTTATTATTAAAAAGTTGAATAATTTTAACACATTCAATATCATGAATAAAAAAATAGTGAATTTTAGTGTTTTTCTAGATTTAGCATGAGCAAAAGAAATTCATGAATTAAAAAGAAAAAAAATAAAAGACCCCAGAATGACATCAAAATCCTCTAAAAATTTTCATTCATTAATAATGAATTGTGCTTAGTTTAATTTGTAATGTATATATAAATGTAGGTAGAATAAAAGCCAATGTTGATAAGACAGCAAAGGTCACAAAACATTACCTTGGGCCCCCAATTTCATTTAAATCATGTGTGTATATATATATTTGCTGTGCATACATATTTCAAATTAATGACAGACCTAAAAATATTTTTTTTTACTGATTCTATAATGTCAGTAAAATTCAATAAAATCTTATTTTTTAGTGTTTAAAAAATTTCCTTTTGTTTTTCTCTTACCCCGAAATTTATGATTTTATTGCTCAGTCTGTGAGAGGAGTATTCTAATGTCTTATTTCAAACTCAAATTGTGTGTTCATGTCTACGTATGCACATTGTGTACATTAAATGGCATATATAAGTCACATATGCACAACACAGACATGTATATGCATTACATATGCCAAGTCACATACAAATTGTGTGTAATGGACAAAGAATCAGATCTCCTTTTATAATATAGATTTCTGAGATGCATAGGAAGATTGGTTTTATTGTCCTGTAGCAAGCATGAATTATTAAGTGGAACTGAAGTGATCCAAGGTAAATATAAATTATTGCCTCCTTGCACCCTACACTACAGCCATTTACCTAAATATAATATTTATTATAATGGATGTCTAATACAAGGTCATTTTGTTCAGGACATAAACAAACCAGACAAAGAATACTGTAATCAATGAAAAAGTTTGCCTAGTTTCAAACCTCAAGGTGTGGAATATACAGAACTAATTATCAAACTAATACTACAAGCCTACAAATATTTTTAAACAAATCTCTCATGAATCTAAAGATGATGTTTAAGGGAATCCAGGTAAAAAGTAAAAGTCACAGGAAAAAAGACAATGTTATCACTGCTTCTACATCTTTCTTTAATAGACCTTCTTTTTTTTTTTTTAATGCTATCCCTACCACTGAAGACAGAATGAATAGTGAAAATCTCAGATCACATTATTGTTGTGCATCAACAATACTTAGATTTAGTGAAAAATAATTTTGACACCTCCTGCTATGGATATTATTGACAGTAATAAGCATAATTCAAAACTTTGCTACAATGGGTTCATGTATATAAAACATGTCACTTGCAAAGCTAAGTTATGCCTTTTTCTCCTAGCCGAAATTGTGACTTTTTTCTGTGACTTTATTACCAGCCATGGTTTCAGATTAGCAAGAAACTCATTTTCTGAAGATGTGAATGAATACTATGATTTGTTGGTGTGTTTTAATCCAATAATGTATTATAAAATGAGTTTATATTTAAAAATAAATGAAAATACCAGCATAAAACAGAAGATTACTGATACAAACAATAGGTTATTTAATACTGAAAATATGGCCTCTAACAGCATACAGACACTGTAGAAAGATTTCTTTTCTAGCCAATATAAATTTTCACTTAAAACAAAAAAATTATTAATCTAAAACTTACAAGACAATGTGTTCTTGAAGTTGTCAGTTAAATTTATTGAATAACAGATCATCATACTTAAAATCAGGACAAAAGTGAAAGTAAATATAAATTTGGATGATGACAATAATAATAAAATCAACAATTTGTATATCACTTGATAATTTGCTAAAGAACCAATTCTTTAGCAAATTTTATTGGTGTAAATGATTGGACTGAGGCTGAGCCACAAATAGTCAGTTCAGTGTAAATTTGCTTATAAATACTATCAAAATTATGTGCTGAAGCTTTTGTAAAAATGAACTCGATCTATTTTATTAGTCATGTGAAATGTCTAAACTGAGAAAACAGAAAAAGAAAAAGGAAAACATATCCCACAAAATAGTCTAATTCTGACTGCCAGCAATCACTTCATTTTATTTCAGTCTCTTGGGGAAGAGTATGAATCAAAAGCCTCCTTACAGCCATACTCAACAATTAATAATCTTGTCACCAGAATAGTAAAATGAGAAGAGTAAAAAAAAAAAAAAAAAAAAAAAAAAAGGCCATAATATGTTTCCTCACAATTATCCAATTCTGCACACAAGTATAAACCTTAAAAACTTACTCCATTGCAAACAGTAGTTTTATTAAAATGATTTATTATTATTTAAAACTAGAAATGAAAGAAAATAACAGAATATGAAACTTTTGTTTTGTCTATAACTTTCAGAACATTAACACACCATATCAAATAAATTTTGTCCCCTTTTTATATTGTGTCAACAGTAAAAACAAGAAAAAAAAGATTTAAACTAATTAAAAACAAAATTTGGAATGTGGCCATTCTGTTTTCTTGGTTTCTATTACAACATACATACCATAAATCATGAAAATACCAATTGAGCAGATTTTCCATAAGCCAAATACAGAAGGCATAAATATTATATAAGACATAATTCAAAAACCAAATAGTTTTTAACAGAAGAACTAGTAATGTTATCAGTTAAGGTATGGCTATAAGAGTCAAAGAGTTCAATCATTTAGAAAGAAAAAGAATCAGTTTTTCTAGTCCATGGCAAATTTATTGAATATCCAAGTCTGGTAGACTTCAAGGAAAATATTCAAAATCCAAACAAGCACTACTTCCTTGGCTATAAAAAAAAAAAAAAATAAATGACTGTGGTAAACTGCACTGATTATAAGTGTATAGGAGGAGGCTACATTTCTAATTACAGCTTTAAGTTTAGAGTGATAAAAATTTTGTTTTAATTAAGTTTGTATATTCCGTGCTTAACTGGAGTTCTCAGAATGTCAATGTGGTTTGAGTAAGAAAAAAAAAATCCACTTCAATCATTATTGTTAGAATAATATTAACAAAGTTGCTTTTAATTAAGTCTGTTGGTATATAATTAAGTTTCTTGTAAAGAATGGCTAAACATTTAATTGAAATTTACCAAGAAGTTTAGGTAAATAAACATCAAAGCATTCACTGCAATATTCTGTCAGGAATACAAAATATACACATGAAACAGAAGCTGAATAATGATATCAGACAATTACTTTTAAATTTATTGTTTGATTAGTAATACTTAAGAAATTGTAAGAGAGAGTTTGGTCAATCCAACAAGAGACCCAGAGTTGGTTGGGTATGATGCAATAAGCATCAGGAGTTACATCTTTCACAATCAGCTGTTGAGAGAGGACATTCTACTTAAAGTAGGTGGTACTAACAAAATTTGCATACAAATGGTACTGTGCAGGTATTAGCCAATAGTCAGTGCAGGATGGGACTAAGAGAGCTATATAACACCAACTTTTTAGAAATATTTTGTGTGATATATTTAGCAATGTTGATTGACCAATGATGGTTATATCTGGCATGATCAACAGAAAACATCTACCCTATTCAGTAATCGAAAGTAAATAAATGAAAAATCAACATGTCACTAATCACATGACTGCATAAAATTACATGACTAAGTGCACATGATGTTGCATTGACAATGGAATGTGTATGTTTTTGTTATGTTTACTGGTCAAGTAAACATAAAACCATATATTCACTTATTGGGAGCATAAATAAAACTTTCCGAGTAAAAAGTATTTTATGTGGCAGTAGGGTGCTATAACCATATTGCTGAAAGAAGTAAGATGATTTTCTCTCTCTCAGTATTTATCGATCCACCCACGAGGATAGAATGTGGCACAAAATATAGCCTTTTTGAACCCGCCTAGATTGGTTCAGGCCCTGTCTACCTCCCCAAACGAAACCTTGCCCTTCAGCAAAGCTTCGTCCGGGTTCCTCTCTGCTAATGCAGAGAGTTCGACAGACGCCGACTCGGAAGCTCACAAAAGCATCGTACTACACTTTGATCCTAGCCTCCATGATTTTCTCTCTCTCTCTCACACACACACACACATTATCTGTTATTCAATTCACATCATTTAAAAGCAGAGACTTTATTCTTTATTCAACCTTTCTCTCCATTTTACAGCCAAAACTCTTACATCAATTGCCTTTGCAATAAAATCTATTGTATTACATGCATAACCAAAAGAAACTATTGGATTCAGAAACATTGATTGTAACATAATTTAAAGTGTAACAGTTGTACTGGATAAAACAATATGAAATTGCAGATTTTATTTTAAACTTTTCATTTCAACTGGGGTTTTTGTTTAAATAACTTTTTAAAAACTATTTTTAAATAATATTTTCTGATCATTTAGAAAATTTTTCCACTTGCTAAATTTTACAATATATGGAAGTCTTTTCACTTTATAATTTTTGCATTTTTATAATTGTATAAAGTATTTCGAAAATGAAACAAATAACAGGAAATATAAATGCTTCATTTGAAGACAATCTTGTTTTTGAAAATTTTGGTTTCAGAAATTGGCAAATGAAGATTTAATTTTACAAACTTAAAATCAGTTGGCTAAAAATCAAATAATGACAATTTCAATTTTGTGGTGGAAAATAATCCAAAAAAACCCACTCAAACTTCAACAAAATGATAAATGCTTGATATGAATTGATTGTAGAACAAACTAATGTTAAAGAAATTAGGGAGGTTGGTATTAGGTTTAACACAAAATCTGTTGTAATGAAAACTGAATTGAGAGAGAAAGGCAAAACATCTGAAACTGTGCTTTTATATTTTGAAAATTCAGGAAAAAATTCTATAACTTCTGTTTCACCAAATACAGTGGAACAGAAGTCATAGAATTTTTTCTTGATATCTAAACAATACAAATAGATACTTAAAAGGGTGTTATTTCATGATAAACCCCACCCTCATCTTGCAAAAATGACATTACTAAAGTTGAAAATATCAACTTTAATGTGCCTATATCATTTTTTTCAAGCATTTATATCACTTCCTTACAAGTTAAAAAAAATCTCCAATTCAGATCAAGCTGAATGAAGTTTAAGGAAAAATAAACTGATGTCTTGTTGCTAAGGGAGATTAAATATATAGAGGCTGAGGGGAAATATTTTGATAAAAGATCATTTTTTTTTTCCATTAATTTTTAAGATTTAATTTAAATAAACTGGCACAGTTGAATAACTTGGTAGATTAATTGATAATGATAGGGGAGTGAAATTAGGTACACTAATTCAAGGGGACATGTCTTGCAACATCAAAAAGATTTAAGATAAACTCAAGGTTTTTAAATTATCATAAAGATTAAATTTATAATGTTATGATTACTCAAATATGAAATAGTAATTATGAAATAATCTTTAATATCTTTTGTAACATAAATGATATCTCTTCACATTTAAAGTTATTAACATACAAGAGAAAACAAAAATCATAATCTCTTTCACACCTCTACTATACCCCTCATCCCAACTACTAACCCAGCTCTTCAGAATAGAACCACATTTATTAATCGTATTAGTCCCAGCAGAACTCATTCATTTTAATTATCAACCAGGTATTTGATATTAATGTGAGATGAGAATGTTTTGACTAAACAACAAAAATTTAAAATAAAAAATATCTGCCTGCAGATTCAAAATTAGCAAATTAAAAAATTAGCAACACTATCAAAATATTTTTTAAAATCCTGAAGCAAAAACAACTTACATAATTTTTTAAATATTAAGAATTTAAAGAAAATGTTCACAGATTTTAAATCAAAATATCAATTTTGCACAATTGGTCAGTTTTCAATCAAAATCTTCAAAAAAAAAAAAAAAAAAAAAAAATGACAAAAACCAGATTACGATTTGATTTATAGTTCAAAATAATCTTGATGAGGAAAACATATGCTCTATCAAAATGCTCTATCCAAATTGAGAGCATAGCTGAGATGAAAAGCAAGAAAAAAAAAGGCAACATATCTTTATGCAAGACAAAACTGATTTTGTATAATTTTTCATTTATTTGAGAAAATGCATTCAGTAGTGTTTTTTTATATATACTTATTCTAATCTCATTAGATGCTTTAGTTTTTTTTGTTTTTTTTTTTAGTAAAAATGCTTGGTTCAAATACAATGCAACTGAATCTTTAATGCAAAGATTTTGGGATCTATTCCTTTTTCTGGTTTTAACTTGTATGATAAATAATCCCATTAAAATTCTTTAGCCATTAAGTTTTATCATTCACAAAGAACATCTATAAATGTTGTTTCAGACATTACTATGTAGAACTTATAATCACATACCTTAAGAAAGGCAAAGATCTTTTGAGAAAAATAACAGTGAAAAGCTAAATAATCCATTACATAGAGTTATTAATAAATCAGCTTTAGTTCAAACTTATAGCAGGAGATTGTTTACCAAAAGGCTTGAATTTCTATCTGAAGAACCAGCAAAAAAAAAAAAAAAGAAAGAAAGAAAGAGATTCATTTCAAATTAAATCAAAGACCTTCTCCATTTTAGCAACCAACCTTAGGTACATAAATATTAATAACATGTAATCACTAAATTATTACAATTCAAACAAATAAGAAAATATGAAATTTGTCAATACTGAACACCTACAAATAGGATTGCTATTTCTGGTGCTTGGTAGATTATCAAACAGAAGGTAGTTATTTCAAAAAATCAACTAAGATAATGCTTATTGAAAACAGGTAAATTTTCATTTTAGATATTTTTCATGCAAACTTTCAAATCTTTTATAAGTAAAATTTGAATAATTGATTAACAAAATAACAATGGAATCAATTGGAAAAAGCATACAAAAATCTGTATTTGCTTTTATTCATTTTTTGTGTGTAGGAAAGATTAAATTCTGCTTATATTAGAAAAAGAAAAAGTTTAAAGAAAAATATTAGAGCAAAGAATTTTTTGTAGTCAAACTCAAAATTCTAGTTTGAATATTGTGATTATCAGGTATCACCAATTAAATAAAACCTAGAACTAATCATTTTCTTTTACACTCAATCTTTAATTCTAAGCTATAAGTGTATATATAAGTGATGCTGTGATGGTTAGAAAATATCATTAGATGAAAATTAATCAGAAAAGTAATGAAATTAAAAGCATTTGATCTTTTAAGTATAAACATAGAAAAATTATAATATGATACACTATTATACTAACCACACATCTTGTGTAACATTGCCGCTCAGACCAGACATCAGGTGCGTTCTTTTGGCCAAATAGTTATCCACAAATTAAGACCATGAGAATTTGTAGCAGTAAGCAGATTTTATTCTCTGGTTGCAACCTGCAGCTATATATGAGCTAAGCTAAAATGAAGCACAGGTGAGGGGGGAGGTGAACAGTCTAACAGGAGTCTTCCCTTTCCTTTCAATGTGAGGCATTCTCCTCGTCACTGTATCATTGCCCTTTTCGCAGATAGTGACCACTGTCTTATAGAGAACATTGTCTTGTCATCTTTGTCTAAAAAAACGTAATTTGTCTTGGCATAGTTCTCAGGAGGACACTTCACTTAGCTGATGGTCATCAGTGCAAATAAATATCCGAAATCATTTTTGTGACAGCTCAGATGTTTTCCATTTAACAAGATATCAGCTGACACTGATATCACTACAATGGTTATCAATGCAGAAAGTGAAATCAGGGTTAGAAATTTAAATTATTTACTTTGCACTAATGGCTTTGAAAAAGAGAATGAATTAATCTTCTCCCAGCAGGAGAGACTGAATTTTCTTGCCTCATGTGTCAGCAAGTTTAAGAGAAGGACAAATTCAAATCAGCCTGAAGAGGGATTTGCTAAAGACACACCCATTGCTGCTATGCCTGAGGTACATGCAGTGTCCCCAATAACCCTCATAGCTTACAAGGTTCAAGATCATGAATGACATGACCAAAGCTAAAAAAAACAAAAAAAAAAAAACAATGAAAATTTGTATTAATTTAACAGATAAAGCATGGTGGAAAACCACTGCCATTATATGAAGTCTTAGCTTCAAAACCAATACCAAATTGAAACTACTCCATTGTAGCTGCTTCGTTATACCAATTTATAAGTGTTAATATTTATAAAAGCAAATATTGAGATGTGAGCTTCAAATTTTATAAATACAATTTTGACTGCCAAGTTTACAATTACTTGGTACATTTGAAGATTTAATCTCCAGCCCTAAGTACAAACCCAGACAAAAACAATTTGTACGCTATAGGTCCTATAAATGCAAACAGAAAAATTAAAGTATGCTTTTCTATTCAAACCACCATGTTTATATTGGTTATTATTATGATCATAAAATTTTGGTTGTTGCAGCCTCCAACCTTTGTCAGAATTTTGAACCAAACACTTTATTCAATTTACGGAGATAAGTTGTTTCCATTCTGCTTTCCATGTTTAGGAGATTTTTCACATCAGTTAATACTCCTAAGTTTTATTCAACTTTCTTCCACTACACCAGAGTATGCAACTTTTTAACCCTATCAGATCCAGGGATTGAACTCACAACTGCTATGAACTTAATATGTTTTAACCAACACTTTAATCCACTAGGCCATGTATCGCTTGGATAAAATTGTGACAGAATTAACATAAGAATAAAAGCAAATTTTTAGAAAAAGAAAACTGCTCATCAGCACAAGAAAGATGTCATTACCAACTAATATGTGATTACTTCAACTGAGGATATTTATTTGTATTGCTTTATTCCAAATCCATTGATATAAGGAGATGTAAAGCTAAATTGATCTTACATGCACTCTATGGTGCAGAATTTTATAGACTTTAGAAAAGATCTATTTCAAAGGGTTGGTATTGCAGAAAAGACAACAATTAGCTTTTATACCATGTATGAGAGAAATGATACAATGGAAAAATTGCCAGATAAAAGAGATTGAAGGGAAAGAATTATTTTGCCTGGACTAAACAAGGATGGCTGACCATTATTTGGAAATTCAAGATTTGGGTAATGACAGTTTTACAACTGAATGATTGTACTGGAGATGAAAGTTCTCAGAATGTAAAAAAATATGACTTCACAGTGAATTTATTCAATTATCAATGGTTAATTATTTGATAAAATATTGATGAGCAGAATAGAAGATAATGAATGTTTCAATATACTTAGACAAGTGCTATTTTTATTACTTTAAACATTACTATAGTGGATACTCTTAATCGAAATAGATGCACAGTTTTTATTTATTAAAAACTATGTATTAGACTATTTTCTACAGTATTCGAAAAATCTTAAAAGAAAATATGTTCCTTTGGCAGAGATTGAAACCTGCATCCCAAGGTAAGGGAAACTACCATTTGATCCAGTATTATACTGTTTACTATGAAGAACGTCACAACAAGCAAGGTTCTATTTTGCATTTTTAAGGAAAGCACATCCTTTTCACCAAGATTATTTTCTCAAAAGTTTCATATCTGTTCAGTTTTGTATCCGAAAAGTAAACAAAGCAATTTCTAAAGATTTAATGCATTTATTTTTAATCCAACATTTTATGACTTCTAACATTATTATAGTGGATACTTCCAGCCCGAAATGTTTTGAATTTGCTCAAAGAGTCAGCAAGATTCCAAAATGGTATGACATGTTGGGCTACAGCCTCTAGGAGTTAAGTTGAAATCACAGAAAATTTTATTTTGAAACACTGTAATTTGAGAACAGTAATTTTTTCATTTGAACATAAGCTATTGAAAGTTAGAAAGTTGTGTCACTTTATTTTTATCAGTAGAAGCCAAGATAGCAGAATCCAAAAACAATTACAGTAATGAAAAACATGGGAATCCAAAATTTCAGGACTCCAGATCCAACCCAGAATGTTCTTAATTTGCTCACAGAGTCGGCCTGATTCTAAAATGGTATATGTTGAGATACAACCTCTAGGAGTAAAGTGGAAAAAGCGTGACACACTAACATTGGCATTTATTATATAGAAGGAGAGGAGCTATTGAGAGCTGTGTCCCTTTAATTGAAAAAAGGGTCACACAGTGATACATTGACACTGGCATTTATTATATAGATGTTAAACTGGTTTGTATGGCTAGTTTATGAAATTATATGAATAGACATCATATTAATGACCCACAACTACAGTTTTTTTTAAGATGAAAATAAAATAATAGCTTTTGTTGAGAGATATTTGTTAAATGGGTGCATGACTATGTAGCTAAGTGGTTAGAATATCAAAATTCCAACCATAAGACCCAGGTTTGAATCTAACCAGAGACAATTTGTTGGGGAGGGGAAGGGCAACTTCCTGATATCAGAGTTGATCTTGTAAGTGAAGTTGGGCAGCTAGAACTGTTTGGAAGTCATCAATGGTTGTGTTAGCACAAAGTCACAAGTTATTATGACAGAGTGCTTGAGCATATTGGCCTTGTTCAAACTGTTGATTATGCCAAATAATCTGCACTCTCTTCCAGAAACTAACTACACATCATAGTTGTGGTATAAACCATCTGTGCCTGAGAAGGTGTCTGCAACAAGAATTAGCCAGCCGCCCTAGCAGACAGCCATATTTGGACATGAGTGACATATTGGCTTTAATTTTTGTTTCCTTATTTGTTTTTAACTATGCATTTTCTGTAGCAGTAGATATTTTCTTCCAAGAATATTTAACTTGGTTTCATTTTATTAGATAAGAATTTTGATCTCAAGTACTGCCAAATAGTTATAACTGCTTTCCTTTCAATTTTTCGTATTTCACCCCAAGCAAGGCAATAAAGCCACTAAGCCAGAAGTGGTTACTACATTTTTCAAAAATGTATAAATTTTATAGACTTTATTAATGGAATATTTTAACTGTCTTATTTCATTCTTGGCAATAGTTTACAAAATCATAAACAAGTTATTACACAACCAAATCTGAGACTATTATTTATCTGAAAAAGTGAAACTACATTTCACAAACATCGAATTTCACATCAAACATAGCAAAGTCCTTTTTTCAAGACATTAGTCTAATACTTTTAAAACTAATAATAACAACAACAACAGTGTATACATATCTACCAACAAGGTTTTGTTTTATTTATTATTCCAATCTCTATTAATGAAGGCTGATTTCCATTTAATTACAAAAGTTGCCATGGTAATTTTGTTAGATTCAGTGGATCAACACTGATAAATATAAACAGAAAAAGAGGAAAGAAATCTAATGAGATGACTGATATTGTACGTACTTGACAAACACATTTGCTACAAAAAATATTCTTCCTAATTAAGAGATTAATTAAATTAAGCAGTAAAGGTCTTCAAAAAATGTGAGGAATTAAAAAAGAAGCCAGTATGCAGTGGGAAATTGTGTTAGAGTTTTTAAAAGAGAAACAAAGGTCACTCAGATGAAACACATCAACTGGTGTTGCAGCTAATTATCAACATTTAGTCAATAAAGTAAAAAGTAAAAAACAAAAAAAACACATTTTGAAAAGTTAAGTATAAAATTGCTCTTTAGTTAATTTCTGCTAGAGACCAGGATGGACATAAAAGAGTATTCTTTAACTGATTATATAAAGAGAATCAACAATAATTTTATCAAATCTCAGATGGAAAATGAAATCAACTTTTTCTATCAATACCACAAAGTTTTTTTTTTCTTTTTAACCCAAATTATTAGACATGTGTTGTTCCTTTCTCTAAATAAACTCAAATGCATCCCCCTGAATATTATTTGAATTATTTGAAACAAAAGTGATAAGTAAGATTCACAGTCTATAGTGTAAGCTAATAAAACCACAAGACTAGATCTATTGTATCACTGATGCACCTGGTTTCTCTGAGGCTCTGGTGTAAAAGACTCACAATGTCTATTTTGGTATCATTATTATCTGGCATGAGCCCAGTACATATTGGGGTCATTAACTTTGCTTTAAAAAAAAGGTTCCCTATTGACATTAAATTTGATCATCTAGTATTTCTTGGCATCAATAAACTACTACAATAGTAACGATTACTTTTGTTTAAAGACAACAATTCTCTTCGGTTTATTTTCAAGAAATTGAAAACATTGTGCTCAACAATGTGATGCAAGTAGACTAAGCAATAAATATTTTAAGACAGAATTCCTAAGTCATTTGCATTGGCTAAACACTTTAAAATAACATTTTTATGACATCTTAAGGTTTTTGATAAAAAAAAGTAATTCCATAAAAAGATTAGTTAATAATAATAATAATAAAAAAAAAATTCAGTGACCCACCAATTTGGAAATCTGTGCATGAGGAAGTATTGTTCAGCAAAGAAACATTTGTGCATGTATGTGAGAAAGATAGAAAGAGAAATCAAGAGGGAATGGTTCATTTTAAAAAATTTGAGACATGATTATAAAGTATATAATTTGATTTTTGTTATTGTCAAGTTCCTTTCTAAATTAACAATCATCATTTATCTGTTAAATCAAAACTTATTACAAATTTTCTATGTACAGAATTTTACAAAGATACATTTGGTTAAACATGTTGAAATGAAGAAGCATACAATAGAAGTAAACTTCTTTACAAGCATATTTAGTTTAAGTTAAAAACAGAGTACAAAGGGCAAAAATTGTTCTGTGTATTTAGAAAATTATTTGGTGAAGCAATGTTTTAATTCTTAAAAGGAAATATGCCCACAAAATAGCTAAATTGCTTTTAATAGATGCAACTTTTAAGATTTTACAGTAGCTTATTACCAAAGTGTCAATTAAAAAAACAATCATTATACATTTGATATTGAATTGATACACAGTTCAAATGTGACTAAATTGTTGTTTTTACAACCTGTATATCTTTCAGGTACATTCTGATGTTTAAGTCCCTTCTCAAAATGCTTTTTTTTATATTGTAAGATAAGCAAAGTATTAAGAAACAGAAACATTTTATTAGAAACAAAGAAAAAGGTGCTGAACTATGAGATAATATTAGTCCTCCTATATGACAGTGAATGCTGGACAGTCCACTCACAAATGAAGAAGCAGCTTGAAGTAACAGAAATGTTGTTCTACAGAAGGATGCTGAGAATCCCATCAACCGAACATATGAACAATGATAAAGTTTTAGAGAAAATGGAAACAAAAAGAACACATATACTTATCAGAAAGAGAAAGTTGAAATTTCTAGGGAATATAATGAAGAAAGAAGGCATGGAACTTTGAAACTGACAGGACAAATTGAAGGCAAGAGGAACAGAGGAATAACAATAAGCTTGAGTAAATGGATGGCAGAACAAGGTTTAGTAGAGATAAAAAAAGACAAAATTTACTAAGGAGATTGTGGAAAGCCATGACTGCTAATGTTCTGAATGGACACAACATATAAAAGATATTCATAAATCTAATTTGGAAAACAGAATGAATATGTATGAAACAGTATAAAATCTAAATGTCAATGGTGGAGCTACCTAGTCCTCACTTGCCTGTCTTGATAGAATTCAAAAGCATCAACATGGCTTTGTGGGTGGGGAATTATTTTCCACCCTACAACCCCCACAGATGAAACATTGCAAACCTCTTGCTGTTCTATCACTATTTCCATAGCATGTATTCTGACAAGTTACATTCCTTAGTCCCAGCACCTCCAGACCTTTAGAACTGGGACCCACCATACTACATACACAAGGGTGAAACATTCTCATTCCCTTTATATTCCATTAGTAAAAAGTAAGTTCTATTTGGACAGCTTCTCCCCAAGAATCTCTACATTGTAGAACAGACTCCCAGCAGATTGTTTTCATAATCACAATTTTGACCTCTTCAAGAGCAGGGTTAACCATTATCTTTCACATGAACCCTCATTTCTTGCTTTTCTTATGCTTATATAACACCACACAGTAGCTCTCTACCTTGAGTGGCTTTTGAGCCTTGTATTGAATGAATATTAGTATATATAAAAAAAATTTTTTTTAAAATAGTTACCAAGCTTACAATTTTCACTTGTGATGAGGTGGGGATTCAAAACAAAGAAATAAATTATCAAAATTTAAAGAAGTAATCATTTTCTAACAATCTATACAAATTTTAAAGTAAGCATGCATATTTTTCAAGTTAGCTGTGGATAAAATTATTTATATATTGAAGTATGGCATTTAAATTTTTTTCTTTCTTCGTATTCAGCTAATTTCCCAGTTGGTTGCCTAACTTTGACAGATTATTGGATGTTTAACAACTTATTCATAAGCATACATATTTATAAATGTTTATGAGTATTCTATATTCTTTTAATCATTACAACAGTGAAAAATGCTTTGTCTTAAAAGCAATTGAAGATTCTATTTTTCATCTAATTACACAAAGGAGTATTGTACTAAACAGAAAAGATTATACATAATTTATTTAATTTATTAGGAAATTAACTGATATTTTGCCTACTTTACACACACTTGCTATAAAATATGTTCTTAATTAAAAGATTAATTAAATTAAGCAGGAAAGGTTTTCACAAATGTGAAGAATTAAAAGAAATTAGTGCAGTTAGAAACAGTCTACTCAACAAATGTTATAAGATGAAAAAAATACTAGCAGACATATAGATAATCCTTTTACTTAAGATTTCCTCACAAATCCATTTAACTGAAATGTATCAAGTAAAATTATAAGAGAAATCTTTTTTTAAATAAGCTTTATTTAAACTTTATAACTTTGATGTGAGAATTATCTTTAAGATTTCCTTCTTTAATATATAATTAATTATAATTGTTCAAACTTTCTATATGAAACTTCAGTCTATGGTTGCCAACATTCATAAACACACTTTTAATTAATCAAACAAGCGAGGATTAACAGCAATATTAATATATCAAAATTAAATTAAAACTTCAGTTCCCTAAATAATTTTCTAAGTACACTGATTAATTTTTGCCCTTTGAACTCTGTTTTTAATTTATGTGCATGTGAAGAAATTTATTTCAATATATGTTTCTTTATTTCAACCAATTGCATGCATATAAAATCCTCTAAGTAGATAATATCTGTAATAAGTTTTGATCTAACAGATAAATTATTGTTAATTTAGAAAGAAATTTGATTGGACAGATTTACTCTGAAATAGAATTTCAACCTTAGAATGAAATAAATTTAACACTATGAGAGCCCATGATATGTATACATCAGAAGTTATCTACTTTCCTGGGCAAATGACATGTATACATATGAAACTTTGCAAGTTACTTCCAAGTCTTTGGAAGTTTTTCAGGTTAAAAATATCCATGCATAAAAAATGTATTTTTTACTATCAGCAAATAAAAGTTTATTTTAGTACAGAAAACAAAAGTATAGCAAGCAAAGTAATTGTCGAGAAACAAAATGGAAACACTTATATCCAGACAAAGAAAATATTGAATAAAGCAATTTGTTTGTCTGGATTCAGGCAAAAATGACAAGAATGAAGTAGATTCAAATTCTAGTAAGAAATTAAAAAGTGATAACTCAGATAAGAATAATGTCAGATGAAAAAAATACAGAGTTAAATTTTTTTTTAAATATTTTTTTTTATTTTTTTTATTTTTAATCAATCTGACCCCAAGCAAGGCAGTACAACCACTAAGACACATGGGGTTACTGGGTGTGGAAGAATTAGGAACAAAAACCTTACTAACAAGCAGGAATAGAAAAAGAGTAATCAGGAGGACAGCAGATAGCAATTGACATTGCATTTATATTTTGGGAGATTAAAGTTGGCTGGAAATCATGGAGCTGGAAGAAAATTTCATAATCAAGAAGTATGAGAAAAGAGACTGTTAGCATAGAATTTATGGTTACATCCAGCCAGCCCAACTGAAAATTGATGAGAACTCAACACCAGTCTAGTACTGCACTTAAATTTGAAAAGTCTAGGTAACATAGCAAAGAGCTTATCTAAACAATTACCATGAAAGTATTTATAGAAAAAACGTGGAGAGGTAACCTTACAGTGGTGAGAAATGATAATCATTTTAAAACAGGGTGCTGAAAGAAAGAAAAAATAAATAAAAAATAAAAACAATGTTCCGGTTGGGATTTGATGTTGATTTTTTTTTTAATGTAGAGATAATTTAATTATTTTTACTATTGACATTGTGTTGATTTATTTAAGGTTTCCTTACTAATACATTGAATAACTTGAAAATTTGTAAATGTATAAAATAATGAACAAATTAAAAAATCATAAATTTTGATTCTACAGGAGGATGCTAAGAACATGGACTAAACATGTGAATAACAAAATAGTTTTAAGGAAAATGGAAACATACTTAGAATCAGAAAGAGAGAATTGAAATTTTGGTATTAGGAATTAAACTTTAAAATATAACAGAAACAAGTCTCTTATGTAGACATATTTTCTCTAATGTCTTTTGAATTGGTTCAATTTTTAAGCAAATATTTAAAAGAAACTTTCTATATTCCAATTAAATTTAAAATTGATGAAAAATATTTTCAGAATTATATTTTTATTGAAATATTGAATGTTGTGAATGAAAGAAAATGTTTTTGGCAGGTGATAAATATTTATATATTCAAATTGTTACTTCCAAACAATTATAAAATAAATAAGAATAAAACTTGTACAACTCCAAATATAATGTGAATTTCATGCTGAAGTAGAGATAGGTCGCAAATGGATAAGAAATGACTAATTAACAATTTTAACTCTTAAATATTCTTCCAAGTTTAAAAAAAAAATCACTAATCTCTTATCTATCAACATGAAATTAATGTTACAAGTATGTAAAAATATTTCATTTTGATATTCAAATCTTCCAAATCTGTGAACAAATAAGATTTTTTCCACCTCTAAGAAGAAAGAGCGAAATTAATGCATAAGTGTTTTAGTTGTTCATTTGAAAATTCTGTCAACCAAATTTAAACTAAAATATACAAAAAGTCTACACAACTTATTCTTGTTTGTAACAATATCAACTTTGTGAATAGAAGTTATGAATAAACCACTTTTATTTCATGTTTAAATTGGAATGTCATGATATTTTATGCATTTGCTACAGTTGAATATTTGCTTAGATCCTTAGATTTCTACAAGTAATCCACCAAAAATTACATCAAATCAAAAATTATAGATCAGTCCTAGAAATTAAAAAACAAAAGAAAAATAAATTGAGTTTAACTTAAGCCAAAAAGGTCATTTTTTTTTTCACCTGCATTGAGACTGAGGATTCAATTTTAAGCTTCAAAAGTGACTAAACTTTTTTTTTTCTAAAGGATTGATAGAACCAATCTCAGGTCTGAGGTTAAAACCTCTCACCTTATAGTCTGAACACCAAATAAATACATGCATAAGCTACTCGACATACAAACATTTGTACCTTCTCTCTGACAGTCATTTTCTGTGTTCAAAGTGTATTTTTATATTTAAATTTTTAAAGCTTCAAAAAGTTAATTTTTAACATCTTTGCACACAAAGAAAGGATTCTTTTCATAATAGAAGGGAATCAGAAGGGCTGAGGATCAAACAGATATCACACTCTGATCTTAGATAGAAAATCATAGCAGTCACACATACATACATACAAGCAGAATAATAGATGAGAAAATCCAATCAAAATATTTCATTGCTTAATGTTACTGAATTTTAATCATTTTTCATATTTATCAAAATGAGTTCTTGTTCAATGTGTGTTTCAAACTTTTAGTGCATTCAGTAGTGTAATAATCTTTTTTTAATCCACATTAACAGGCTACATTCAAGAAGTGACCATTTTAGCATGAATAAATACGAGTGTTGCAAAATACTTTTAAAAGATATAATGTTATTAAAAAGAAGTACTGATATTAGGGAAAATAATCCCAAACCAGAGCATTTGTTAATGTATGCAGTTACCAAAGTCTTTGGTCTATTTTTACTTTGCCAGAATAAATTTTATCTAAAGGAAATATTTTTACATTGAATACAACCAAAAGTTTTATTTCCTTAATGGTAACCAAACTGATGATATAAAAGAACTTATCAAATACTTGACTAAAATATAATATATATAGAGCATTGTTATCAAAACATTTCAATTGTATGTGATGATGATGATGATTGTCAACTCCTTTGCAGAAAGACCATCTCTTCAATGGATAGCTTTTTTGTTTTTGTTTTCCATTCAGAATTTTATTATTTCCATCATTTTTATTTGAATTAACGCTCTGTTATGGGCACATGATTCTTAAGACTAGCTTCACTTTTACAACCTCTCTCTTACACACGTGGCAAACAAAGTTTATCTGTATGTTGGAAACTTGCCTGTTCTTGTGTACAATCATGTGATGTTGAGTCCTGCAACAAACTTACAAACCTTGTCACAAAACTTCCACACAACTAACCTGCAGGTCTTTCTGGTAGGATTGCATTCACAGGTGTTTGCACCTGACCTTTCTGGTGTGATCTCATATGACTGGCTAAACCAGCTGCCAAGAGGGTGACTTTTCCACAAATACTGCAAGTCTGTTGCTGTTCTAATAATTCTGGGACAACTTCTATTTCTCCCTTCCTAATGGTGCACTTTTTGTTGGATGCATAGTTATCTTCTGCTCATTTGTATATAGAGTTATTATTACTAATACTTTAATTGCCATTAAGATATTAATTGCAACAATTGTAAATTAATCTTTAGACCAATTTATGGTATATTAGTATGTCTTTAAGGATTTTAGAAATTACACACAGAAGCATTTTCATTTAAATATAAAAGAAATACTAATATCCTTAGAATCAAAGAGAATAAATTCTAAAGCAGCATTATTTGTTATGGGGTAAAATGTTATGGAGTGATTTCACAGTGGAGGCTTGTATTTGTACTAAGTCAGTCCTAAAATAGGTTCGACATACAAAACGTTAGGAACTTGATATAATAGGTATAATGCAGAGTAATCTAGTTGTAGTTGCTGATAGTTTAGTATTCGATTAACTGCCATCCGACATCGACTGACTAACCGACCCACCTAGTGACTCCTCGTTACTCTTACTACTCCTACTTATTATAGGTGGGAGAGTCTATTAACTATAGAATAGGTGTGTTCCACTATAACACAAAAGAAAATGTATTGTGCAATCTGATCATGTTTCCAAGAATTTCTCTTAAGACTTTTCAGTCACCTCTGAAAGATTTTCAAATTTTTTTGCTGCTCTAATAATAACATGTGATTTTTTAATATTTATCTTCTATGGCCTTAAAAACATCACTTTTCATGAAAATGTGTATAGCTAATGTAATACAAAACTAAAAAAAAATTAGATGAAAATAGTAAAATTCAATTTTTAAGCTTATCCATTGCTGATTTTCTAATATTCATTGATCAATTGCCCTAGATAAGGAAATGATGAAATCAATAAGCAGCAAATTGATTATTCATCCATATATAGAGATATAAATTTATCAGGACTAAGTAAATATACACAAAAATCAATTTTAATTATTTAAAAGAGCAAAAAATATTAAATTATATTTTAAAATGTAATAAGCTAAAAGGTATGAAATAATTAGCATTTAGCCAGTAGGAAAGTCGGTTCACTGATGAGCGAGACAATTTTTCTCTTCAGAATCTATTTTATATTCATCCATGCTTAGAATCTACCACATATGGTCTGGTGCCCCTGCTATTTACCTTGAGCTTCTTGTTAAAATCTAAAGAAGAATCAGTAATATTATTGGTTCTTATCTGGCAGCTCAGTTCCAGTCACTTGCTCACTGCCATAAGGTTACCTTTCTGTGCCTTATCTATAAATATTTTCATGATAATTGTTCAATTTGTTGAGCTCTTCGCTATGGTACCTAGACTTTATGGATTTAAGTAGAGTACTAGACTGGCATCAAGATCACATCAATTTATAATTGAGCTGACTAGATGTAGCTGTAAGTTCTTTTTTTTTTGCATTTCTTGATTGTGGAACTCCCTTCCAGTTCTATGCTTTCCAGTCAACTTTAAACTGCAAAAATTTAAATGCAATGTCAATCACTATCTACTGTTCTCCTGATTATTCTTTTCTCTTCTCATTACTAATGTTTTTGTTCCCAATTCCTCCACACTGTGTAAACCCTTGTATTTAGTGGCTGTACTGCCTTGCTTGGGGTGATAACTATTAAAACAAAAACAGGTCACTGTGGAAATTTCATGGTAACATAAAAAAAAGAAAAAAAAAATTGGAAAAATCTTTTAATGCTGTGTTTAAAAAAAAAAAAAATGTTTAACAATACCAAAATGATGTGGATCCCTAACATAAAATGTTAAAAATTATAAAATTGTTAGATGTTTTTGTTTAGCAGTATATGGGTATTTAATGCCATATGCAATTTTACATTATTTTTTTTTTAGATAATAATAATTTAGTCTTACCCATAGATGAAGGGGAGAAGTAGTGAATTCATATCTTCCTTAAAGGTATTTGCACATAAACCCAACTGAAATTGTAAATCAGCTCTCCAATTAACAATTCCAACCCATTATCCATTGAACCACTTGCATATCCAAGCTTACAGCACCTGATATTCCAAGTGGCCACCTATCAAGGTACTGACCAGACTTGATATTGCTTAATTTTGATTTTACAGGAACCAATATTTCAACATAATATGGCCATAAGTCAAAAAGATTACAAAGGAAAACAAAATACACATCAAAGCAAATATAAGGGACAGTGGAGTGATCCTCTTTAAGACACCAGGTACAAAATGTTATCCAAATAGTACCCGTGCTAAAGAAAAAAAAAAACCTTGTTAGAATATGAAGTGACTTTTTTTTTAAATCAGTTAACCTCAGAAAGGCGATAATGCCACTAAGACACAAGAAGCTACTGAAAATTAAAGAGAATGAAAAGACCTTAGTTCTATACATCTAACGCTCCCACCTGAAATTCTATTTACTAATTATTTGTTAATTTTTATTTTATTTTTTTCTTAATAGGAGTAGATAGATCCATCTTTTGTCCAGTTTACACTCCTAAAGAGGAAAGAAATATTAGATGCTAATTCACAGACATTTACAAAAAGAGTGGGTGGTGTAGTAAACACTAAAAGATGGAAGTCTAAAAACAATAAGGGATGGTAACATTATTTGGAAGTACATATGCTTGTGAACAACTTTTTTTGAAAATGAAATATGCTAAAAGTCATTTTAAGAACAAGGTTGGGTGATAACCACCTGAATGATATTTTGCTCCTGTCATCAACAAATATTTCATCTGATGTGGTAAAGTTATCAAACAATAAGCAGAAAAAAATGTCTCATTAAATTTATTTTGTTTGTCATAAGGAATTTGCATTTTTTGTTGATTTGTCTTAGTTGTTATCCTGTTATTCCTGCAGTAAAATAAAGAACCTTGTTTAAATAATATAACATTAACTTTGTTGTTTTTTTCTTTAAACCTCCAGACCAAGGCAACCATCTGGATGGAGCGGACTGAGGTTGAGACAATTTATTATAGCACATTTGATATCTTCAGAGACACTGCATAACAGTCTAGCACACTGTCTCCAAAAGGTTGCCAATCACTGCTATAAAGCATACAAAATATGAATCAACAAAAATATTCTCAATGAGCAGATTCTTGCTGCATTTATCATTGAGACAAGACCATATCTTAAAATCATTAATAACAATATGATCTCCTATGAAAATTGGTATTATCCAACAAATATCCAAAATGTTTTGTTTACCACGCTTTACATTCACTTACATACTCTGAGAAAGGTATGAATCCATCTCTTCTCCCCACTCTACTCCAGCTATTAGTCATGAATCAAAAGAGACATGATCGCCCAAGTGTGTATCAAGTATGGCAGCAACTGACTGATTTAATCAAGAATGCTTTAAAAGAATTGAAAACAATGTCATCAAAATAGCATGAAAATAAAGTATCCTTAAAATAGACTCAGTTTGAATGTATACAGCAGAGATAGGAGCAAATCTAAATTCTTCCAATGATCTCAGTGATACCACTTCTCATTCCATTGAACCAGTGTATACAGATTCATAAGGATTAATTAAAAAATATGAGATATCACAGAGGAATAGGAACAATCTAACCCTATGGACTGAATAAAGAGCTTGGTTTGAAATTCCCAAAATGTTACCAAATATAACATGTCCCTGAAGATGGCTAAAAGGTTAGCTGAAGCAATGTAACTATAACAATAATGAAGACAACATTTTGAATAGGTCAGCATTTGAACCTGTATCCCCATTTCCATCAGGGAAACCATTTCTATCACTGAAAATGCCCTTTACTTTAATGTCTGATAAGAAATCCATTAAGGAATCACTTGTTTATGTTTCAGGTATGAAACTAATAGATATAGCTTTGTAGAAGACCCAATGAGAAAAATAGTGCATTCCTTAAATATATAATTCAAACCTTGCTCTATTAACACGATCTCCACAGCCAAATTGGTAATAAGTCAGTATATAATAATGATTATTCTTCATCTCAGAAATTCAGATAATGCATCTAAAAAAATAAAAATAAAAAAAATAAAAACCAATTTTTTTTTAGATTATTAAAATATATTGTAATTGATCACAAAGAAATTCTAACAGTGATTTTAATTTCTCTATGAAATATCAAATAGGAAATAATTCCTGTAGATGCAGTTGTTAAATGTAATAAATACAATAAACTGAGAAGCAAAAATTATTTTGAGGTATGGCAACAAAATGAATCAATTTTGTACAGATTTTTCAATGCAAATACCTAAAAGCCTATATGGACTGTAGGCATTAACCTTGGTAGCAGAATCAATCTTTTCATATTGATTATTAAAACATATCTTAAATTTTAAAATGTAATTATTGATTTTTCTACTATTGATGTCTTTTTAATGTTATGTGAACAAATACTTTCAATGCAAATTGAATGGCAATTTATCTAATAATTAGTTTAAGGAAACTGTTTTAAAAATTCAATACAATTATATTGAATATAAATATTATTTTTTCTCATATTAACACCTACAGATAATATAAAGCATCATTTCCTTTCACACAAAGTTTTCCTTTTGCACAAGATTTATACATCAAATGGAACAAATATTGAATCAAATCTTTTTTTTTTCTTTTGGCATACTGACGTATTGATCTGATATGAAAATAATTTTATTGAAAACAAGACTAAACTGTCAAATTGGCATAATTTCCAAAGTTTTTAAATATTGTTGTCACAGAAAATAGATAAGTGAAGTCTATATAACTTTCAAATGGCAAAAGTTTAGTAACTGAAATCTTAGAAAAAACAAAAAAAAAAAAAAAAAAAACTAGCATTTGGTACTATAAACAAAACACCTGATGCTTTTTATACTGTTAGTTCCCTAGTAGCATTCCTAAAGGCCACTCACGATAGAGGATTACGAAGCAAGATTGTTGTTAAGTAGAGTAAGAAGTGAACATTATGAGGATGTGTAGAATAGATATCTGTTGACACTGAGTGAACATGATTGAAACATCCTCTCAAGAGTCTGCTCCAGAAAGTAACTTCTGGGGTAGAAGCTATCTGAGTGGAACATATTCTTTATCAAAACACAAAGGTAATGGTGATGATTCACTACTATGAACATGGTATGAAAAGTCTTAGCTGTGAAGGTCAGAGCTGATGGAACTAAGAGAATCTGTCATGGTATTGGTAATATTAACTGTTTTCCTATAAGAAAACATTTGGCATTCATTGACTGAGCAGCCAGTACTGCAATTTCCAATATTGAGGTTATCAATATAAAATCAGATTTTTTATGCAAATTAAATGTTTTTACAATAAAACTGATATTAACCAATTAATGTTGATAAACTTTTCAAAATGTTTTAGTAAAAAATATTTACAATCGGATATCTGTGTAAAAGTGAATGAAAGAAACTAAACCAGAAGTTGAACTGCTTACCAATTTATCATAATATAGTTACTGATATTTGTGTTTTTTTTAATTTCACATACATACATACATACATATATTATATATATATATATATATATATATATATATATATATATATATATATATATATAAAGAATGACATGAGAAAGAAGATATTGTAAAGTGATGGGAATATAACTTTGGAAAGTGCAAAATAATTGAACAATGATCAATAGAATGATCAAAAAAGTAAATGCAAACATTGGCAAGGTAAGAAAAAGTTGACCTTAAGGATGCCACAGAAAGATTTTTTTAAGAACAATGAAAAGGATAAGTAAAAAAAGTGAATTGAGCAGCAAGTAAATATTAGAAGAATCTGGTGCTATGAATCTAAACAGAGATAATAGATGAAGAATAACAATATTGACTAAAGTTATAAGCAGCTAAACTACTACCTTTAAGTAAACATCATAAAGAAAATGCGTAAATTAGGTGAAGTATTACATGAAAACTGATTCTCAACAATAATTTTAGGTCGTCACTGGATCCAACCAATGCTTTTATCCACTTGTGAGTTCAATACCTGGCTATGGCAGTGGTGAGCAAAAACTTGGAGAGTTGAATTAAAAGGGAAATAACTAAGACATCTGGAAGAAGCATGACATATAGAACTAGAACAATCTACCCCAGTGGACAAAATAAAGAGTTTAATTCCAATCACCTGATGAAGGTGGGAGCATACAACAGCCAAAACATTGTGAACATGAGGACAACATTCCAAACAATGTAAATCATTACAATCAGAAATATAGACAGATAATGAAAGTTTATGTAGCACTTAGTGACACTCTAAAACACTTTTCACTATTTTTAATAAGGATAAATATTGTGTATATATATATATATATTACTAAGCATTCAACAAAAAATTTAACAACATTGTTTGGTTAATACTAATTTTAAGGTGAAAACAGTAGCTTGCAAAATAAAATCTGGCAGTGTAGAAATCAATATAGTATTGACAACTAAAATATTTGATCAGGTTTAGATATCATGATGAACATTTGGTTTTAAATATAGTTAAAATGATCACATTTGATCATACAGAGCTGTGTTTCTCAACCTGCGTTCTTTGGAAACCCTAGAATTCTGCAAGAGGTCAGTAGAGGTTCTAGTGATAAATAGGCTAATGCATTTTTGAGTAATTTTTGTTTAATTTTATATAGGTAATTTTACTGTACACATACTGGATAATATGGTTTGGTTGGTTGGTTAGTTGTTTAGCAGCATAAACCTCTATAATTATTTAATGCCAAAATATGAATATTTTGTATGCAATTTTCATTTTTTTTTTTTAAAATAATAATGGTTTTTGTGATAAGAGTCTTACTAATTAACCCATAGCTTGTGGTAGAAGAGGTGGATTCATAACTTTCCCATGTGCAATCGTGCATAAGTGAATATAATGAACCCAACTGGAAATGGAATTCAGCTCTCCAATTAACAATTCTGAGTCAGTATCCATTACACCAACTGCACATCAAAGCTTACAGCACCTGGTATTCCCAAGTAGTCACCCATCTAGGTACTGACCAGGTTCAACATTGCTTAACTTTCGGAACTGATGTTTCAACGTGATGTGGCCATAAGCCTTGGCATTTCTGTTGAAAAATATATAAGGAGGTATTAATAATGGTATAATAATCATTTTTATGCAGGGTTTTCATGAGACTTGAAAACTATTTCAAGGGTCCCACAAAGTTTTAAAAAAAGATTGAGAAATGTTGATAATAGACATAGCTACCCATAACAGTATACATATTTATAAAAGTTTTATCAAATTTGGTATTTTTATTTGCTTCTCAAATTGAAGCAGGAAAAAGATAAGCAATATTTTTGCTTATTGGAAAGGAACTGCAGTGGTTTACAAATTTCATGCTAGAGATTACTTGTTGAATAAAACTTCATAACAATCAATACATTACCTGAGAATAATTAATGTTATTTGTTGCAGAGATTATCAACATCTTCAAAATATCCAAATTAACCAATAAAAGCAATTTGCACCAGCTAGCTTATGTGAGCTGCTTCCACATAAGTGAAAAATATACATTTTCATGTATAATTTAAATGCTACAAATTTTGATGAAAATATGATGAGTTGATAAAAAATTTTTTAAAATGGAAAAAGAGTGGGCCAAGTGAAAGGGCAATATAAAAGATCCATTTTCATCCAAACAAGATGATACAGTGAATATGATGAGATTGATTTCCTCTTCCAAACGAACCAAACAATTGATTTGGAGAAATAATGCTTTTAATTCCAACAACTGAAGGCTGAAATTGCTGAAAAGTATTAAAAATTATTTTAAGGCTGTAATATTCCATTAAGATGATTATATTAGTCACTTTGATGTGTGACTTTCACATAGGTGAAGAAATCTATTATAAGAGTGAATATAAAACGCAAGTGATTGAGATGCAAGTACAATGAACTAACTAAACCAGGGGTTCAAAGATGCTGCTGCATATGTAGTAGAACAGGAAACAAGTCCTCTATAAGAAATTCCTTCTGAAGAAGGACCAAAGAATAGATTCAAATAAATACAGCTCTCAGTGAAGTAAAAACAGAAATTAACACACAGTATCCAGAATTAAGAGAAAATATATAGTATCCCAACAGAATACCTCTGGTAACCAGGTAAAAATTGTTACAATTAACCTGTGAAATTTTAACTCAGCATATTCACAAGATATGATTATCATTTATTCCAGTTTTTACAGAATTCAATTAATGAAAATAACATAAATTCCCTAGAAGATGGCAAAAGGCATCTAAAGTATTTATTTTCTGATAAAGATATAAAAACTTATATAGAAAAAACTATGAAGTGGCTGAAGTGATGGCAGAAGATGGTGGAAATTAAATATGTTGATTAATAAAGTATTAACAAAAAAAACAAGTTATATCTTTATTTAAAGTGAAAAAATCTTTTCACCATCACTGGTTTTCAATTCAAAGCTTTAAAAAATTTAACCATGCCATATGCATCTCTAATGGACATTGTAAAATGAGCAACTTAAGAGGAACCTTTTTACTGAAGTTAGATGCATATTGTTTTGCATATCTCAGGGGAATCATCTCTAATAAATTCAAGACGTAATATTCTATCAAATGTTTTATTTTTCTCTAAATACATTAGCATTGTAGAATGCATACCAATATTTATTATACTGAAAATACTAATGCTAAGCTTAAAAATTAATTAATTTTCAGAAAGAGAACTAGAAGCTAGAACTTCAAAATTATATAAATGCAGAAACCTATATAAGAAATTAGCAGGTGTTACAAATATAATGCTGGCTACATTATAAAAGAGTTGTCTTATAAATAATTAAAAAAAATAAAGATTTAATTTCTAAATAACTGCTATAAACTTTACTAAAAAACATCATTACAAAAAGATTGTGAAAGCAGGAGAAATTAGAAATAAAATCTGATTATATCAGAATTCAACAATTTACTGAAACAGAATATGGGGATTTATTCAAATTATTGTTCTCGTCTTGGTATTATATATATATATATATATATATATATATATATATATATATATATATATATATATATGTGTACACAGATATTTAACAACACATCATGACCAACTTTAACTGAAAATCTTGTCTCTTTTTCATCCACACTACAGAATCTTCAACTACCACAGGAGATGAAAAGGTATGCAATTCTCATTTCTTTAGCTGCCAGCCATACAGATTTAGAGATTACAGCCTTCTTAAATGTCACCAGGTCATTTGTGTTTAAATTAAGATCTCCAAGTCTCTAGCAAGAATGTGTCATCAGTGGCCAAAAGAAAAAGAATTCTTGAGAGTTAGATATTGTCAGGAATATTGAGTTCGATCAGCAAGTCCAAGGTATCATTGACATTGTAGAGTGAGTGGCCATGGTTAAATATAAATAAATGGCAAAACTACTGGCCAGCAAACAGAATTTTTGTAATAAGCAATAACAAGAAAAAGAAAAAAAAACATTAAGGAAGCAAACAATATATACATGGCAAAGCAACAGTAATATGTCAAAAAGTTCACAAACTAAGAAATGGGGTTGACACACAAGTACATTTGGATAAGCAAATGTAATATTCTGACTTCAAGGAAAGACAGACCAGGATGGTATCATATGAAACCAAGAACTGGCCTATTTTATTGGTTAGGAAGAAATCCCAGCATGCCTTTGTGTGCTTCTGCCTATAAATTAGGGAGGAGATGTGTTTTGCAGCCATTCCATTTTGGATTGGAAACAACAGATAAGAACTCAAAAAAAAATCAATGCCAATCAGCTCCATGTCAGAGTTAGCCATGTGGTGCACAAAGACATCAAATACAAATCTGATGTTATGGAGAGAGAGCAATTCATGTCCAGTAATGCCCAAGAGAACTGTGTGCTCAGGTCAAAGTGCTTGCTAAACAAAGTTAAGCAATTTTACAATCATGTTACCCCTAACATTTGGCCTATTAGCTCTCTTGATTTAAACCTTTGGAGTATTACATTTAGGTTGTCACTAAGGAAATCAACTAGTGTGCCCACAATACCAAAGAGTTACAGAAGGCTGCTATAGAAGACATTACAGCCAACATGAATAAAGAACACATGATCAAGATATGTGATCATTTGAGAAGCAGTGAGGCTGTAAATGAAGCTGATTGTGGTTATACTGAATAGACTGGTTTTGTAGATGTATATAAAGAACATGTATACTAAGTTCTGTAAGAACAGGTTTTCTTTGCTATTATTTCAAATTAAAATTTGTTCTCAAATACCTGATGTACCCTGTATATAGCCAGAATAAATTAAGAAATGAGGTGAAAGGAAAGTGCTAAAACAAACCCTACCAAAAAACAAAACCTAGCTAGACAAAATCTAGTGTTCAGTAACTATAGAATCAAGAAAACTCAACCAAGACAGAGCCAGAACATTAATGGTAAACAGGAATGAGTCCAGGTAGACTGATCTAAAACTGCAACTTCATGCTAACTGTGATCTTCAGATGATCTTGAGTCACAATCTTAGAATGATATCTCTGGACATGCTAAAGAGTTTTTAAACAGAACTATTTCCAAAAATCAGTTTTCTGATGTCCTTGAAATACTGATTTTAGAAAGTGGATAAAGCTGAAAACTTTTCAGCACCCTCTTGTTACATAACACAAAAGGTTTTGGCTGTGTACCCTCCAAAAATGTTGGGTATCCATTAGGACAGAGGTTAGCAACCTTTTGGAAATAGCAGGCCAGACAGATATGCAGTGTCTCAGAGGAGGGTCATAATAAACAATTTATTATAATACATTTGAATGTATTATAATAAATTGTTTCAACTTCAGACTGCTCTATCCAAAAGGCTGCTTTAGTTTGGAGAAACTTTCTTTATAACAATGATTTCTTGACAAATTAAGCAGAAACATTTTCTGAAGTACTCAATGAAATCCAGCTTTTGTTAAAATTTTGTTACTCAAAATCCACTTTAGTTTCTATGGGCTTGGTTTTATTTAGACAAAAAAATCTTCTGGAAAGAAAGAAAGAATGAATGAATGAAAGAAAAAAAAAAAAAAAAAAAAACGGGTACAGTAATTGAGTTAAGTTGAATTATGGTTAAGTTGGCAGGCTGGACTAAAATCCTTCAGTAGTCGGATGTAGCCCAGGGGCCAGGGGTTGCCAACCTCTGCATTAGGAATTATGAATGTGTTATTTTATCCAATTGTTGATTTTTTACTCCCTAATTTGTGGACATGACTTGGTAACACCAGGTAATGCAAAAATGTTTAAAGATCATTTATATTGATTAGGTCACCATCCCAAAGGATATTAGTTCATATAATATTGGAGCCTTTTAAAGCTTTTTTATTTCTGATGCCAGATGGTGTGACATTTGTTATACCAGGTTCATACCACTGATATTTTTTATCTACCATTTGATAGCCAACTAGGCTATCAAATTGTAGATAAAAAAATATTTGGCTGTGTACCCTCCAAAAGTTATATTTTTCTCAAAGAGCAGAGTTCCTTCAGTTTCAGATTATTCATTATATTTCAAAAACAAACAGAAAACATTTTCTAAATATTTAATTTCTAGGCTTTTTCATGTAGATTTTTTTTCAAAATCCTGAATTTATAACAATGAAAGAAGTGGTGGGAAAAGTGCTGAAAACAGGGTGGGCAGAAAAAAAAAATGGAAGAGAGACAGCAGACAAAAGGTGAGGAAGAAACTCAACAGATGGGTAACAAAAGTAGGGAAGGGAAAAGAGATTGAAAAAGAAACTACTAGACAACCCAAAAAATTCCATTAAGTCATACTGCAAATCTTTGTACTCAATTTCCAGTCAAATTCACTATTGTCTGGTTCACACTCCTGCTCAGTCATTTGAACAGGATTAGAGGTTTATTCCTTGTTTAGGGTTTAGAATTGGGTTTTTGGTTCCTTCTAAAGTGAAATGATTAAAAAAATAATTTGTACATACTTGTACTAAAGAGAAATTTCTAATTTGAAAGCTGAAAAATCTAAGGTAAGCAGAAAAGGCTTTTTTAATGCCACATTTCATTTCCCTAAAATAAGAAAATACTCAATAAGCTTTAAGAATGTAATGTTGAATCCTATTCAAAAATATTTTTTAGTTATCATGCTCCTTGTTTTAGAACCATAACACAAGTTCTTCTTACAGAATGAAGCAGTATTTGCTCATGTGAAACATAAAACTTCATTTGTTATAACAGATCTTGAAGTGAATACAAAAATTAGAGGCTAACATTTGATTCAAATAACATACACTTATCCCCAACCATAAGTAGAAATAATCAATTTTTTTATTCTATATCATGCACACTTTTCATTTATACTTCTAACTTTATCGCTTTTATTGTGATATCCTGAAATAACAGGATTAAGTTCATTTTGAAAGGTTCTGAATACTTCGTGCCACAATCATTGCTTACCACAAACTTTCAAGACTAGAAGATATGATTCAAGAATCACTTCTAATGTATATTGAAGTAGAGAGATGATCATAAAAGCAAAGGAACTACTTAATTGGATAATGGAATTGTTTGATTTACAATATTTGAAATTATCCCAAGTATCACTGTTAGCTATTAATTAGGTTTGATAAAGTGACATTTAGCAATTCAACCAAATAAATCCTGAATAAATAATATAACAATTATCAAATATTTTAACCTTTCAAATAATTCAAAATGTTAATTGCTAAGTTACTTTAGTAGAAAATCAGTATTTTTACTGATTTGCTACTAAAGTAACTTAACAAAACAATTTGATATTTTACATAGAAAGCAGAAACATATTGGAAAAAATAAAATAAGATTTTTTCTGTTAATTCACCCCCAAAATAAAAAGAATTTATAATTATATTTATTAAAATTCATATTAAAATTCAGAAATGCCCTTTAAAATTTGTTTAAAAGGCTTTCATTGTTATTTTTTGCCTTACGTCTCCAAAAAATCTCACACAAATAAAAGTTTATCATGCTGTGATGAGTCCTGAACATGGACTTATTCTTCATTTTGGCATTCTGCCAGGTATTTTTGATTGTTTGTGTGTGAGATGATATTTCTGGGTCAATGAAATTCATACTGTGAATATAATTGGGATCATCCTTCAAAGATGTCTATCTTTTCCAACAATCTGAAGAATATTTACTCTCTGTAACAAGCAAATACCACTCCCCTTGTCATTGCAGTGCTTGTATTAACTCCAGCGTCTTCATGGTAAGCTAAACAAATTTTGATTTAAAACTTATAATTTCAAAAGAGTGCCAAAAAGTTTATAATTCCTTGGGGTGAAGGTGATTTAATGTTTGCAATAAGTAACTTTACATTATTTGAGGTGAATTAACAGAAAAGATTAAAAAAATGTAATAAGTATATTGCATCTTTGAGCATAAAAATCTGATATTATTTTCATGAGTTTCAAGGATGGAAGAAATGTATGCTTTCAATATTTTATGATGTATTATAAAACAAGCAGAACAAAACCTTGTAGAACGTAATTATCATAATTATTAATAAAATTTGGTTTAAAATTGTGAATATCTTATGTCAGGTCACTTTACAAGTGCTACTGGTACCATGTAATCCAGTAAAGACAATACATATGGTTGGGTCATCAGCAACTGAACCAGTTTCCCAACCAGGCTTTTTTGGTGAGGAAGGTGGTTAAACATTCAGCTGGATTAAAAACAAGACCTGTCAGAATAGATAAACTTTCCTATATGGTTAACAACCTTCTAGTACAATGGGAGGAACTGGGCTCCCTAGTTATGTATGCAGCAAATATATCTAAAATGTCAACATATCTTTAAGTCTTTACTATTATGAAATTTTCACATGCAAGTTCTTAAATAAACATTTTTTTTTAAATTATTAATGTGTAGTAATTCTGGAGGGACCAATTCATTATAAAATAACAGGAAACTTTTTAACATATTCCATCACAGTTGTATAGGCATCAACAACATAAAGTATTGAAGAAATCAAAAGGTTTTACTGCATACTAGACAAAGCCAAGGCTCAATACAAAATGCAGGAAATTACAATTGTCATGGGAGACCTGAATGCCAAAATAAGGAAAGATAAAGATGGTGAAATAATTATCAAATTAAGAACTCATAAGAAATGCAGAGAAAAATGAGTTCAATGGTACATGCCAAACAATCAGGTACTAACCAACACCTGGTTCTAAAGAACAACTAAGACATATATGGACATGGAGAAGCCCAGGATAAACAAAGAACCAAATCAATTATATAATGAACAATAACAGATTTAGGAATGCACTGTAAAACATACCCAAGTACTAACTGTGGGGAGTGACTACCTTCTAGTGAAATGTAAAGTTAGAGTGAAACTACAGAAATTGAAGCAGCACCTAAATCACAATACTACATACTCCTGAAGGACTTGAATGTAAAGGAGAAATACAGGGTGACCCCAAAAAACAGGAACTTTTTAACAATCCAATAAAACCAAAAGTGATGGAAGAAAAATATTTTATTCATAGTGATTGAAATCTTAAACCATGCCATTTAAGAAACAATGATGAAATTTTTATTTTTTAAAAATTATGTCCCATAGATGACATCCTCCTGTACAAATGCATTCTTGAAATCTGCTGTTGTGATTCCTCATTGACTGCTGCAACATCTCAGCTGGGATACTGTGAATTTCATCTTGAATTCTAAATGGTGAAATGTTTACTTGCTCAAGGTCACGCAATGTTGCCACTTGCTCATGTCTGGCAATATGCACTTCAAAAATTCCCATTTTTTGGAGTCACCCTGTATATGGAGAGCATTAAAAGCAGATACAAGGAATTATGTGAGAATGGAAATTTGAAGTGAGACACATTAAGAGAATCTTTAGGAACATTAGCAATTGAGATCATCCCAAAGGAAACTAGATAAGGAAAAGAAAGGAATGGATGACAGATGAAATTCTTGGCGTGATGAAAAGGTGACAAAAGACAATTCCAAGGTATGGCACAGAATACAGAACACTGCACAATGAAATTCAGAACAAATGCCAGCAGGTAAAAGAGGAAGGAATCAACAAAAAGTGTGTAGAAATAGAAAGAATGAGGTTTACAGATAAAGCAAATATGCAAAAAAGAATATAAGAGAATAGGACAAAAGACATGCTCATCAAGAGGATGCATAAAATCCAAGGACCAGACACTTATATTAGAGAAAGAAAAAATGTGGAATTTTTATAAAGACGTTGGCAGCCTTCCATGATTTGGAAATGGACAAGATTGCAAACAGGCATAACTAAAATATACAACAGTGATGGTATACCAGAAAAGACCAAAACAGATCTATTTTCATAATACTACCTAAGAAGCCATGTACAAACAAATATAGACTCTATGAGACAATCAGCCTAATGAGTCATAAAACAAAACTTATCCAAATTTTGATAGAGTGTAAAGCAGAATTAGACGAGAAATAAGAACAGTGTGGGTTCATTAAAGACACTGGAACAAGGAATGCAATATTTATACTTGGGATGATATCAGAAAAAGTAATGAAAATGACAAATTGGAGATGCCAAAATCAAAAAGTATAAAAATTGAAATATCTAGAAAAAAGCAGATGGAAAATGTGACATTGAAATCCAAAGATACATTGGGATAGTGAAAGATACTTTCTAAAAGCTAAGCAAAGTATTAAGAAACAAGAAAATTTAATTTTGAACAAATAAAAGAGTATTGAACTTTTATATAAAAAAAATCAGTCTTATATTACAGTGAATGCAGGACAATCTCCTTACCAATGAAGAAGAGGGCAAAAAAATGTGGTTTTACAGAAGGATGCTGAGAAGACCATATGAGCAATGACAAAGTTTTAGAGAAAATGGAAACAAAAAAGACATATACTTAGCAGCAAAAAGAGAAAATTGAAATTTCTAGGGTACATAATGAGAAATGAGGACTTAAAACATTTGATACTCACAAGACAGATTGAAGGCAAGAGGGACAAAGAAAAGCAGTGTGTAACCTACTTGTATAAATGGTTGGCAGAAGAGGAATTAGGAGAGATAGTGAAAAAACAAAATTTATTAAGAGCTACAAAGGACAGGAAATTATGGAGAGCCATGATCGTATACGTCATGAAAAGAAAAGGCACATAGAAGAAGAAACTGACTTTATATCCAATACAATCTTATATTCATACTAGTTAACCCATATTGTCAGATGAACTTTCTTGTATGGTCAACAGCCATCTAGCACAATGGGGTAGACAGGGCTCAATAGTTATATATGCAACAAGAGCAGTGATGCCACTGCATTGCTTCCCAAACTGAAGTCAATGGCCAGGGTAGATTGTTAGAATCAACAGACATGTATCCTTGACAAAGGGAGAATCAAGTTAAAAGACAATGACTGTTGTTCGGCTTAGAGAGGGATGCACTCTGCCAGGCCCACTTGTATCCACTATGCATGAATTTGGAGGGAACTAGTCAGGTGCTCAGCTGTGCTGTGACCCTACAATCATACCTGGTCATAGGACTAATGATGATGAGGTTGAATCTTATTTTTATTTCATAAAAAAAAAATTATTGGTTAAATTATATATAAGCTCAATGATAAAAATACATCCCCCTTCATAAGCAAATGCTCCAAAGACGAAAATAATGTTCAGAATATACCTCAATGGTTTTTCTTTAATTATCTAACATTTCGTATCTTAAATTTTGTTAGTCACAACAGTCAACTCAGCAAATATTCTCCTATAAAAATAGTTTTAATTTTCAATAACTATATAAATAATAATCTTTATTCAAATTTTAATTACGTCTCAAATTATAGATGACTGAATATAATTTGTAAGCAATGTAAAAAGCTTCCCTCATTTTGAAGGAACAGTAATCAGGGTTCAAGAGTACCATTAGCTGATGAGTGTAAAAAAAGAAAAAAGAAAAAAAAAATCAATAACTCATATTTTCAGTGTTTATTTTAAAATCACCTACACAAAGGAATGCATATACAACATCCTCTGTTGTATGCTAAGTTCAGGAAGTGAATGCACACTCATAAATGCAAGCACAAAGCCTTTTCTTCTGCTCTTTATGATTATTGAAAGTCAAAGTAGTTTCAAGGGATAAAAGAATCCAAAAATATCTAAGCTACAGATAGATGGTAAAGCATTGTTACAGATTTGTGTATAGTGATTCCAAAAGCAAAAAAAAAAATCAGAAATTGACTACTGTTATAATAATTCATAATTAAACAATTTTAAGAAAAAGATACTCGATATAATATATACACAAAAATTATGTTTCATATCATTATGCAAATATTTTTATACAAAATATTTTAAAAGTAGTGGGGGGAGAGACAAAAAATATCAGAAATGTTTTCTCTGATACAAGTTATACGTATTATTAATTTTTGACTAGTAATCCTTAACAAATAATTTAATTTGCTTTTTATTACAAACCTCAGACTATCATTCTATAGTTGTTAGAAATCGACAGATCAAAAATAAAGAATAAACCAGTGAGATTTGAATTTATATTCTTTTGCTTGGGGGAAACCTGCCTGGCTAAGATAACTGCTATACTGATTAGGTCATAGAAACCACAAGTTATAAAGTATCAAATCTAACCAGTGAGCCTTCATTATGTATTTTCTCCCACATGCCTATTTCATATGTACTTTATATACACTATTAGTGTTAAAAGTAATATTATTTTGAATATTTTTTTTTTATTAGATGACATAGTATCAATTATTAAATTTTGATTTGGTGATCTGAGAATTTCAATAAAAAGCAACTAATAAAGAAATAACTGTCAAAAATTAATACTTCATCTAATAAAATTCAATAATATTACTACTAATACCATTAATATATATAAAATAAATGGATCAATGTTTTGAAATAAACAAAGAATTAAAAAGGTATATCATCAGATTTGAGCTTCTCTAACTGTTGTTGGTCTAATTAGTAAAACAGCTTACACTGAACAGGCTGATTTTCTATGGAAAAATGGATGAATGTTCAAATCTCAGACACTTATTCCTTATTTGCAACCTGCACTATTTATTAACAAACATAAAATGAGTTTTTAAGAAATATAATGAAAAACAAGTGAAATACTTAATAATATATAATAAGCCATATTTAAGACCAAACTGAAATTTATTACCAGTATTACAAATAATAATTTAATAAATATTTTGCAAATCATATTTGACATTAATTAAAAGTTTTTATATATTTAATAATGCTGAAAACATTTCACTTTGTAGTGCATCTTTTATTTGAAGGGTTTTCATACACAAAAAAAAATTTCTAGTTTTTCATAGAAAATTTGCTTGCAGACATTTATTGATTTTATTGATAATCAATGAGTACCACACAAACTGCTCTTACAATTCACCTTACTAAACAATTTATTGAACACTTCTTTAAAACTGCAGCTTTTCAAGCCATAATTCCCAATATGAAAATAATAGGAAGTTAGAAAGCAAAACTATCAAACAAATGGCTATTTAATTAGAACTGAAAGAATGCAGTAGAAGCAATAACAATCAACAAAATGGTTTCTATTCAGTTGAAGATTTAAGATTCACTACTTTCTCTGCTTCCAGCCAAAACCTTATCAAATGGAAGGTAAGTTGTTTTGGGTTTACAAAGTTGATACAAACTAACCAATTCAAAGAAAAAATAATATTACAAATATGAAGTATATTATAAGTTCGAAATGTTTTATAAATATTGCTATTATAAAAGCAAATGTTGACAAAAGACCAAGGAAGAATTTGAAAACAATTTTTAAAATTTATTTCTCTATGATCAAGATAAAGTAACTTAAAAACTCTGGAATTTTAAGTAGAGAATGGGAAAACTTTCATGCAAATGCATAAAAAAGCCTATTACAAATGTTGATATACAATTTGATGTGAGACTAAGTGAAAGCAGTAAATATAATCAGAATAATTACAAAGAAATAACTATCCAATTAGAAATACTAATAGTAACATAGCTATTGATTTCCCTACATTATTTGTTTTTCTTTGAGTTTTATAAGTCAAATACTTAACAGAAAGAGGCAGTTGAAATTTCTAAGGCAATATGAACTTTAAAAATTTGATACTCACATGACAGATTAAAGGCAAGAGGGACAGAGGAAAAACCTACCTAGCAAGCTCGAGTAAATATATGGCATAACAGAGTTTAGGAGAGATAACAAAAAGACAAAATTCATTAAGAGCTACAAAGACTGGCAAGAGAGTTTCACATTTTGTGATAAGTATTGTTTTTTCCCCTTTGTAATAATGTGATGCAAAAATGAAAGTTGGGCATTTTTGGTTAAGACTACTTCAGATGTTGGAACATTTTGTACATTTCTTATGAGGAACCCAAATTCACTCTTTGCAAGCTTTCTCAATCAAACTCTTAAATGCTTTACACTGTAATATAGAAGAGAAGGTAAACTAATTCTAAGTGCAGTTTTGTACTATTCAACCATAGTTCAGTTTTCACACTTGTGAAATAATTACTTTCTGAACACCTTAACAAATGGGCACTAAAAATTTATTGGCTAAACAAACACATCTCCCAAAATTTGACAGAGACCAAACATGAATTTTTTTTTTTTTTTAGTTTTTTTCCAAATAGTTTGTTGAATTTATAATTTTCCAACACTTCCTTGAATAACATATACCCCATTTTGATGACTGACATAAGATAAGTGGTTAAGAGTATGTAAGTTAAGTAAAATCCCAATTCTGGTGCCAAAATTAAAGTGTGTGTGTGTGTGTGTGTGTGTGTGTGTGTGTGTGTGTGTGTGTGTGTGTGTGTATGAATTTTCTATACAACAGTTATTTACAGAAGGCATATATGAGTGTGCATGCAATCCCAGACACATTTTATATCTAATTATGCATTGGCAAACATGTAAAATGTTAGGTTTATATAAAAGTTCCAAGCACTCTTTTTCAAAAACTAAAGTCTGAATAGGCAGTTTTTCACTCAAAGCTTTTGTACACATCTAATAGATTCCTTACACTTATATACGCTTATGTTTAAAGGTACTTTCATTTTAAGTGACTATAAGTCTATACTGACTTATAGAATATTAACACCAGATTTTACAAATAGACTGTAATATAAAGATAAAGCTTATGAAGGTTTATTTGACCAATTCAGCTTTAGCCCTGAAAATATTTATTTTATTATAGTGGATGGTTACAAGAGAGAAGGGAGATTGGATGTACTTATTTTATTACCACAGACTTATATCAAAGAGAAAGAATTTTTTATTTGGGTGATTTATTTCCTTTTGTTTTGCAAATATTAACAGTAAAAGATAAATAAAAATGCTATTTAACTTTGGTGATCAAATAGTATTCTAACCACTTGATTATTACATGGAAAAATAAAATGTTTTAGAAGTTTGTTATAATTGTTGCAGATTAAAAGCAAGTTAAGCAAAATGTGGTTTTGCATGCAGATTATCTTTGTTATAGAGAAATTCAGATTACAAATATGCAATAATATGCATTGTAATGTACAATGGGAGGATAATTTGGAGTTAGTAAAGAAAATAGAAAGGAAAAAGTTATTTTTTAAATATTGTTGAAATTGGGTTATATATATTATTTAATGAAGTACTTTTTATTTTATTTTATTTTAATACTGCCATTAAAATTTGTTCTAGACAAAAACTTGGCTTCAATCATTATACTGTGCTGGAAGCACAATTCTGGCTCAAGTTCAATGCAGTCATTTTCCAGGAACTCAAAATGAATATCAATCATTTTTACACCCTAAAATCAATATTATATCAAAATACACATGAATCTGACATTGGCTTATGGACATCATTTACAAAAACAGAAATAATACACAGGTGAAAAAAATCTATACAAGAATCACAAAAGATAGAGTAGATTTTTTTTCATAGTACATACTTTCAACAATTTTTACTCATCTCTTCAGCTAAAGAATAGTTTAAAAAATATAATCTATATTCAGAAATAGCTTTACTACTTATAGGCAAACACTTTGAATAGAATATAACTCCCAACTGCATTCTCACTTGGACATAAAAGAATACATTGTAAATATATTCATCTGATAAAATGTAGATAGAATTGGTGAAATAAAATAAACCCTAAGTGATTTATAGGCATTGAACTTATGTAGGTAAAGGAATGGTCACAGTTTTATATTAATAAGTATTTAATTTTAAGAATTAAATTATTTTAAGATATAGACTTTTATACTAATATTGGCCTTTCATTTTAAGAAGCTCAGAAAAGAACAAATTAAGATAAAACAGAACAAGAAAATTAAACAGAAAGAGGATTCATCATATACTCATTATATTCAGTTTCTACTTTCTCCTCTTACATTCATATCACACATCTCATTCAGTAACCCCTCTACCTTGAGTAGCTCTTAGACTTTTTATTGTAACAAAAAAAAAATCATCTTCATTAGAACACTAGATTTAAGGTTATTTTATATAAAGTTTGTGATACTTCAATAGCAAAACCACAGTATCTGAGAAATTCTTTGTAATAAATCCAAGTGGGCAATTCTTCAATAAAAAATATAAGCTGGATCCCTTGTTTGAGAATGACAAAAAAGAAAAGAAAAAAGTCTATTTTAATAGAGAAGAATTAGATTTCACTAACAAGATTCAGTAATCCTCTATACCAATGATCAGTAATCCTCCATACCAATGATCACATATGCAGCTAATCACATCAAGAGTAGCTGCTCCTTGAAAAGTGTAATAAATCAATTGCCAATTCTTTGACAAAATGAGCACTTTCACCATAATGTTTAGAAATTATTTAAAAATATTTCAAACACATAAGATTTGATAAAAAATACTAAAAACCAAATCTGTCAACTGCATATAATTATTACACAATAATTTATAGAGACAATTTTTAAAAGATTTATTCTAACAGTCACAAATCAATATTGTGAAGTAATAAAAAGCAAATATGTTAATCCCAACCCAGGATGTTTAAAACAGAACATTTTATTTCTTTTGGAGGGTTACATTGTTCTAAACCTCTGTTCTTTGTTGAAAATGGCTACTCAATTTTAAATCAGTGATGCAGTGGAAAATACTAAGAATCTGTAAATTGTGCAACATCAGGAGAAAGAAAACACAAAAACTCTATTGTTCAAAGTTAAAATAGAAGAAGAGTACTGGAAAATATGAACATTGAAAAATGCAATAATCACATAGGAAGTTTTAATAAAGAAAAAAAAAATACAAATTAACTTTCACACATTAATTAAAATGAGAAAAAAAAATAAAATAAAATTAAAAAAAATATATAAATTTGGATGATAGAACATGTCAACTTGAGGAGAGTGGATGGGGGGAGGGGGTCAATGATTTAACTTATACATGAAGTAAACTTTTTAAAAAGGTGATTGATTGATTAATTTTTTTAAACTTTAACAGATTGATTCATTCGTTTTTTACAGCTTATCAACTTTTTGCAGTTTATTTAAAGCCAGAAAATATTTTTAGATTGTAAGAATTTTGGGGGAGATAATAATTGTTTAGTGATACAAGTCTTACTAATTAGCCCATAGCTGGAAAGAGAAGAAGTAGAGTCATGCCATTCTTTGCACATAAGTGAATAACAAACCCAGTGGGAATTGGAACTCGGCTTTCTGATTAACAATTCCAAGCCATTATCATTGCACCAGTTGCACATCCAAGCTTACAACACCTGGTATTGACAGTCACCCATACAGGTACTGACCAGGCTCAGCATTGCTTAACTTCAGCAATCATATGGGAACCAATGTTCCAATGTGATGTGGCAGTAAGCCTTGCTTATCTGAGAATCTATTTTTTTTTAGTATTAGAAAATAATAAGTACAGTGATTTTTAAAGTTATTATTTTAAAAACCTATTAATAAAACTTTCTTATGTAGCAACCTTTGTTTTCTTTCTCACAAATTTTAAAAAATTAGAATGATCCTTTTCCCTAATAAAAATAAAATTAAATTACCGTATATACTGGTGCATAAGTTGGCTTCATATATAGTGTGATCCAAATTTTTTTGCATGAATTTTAACCCTTCAGAAAAAAATTTACCTGGGCACAGTGCAACCAAGTCACCAAAAATGCATAATTTTTAACCTCTTCTAAAAAATTACCTGTGCTACCCACTATTTTTTGTGTAAAAAACTGATCCTAAAAACTCATACTACACTCAAGTATATACTGTATGTAAAATTTATATATATATATATATATATAGTTTATGTATATCTCAATAAAACAAATCTACATAATATATTTTCTTGGCTAAGCATTAAAATTCTGAGCTTGTGGATATTTTCAAAAACCTTTTTTAAATTTCTAAATTAGTTTGAATATTCAAATAGTAAGCATATAGAAGATTGCTATTAGCAAGTTTTTATAGATTATGCAAAGGCATTTGATAAAGTACAACACAAAGAACTATTTGAACTGCTGGGTAAGCTTGATTTATTTGATGAAAGATATTAGAATAATCCAGGACTTATACTGGTAGTAGACTACCTGCATACAAATAGAAAATGAATTCAATAAATATAACAAAATAGAAAGGGCTGCAAGACAAAGATGTGTTTTTTTATTAGACTTATTCAACTTTTACAGTGAGACAATCCTGAGAGAATTTTAAAGTCCTATTGGGATTCATTATTAGCGGTCACAGTTTTAACAACATTAGATATGCAGGTGACACAGTGTTGATAGCAAACATGAAAGTAAATTACAAAAACTCTTATAGAAGGTAGTATAGGAAAGCAAGAAGAAAAGATTAAACATCAATTGCAAGAAAATAGAATGTATAGTTTGTCAGCAAAAGGAACACAAAATACAAATAAATGGAGGCACTAAAATCAAAGATGTAAAAACATATCTCATTAGTGTTTTAACAGAAGATAGAAAATGTGACAGAGAAATCTGAAGACACATCAGAATAAAATATTAAGAAACGGGAAAATTTTGTTAAAAACAAAGAAAAGAGTGCTGAAGTTTTATGTAATATTGATCATATGTCCTGCATCAGAAATGTGGTTTTACAGAAGAATGCTGAGAATACCATGGACTGAACATGTGAATAACAAGAAAGTTTTAAGAAAAATGGATACAAAAAGGACACATACTTACAAAGAGACAACTGAAAATTGTAGGATACATAATGAGGAAAGAGAATTTGATACAGGAGATATGAAAGTCAAGAGGGACAGAGGAAATCAGCAAATGATCTTCCTTATCAGTTGGCAGAACAGGGATTAGGAGGGATAACAAAGAGTTACAAAAGACAGAACATTGTGAAGAGCCATAATTACACATGTCTTAAAGGAACACAACACATAGAATTAGTAAATTTTTAGTATATATTTTCTTTTGCTGTCTTATCATTACCTTAATTAGTAATGTTTTATCTAGAGAAGTGACGGATTTTTATTTATTAATCTGACAAATTTTATTTCTTGAATATTCTGGCCAGTAAATGAAAATAAATAAATATTGTTTAATAAATAAATAAATAAACAGAGTACCTACTAAAATATGGGAATCCACTAAAAATAATGTTTAAAGTGATAAAATCTGTCGGATTAATAAATAAAAATCTATCAATCCTTTACAAATAGCTTTGTTTACATTAGGATACGAAACTGAGCAGATATGAATGTTTCGAGAGTTTGAGTTTGTGTTTATAAAACACTATTCAACTTTGCTTGATCATCGACGCACTTCATGTACAAGACCGTCTAAACATGTTAGATCTAACGATGATGTCTCCTGGCAAGGGGGACACAAGTTTGAATCTTGATGGAGAACACATTTTTTTTTAATAAGATTTCTCGAATATTCAGGTAGGTCAATGAAAATAAATTTACCGTTTATTAAATAAACAGAGCATCCACTAAAAATAACATTTAAGTAATAAAATATTTTATCTGCGACTAACATAAACACTTTTTATAGATTGTTATAAGAAATTCCAGTACTACAATACATTGTTCATTTAACTGCATAATAATGATACAGTCAATAAGAGATATGCTTAAAAAAAAAGTTTTAAAATATCATTTTCACATAAATTGAGAAATTTCTTTTTACATGAGGCAGAGTAAAGCAATTCTTATTTCAGTAACTTTGTAATATTAAGCATTCTTATAAATATCAGGTTTTTAATATCACTATCAAAATATGCTTCTTAAAATCATCCTAACAACATGCCAAAAATACAAAATGGCCTAATAAATAGAAAACAAGTGAGAGGAACTGAATAATTTGGTCTTATTTCAGTAAATTTTATTTTATTCATCTGTCTCTATTATTTACTCTTATTAACAGTATACTATAATAAGGATATAAAATGGATATCAGTTTGGGAAATGGCAGTGGAAAGCCAAATTCAAATTCCAGGCCAAATCTTATGTTCATTTCTTCATAAATGGCTTGCATAGAAGGGTAGAGTTGGCTGGCAACCAATCTAAGAAAAGGAAAACTGAATTCAAAACCATGGAGAAGACAACATCTATGGAGAGTCATGATTGCCTATGACATAAAGGGAGATAGCATTATAAATAAAATGTTACAATAGGATATGAAATGAAAATGAAGAGTTCTATAAGTTTCCATACCCTACATGTAGGATATCAAATTCTGAAATGAAAAACAGCTAAAGATAATATTTATTTAGCTTTGAAAAAAGCTCAAATAAATCTAATACCTCATTGATATCTTCTACTGCTTTAAATACTATCATAATAAATGGACAATTCTATCAACAAACTTTATAATTATCTTTCCTGTGCTTCTATAATCACTAAGAACAAGAATTCATTTCTGTTCTGCTACAATTATAGTATTTGCTTAGAAGAGCCATGTTTGTTCCTTTCCAACATGACAGATATGAGATGTGGAATCAACTTACCAAAAATTATGAAAACATGCAAATGTTTCACATTAAGCACCAGTCGTGTTGCTTGTACAAATTCCATTCCAAATATAAATTATACCAAATTCAAGGTTCCAAGGAAAATTTTTATTGAATTAAAATATGTTAAATTTTGAAATTACAAACATTATAGTGGTGCTTTAAAATGAGTATTACTAGATAGATAGGAATTAGATATTTAAGTGGATGTTTAGAATTAGGATTCTTTAAAAAGGGAAGCAAGATCAGTTGTGGTTTCTCCAATGTTGCAATTATTACAGGTGAAAATTCTTCATTCGCATTTTAGCTTATTATTTTGCTTTGTATTAAGTTTTTTTTTTTTTTTTTTTTAGGCATAGTTGTGACAAATTTTGTTATCACATTTATGTTTTATAAATTCTTTTCATAGTTGTCATAGAGTTGGTGGGTAGAACAATTTCAATTTTTAAATATTTCAAGCACTATATTAGTTGTATAGATATTAGTTTGTAACCCTGGGTTTCATGCTTTTGCAATCATCAGACTAATCATCTAATGCTCGCAAAACGTGAAACCAAGAGTTACAAATTAATATCCATACAACTAAATATGTTAGCTCTATCACAGATATTGAACACTAATGTTTATGTAAGCTGCAAGTATAGCTATTTTACATTTGAAAAATTATTTCTGGTTTTATTTTTTTTTTTATACCATCATATATATATATATATATATATATATATATATATATATATATATGATAACCCCCATAAGAGACTAAGATATTAAATTATTTCTGATTTTTCCTTAACATTTTCTTCTGCTACTGACAGTTTTAAATAAGTTACACTAAGACACAAATTTAAAAAAAGTCTTCTCATGCAACTTTCAGTAAGGATATGGATTTGTATAATGTCAGTTTGACATTCAAATCATTTAGAATTATTTTACTATAGCTGTGAAAGCTAGTTGAAATATATGCATAGAAAGCATAGACTAATGCCTTCAGAAAGAACTACAATAATTGACTTTATGGTGACAGATCTTTTCAAGCTGGCTAAAAGATGAAAAGAATTCTCTAAGTGAAGTCAGCTGGGGTATGGACCAAATAAAGCAGACATGTGTGTGTGTGTATATATATATATATATATATATATATATATATATATATATATATATATATATATAAGCATCAGGGTAACATTAGATAAGGTTTGAAAGTAGTGTGGGGGGAAAAAATCATGTATTCACAAGGATGAAACTTCTGAAAGATTTCCACAAATTTTCAATTATTGATCAACTCAAAACTTTCAGATATTTTTTTTTTTACAATTTCTAAAAGAAATTCAATAGTATCATCTCCATATCTTGACAGATTCCATATAGATTTAAAGGGCTATACAAAAGGAAAATTGACACTTTAATGGTATAAAATGGAAAAATTAAAATACGAAAGTTAATTGTTCAAATTTTCTTCAATTTTAATCAATCTTCTTCATTATTATTTTATCAATGGTTTGGCTGGTCTAATCTCCCGACTGAGGAATATGACAACTGGTTAAAAGTCTTAAGAGAATAGCACAATATGAAAATAACTGTCCACATAAAATAAAAGTGAAAACAATCAACACAAAATTAGTTTTGTAATGAAAAAGGTATGAAAAAATATAACTTTTTAAAGTCTATAAATTAGAAAGCTAAGATTTTCATCTAATATTTTACATGTAATTTAGGAATTTTCCAAAAGAATAAATTGATTTGATAGATATTTTCTAATACGATAACACAATGGGAATAAAATATTTACAATAGGGGGAAAAAATTCATATTATATAAATAAAAAATTGTTGTAAAAAAAAATTTTTTTTTTTTAAATCACCCCCCCCCACAAAAAACCCTGTATCTTTCAAGCATTGTTAGTAAATTAGTTATAGCTAATAAGTTTGATCTTTATGAAAAGCTCAATAAATATAACTTCAGGGTGTATGCGATCATGGCCCTCTACATCTTCCTGTCCCTTGTAGCTCTTAAGTTTTGTCTTTATTATTTCTCCCAAACCCTGTTCTACCATTCATTTATTTATTCAAGTATGTTATATGCTGCTTTCCTCTGTCTCTCAATCTGCCCTGTGAGTATCAGATTTTCCAAGTCTTCCTTCACATTACATAAACCAGAAATCTCAACTGCCTTTTCCTGATGTTAAGTATAAGTTTCCTTTCTGTTTCCATTTTCTCCAAAACCTTGTCATTGCTCATATGTTCTGTTGATGGTATCCTCAGTATCTTTCTGTAGAACCACATTTCTATTACTTCAAAGTCTCTTCATCTTTGAGGAGATTGTCCAGCATTTGCTGCCATACAACAGGACAGATCACATAACAGTTCAGTACTCTTTTCTATATTTCTAACAAAATCTTTCTGTCTCTTAATATTCTGCTTAGCTTTTAGCTATCCCAATATGTCTTCAGATCTTGGTGTCGTACTTTCCATCCTCTGTTAGAACACTTCCCAGATATTTAAATCTTTATACTTGTTTGATTTTAGTATCTGTTTTGTAATTTGCATTTTGGGCTCTTCCTTTTAAAAAAAGTAAATGTCATTTTAATAATTAAATATATAATTTAGCAACAGGTAGACAAATAGTAACATCTTCAATTACAGTTAGCAGGCTTATAAAAAAGTCTTTTAAAAGTTTCTAATCTCAGTTGACCTCTTAAAACAATTTAAAAAATTAGTTTTATTTTCTTTCAAACAATTCAAACTGACAAAAGTGCTACAAAATATAAATAAATAAAACTATAACTTTTTTTATGAGTTGTTGCTTATCGATTTTGAAGGTTATTTCAAGCCAGAAAATATTTTTAGATTGTAAGAATTTTTTGGAGATAATGATTTACTGATACAGGGCTTACTATTTAACCCATAGCTGGAGGAGAAAAGGTAGATTCATACCTTTCCAAAGGGTATTTGCGTGTATGTAACAAACCCAACTGGAATTGGAACATGGATCTCCAATTTACAATTCCGAGCTGTTATGCATTATATCCATGCTTACAGCACCAGGTATTCTCAAGTTGTTACCCATGTAGGCACTGACCATGTTTGACATTGCTTAACTTCAGAGGAGAACCAGTGTTTCAACATGATATGGCCATAAGCCTATAACTTTGTTTTATTAATTTCAGTTACATCATTAATCAAAATTAAGATTACTTTGGAAGGGTTTTGACATCTAGTTTTTCATTCATGCATATTTTATTATTTCAGTATATGTTTAATTAATTAGAGCAGAAACTTGGTCAACTGAAGATTTGTTTTCTAAGTTTTATGTATGCTAAAATATTTAACAGATCATTTATCAAATATTTTGCAAAAATAAATAGTAAAGCTTAACAAGTATTAACTAATGTTTGGCATGAGCATAAACCAACAACAAAAAAGAAGGAAAAAATAACAAGGAAGTAACTGCAGTACTTTTTTCTTCTATTCCAAAGCCTGGCATAATGATATTACCTCATAATTTAAAATTTGTGCAAACAGAAGAAATTAAAACAAAAAGATTAAGTGTTTAAAAAATAAATAAAATAAAAATCTTCAGATAATAAATTTCCAAATACAACTGCTAAAGTTTGAAAAATAAAAAAGCTAATGATCAGACAGCTTCACAGAAAAAAAAAAAAAAAAAACAATCATAAAAATGCTACCTTGCAATCTTGAACAGGATAAAAATAGGATTTATAGCCTCCAAAGTTTATATTACCAGACAGAAAAGAAGAGGTCACATGGAAAATGAAGCACATTTAGACTGCTGCTTTTTGCTACTGCTAAAGTGCCATACAACACTGTAATGTTTAAAGTTAAATACATAACTATTAAGTATGAGTTACTTGCCCCTAGATTCAACTCATTAAGGTAAAAAAAAGTCAAAGATTTAAAAAAAAAAAAAAAAAAAAAAAGATAAAGCACTGATTTTTCAAGAAATTGGACTATTGATATAGTCTATAGATTCTGGAATCAGTTTACAATGACATTTTTTAGTGATCAATTTGCTTTGAGTTCATGTTTTCTTGATTGTAGATTAAAACTTGGAAATCTTCCAAGATATTCAGTGAAATTTTTACTTTCTGAAATTATAGTTTATAACTATGGGAGAGATATTTGGAGAGAAAAAAATGTTAACATCAGTTTCACCTGATACCATAAATTTTCACCATGATACCATAAATTAAATTAATCCTAAAATAAAAATTTAACTATTATTTTTAAACATGATTATTTAATAGTAAAAATATTCTATAATATAAAACAAATTGCAACTAAATATTTATCATCTATACATCCTTATTTTCAATAATTATTAAATATTCTATTGTTATAGTAATAGAAAGTATTATGTGCCATCCTTAAGGGGGGGCATATATGTTAACAAGATAACAGAAACATTAGTAAGTAGAGGAAATAATGCTGGTAATAAATTGCTTTTATTCCATTTTATGTTAGTTTTCTTTGGATATCTTTTTACTTTTAATTCAAAAAGCAAAATTTTATTCTTATATGCATCAAAAGATTAAAACTGTAAAGCTAAAAATCTTAGATTACTCAAGCAAAAAAAATTACTTAAATATTTCTATTTTTTCCTTTTTTTTTTTGACAGCACAGATAAACTATGAAGTAAAACATAAGTGGATTCTATTTATTGCTTTTTGCATTGACTAGCATCCACTTATCTCCAACAATCATATGTAATCTGTATGGATGTATGCTTCACACAAGGATTGGTCTTGCCAGTCACCAAAAGTATAGACAAGGGAACTGAGAAAGAATGAGTATATCCTGGGAATAAAATACTCAGAAACAAGGAACTGTGGATGATGACAAGGTTTCACTACAAGGTTATTTTGCAATTGCTCATGTGTGCAGTTTCATTTGATCAACAGAAGAGATGTTAGATAATTTCTTTTTCAAAATACTAGCAATACAAATTGAAAAGTTTGTAATATTTTTTTAGGATCAGGAACTGAAATATATTTCTTAAACCAAATAAGTTCTGGATAAGAAAACTTGTATTAGTAGCAGCTACCCATAATTTAGGGAATTCGAAAATTTTGAAGAAATTCTTTGATTTTTATTTATATCATTCTAATTACATAATAACTGAAGAATGTTCAACTTCAAGAAGTAATTCAGATAATGTCATTTTAAATCGACCACTTTCTCTTTTATACATAAATTAAAATAATTTTAATATTTTTTCTTAGAAATACATTGGTTTCAACTAATATTTTCTCATTGATTTCAATTTGGCCAATAGGTTTATATAAATCCAATAGACAAATTCTCTTGTTGACACTTAAAAGTGGTTGGCAAATAATATCTTGTTAAGAGAAATTGCTACTTTATTCAAGTTAGAACTTGACATCAAATTTGTTTTCAATACATTTCATACACAAATGAAATTTAGTATCAGCTTTGACAGGTGAAATATTTACAGTATTAATATAATTTTTCAAGCAGTTGATTTTATTTACCTATTATTCAATATGTAATATGAGTGAATGTTGAAAAGTTCTTACCCTGACCAAGAAGCAAAAAAAAAATAAAAAAATAAAAAAAAAAAAAAAAAAAAAATACATCTCATCAGATTTTAGGAAGTGGCTCATGCTAGATTTTTCATTACTCTCTCCTTTGGATATTACAGACTTTGAAAGATTGTGTTTGGAATTAGTCTTGCCTTCAAGTTTAAATCAATTATAATTATACCAGTTCATCTAGTTAAGATATCAATATTTTCATCAGAAAATAAATCCATCAAAGCAGGAAATATTAACAAAAAAAAAAAGAAAAAAAAACAAACGAGCATATATCCCAATATCGATTCATTTTTTCCATGAATGCATCAAAATGAAAGTCCCAATTATTCTAGCACAGATATTAATTCAGTATATCATCTTATGGTAGGGATTCGTTCTAAATTCTTCCAGACTACATACTGAAAAATCAAAACAGCAATAGTTCAGTTCAAATTTCTTTTATGTAGTTTATATAACAATGACAGGTGAATAATACTAGTGAAAATGAATAAAACTCATGCAATATAGTTTTCCTTTGGGTATAAAGGAAGAAACTGGTTTGATGTATATGCCAATGATTAACCATTTGCTAAGAGAAAAACGATAGATCTGCAGTGAAAATGATATTGACACTCTACAGTGAAAGTGATATTTATGGTCATTGCAAACAAGGTCAGTATGCTAACTTAGGTAGAATAGGAGAGTGTGACTGGATTTCATTAGAAGGAAACTAAAAGTTCTTGATTTTACCTTGCTTTCTACTGATTGAGGTAAAAGATTCTACTCAAAGAGAGACTATTGAGCCGATAATAGACTTTTCAAAAATTAGAAATTTGAATTCAAATAATTTGTTCTAAACACTAGAAAAAAGAAAAACAGAATTTGAAATCTCTTTCTGATGCTTCTATAAAGGATTAATGTCATTCAAATTGTGGTTTACATATTTAATGCACAAATTATACAGGGTGAAGCAAAAGTTGCACACAATAAGAGTTAATTAATTAATCATGTTTAAAATGTCTAATTCATTTTGACAGGTCCTGTTGAGTGGCCACTGAGGTCACCAGCCTTGGATTTTTTTCTGTGGGGTCATAGTTATCCAACATGCTCAAGAAATATAGAGAAACTTCAAGAATTAAATATGAATGCAGTAAAATGACAGAGGAAACTCTCCAAGAATTGAAATGCGTTTTGAAAAAGATAGGACATTTTGAACACATATAACTAAATGATTAGTAAATTAAATGTTTATGTGTAATCATACTTTTAATAAATTATACCTATAGTGGACGAATGCTGCCTCACCCTGTATATGAAACAGAATAATGTATGAATTCACAAACCAAATTGAATAGAGAAATGATTTCAGATAAAAAGCAATGTGATATAGCTCAATGCCGGCCAAATTAGGCCATGGCAAGTTTGTTTCAGTTGAGCCACAGAAATTATATCATTTATTATGGGCCACCAGGCAACAAAATGGAAGTTTTTTTGTTTTTTTTTTACACTATAATAATTTCACGGGCCACAGAAAAATTCCAAGTTCAAAGTGGGCCATGATCTAAAAACACTTGAGAACCACTGATATAGCTAATCAAGCAATGAATGCTTTCATAAGAGCAACACAAGTAAAATCTTGTTAATCTTCACATTACTACCTGCTTATTATGTCCAAGCGTGTTAAGAATCAATAATTATACTATCCAAATAAATATAGTTCTAACAAAAAGTTTGAGAATTGGCAAAGTTTTGCATTCAGCATATGAAATAAAAATAACAAGCAAAACAAAAACAAAAAGATTTACTGACAATCACATAAACTAACTTGTTAAGACAGACCATCATCTTTTATTGGAGTAAATAGTTAGATTAATGATCATAATAGGTTTTGGCTAATTTGAATCTATTTCTTCAAGAACATTTAATTATAACAACTTGATAAATCTAGACAATAAATCTAGAGCACAGTACAATTCAATTTTAGACTATGTCTTGGACAGTTGCTCGTCTCACTTTTACATTTAGACTCTAGGTCTTGGACAGTTGCTCGTCTCACTTTTACATTTAGACTCTAGGTCTTGGACAGTTGCTCGTCTCACTTTTACATTTACACTCTAGGTCTTGGACAGTTGCTTCGTCTCTCACTTTTTTACATTTACACTCTAGGTCTTGGACAGTTGCTCGTCTTTTTTTTTACATTTACACTCTAGGTCTTGGACAGTTGCTCGTCTCACTTTTACATTTACACTCTAGGTCTTGGACAGTTGCTCGTCTCACTTTTACATTTACACTCTAGGTCTTGGATAGCTGTAACATCTTATTCCAAAGATTAAAATGATTTTAAATTTGATTTTTTTTTTTTTTTTTTTTAATCAATTTTTGCTAAAATGATAATAAACTATTAAAAAAGTAGGGATTTCTGCCCATATTTCAACAAGTATCAAGGAAAAAATAAATAACATTGTTCTGTACTATCAGTTTTCTTGTATAAAAAAAATAATGATTTCTGTTGTAAGAATAGAAATTAATATTTTGTCTTTTTAATTAAAGAATATTTAATGAGAACAACTATATGGTTTCAGATGATCAATAAGTAGAAGAAAAAGTGGCAAAAATTATTCAGTGTTAATATGATAAAAATCGAGAATCAAAACAATTGAACTTATCACCTACTTCTATTAGAGAATAAAAATAGAACCATTTTTTTTTAGTAAAGACCACCAATTAGAAAAATATAAATAACTAGAAATTAATCATTATCTGAAAGACCGTTTTTGTTATTCTATCAGAATGTGCCACCAAAAAAAATGAATGGGAAACACTATTAAAAAATATTGTGAAAATGAAAAATGCTTCAAAAGCATTATCTCCATCTCTACACAATATTTACATTTTTTTTTTTATTTGAAATAACCACAGAAATTAGTTTCCAAGTATAAATTTATATAACTTTAATACATATTATGTATAAAAGTTATATTTTCCTTTAAACCAATTGTATTAAATTCAACTGACAAGGTTTGTGTTTAATTTTATATTTTTTCAATTTTTGAATCTGATGGGGCTGGGTAAAGTTTGTGGATAAACTGTCCAAATTCAGATTGCTTGATTACTCTTTTGTATAAAATACAAGTGAGGTCTGGAACAGTCATATCAGTGGGAAATTTTCAACTTATAAAATAAAGATACCAGTTCAAATAAACATTCTGCTGAGAAATTTTATACACGTTTAATAAGTATTGAGCAAAAAAATCATGCTAACAATAACTTTAAACTGTCTTATCAGGAACTAAATGTTGTCAGTATCATAGACAAGTGTTTTGTTGGTGACATTCTGCTAAATTTTGGAAAGTGATGATTCAAAAAGGTTTCGCCAAACTCAACACCACTGGAAACAAATATATTATAATCATTTTATACACATTTATACTGGAAATTGTAGAGGTGGAATCGAACCTAAGACACCCAGTTACAAGACCGGAATGGTCTTGGCGTCACACCCCCATAGAAGTAGACTCGCCCGCTTACATGAGAGGCGAGAGTGGGCTACTTAAACAAGACATTCACGGCAATGAGTGGCTTGGCAGATACACGTCGTCTCGCTGCTACCTTACAGAAATATTAAAATCTAATGCAAATCTATCATCGAACAAAATGAATAGGAAGAAAGAAATAGGCCCAGATGGGATTGTAATAGAAATGGAAGTAGATCTGGATTTCAACATATCAGTAAGATTACAGAAATGATAAATGAAATATGACAGTGACAACATAGAAAACCTTAGTAGATCATTTTTCATAGTAATAGCACTGCCTAAAATTCCAAGTGCAAATGAATGCAAACTCTATTGGACAATCAGCTTAATGAGCCACATAACTAAGCTTATCATCTGAATTCTAATGAATGGAGCACATATTAAAATTAAATTGGAAATAGGACAAGAATACTCTAACCATTAAAAATACTGAAACAAAAAATTATATCAGAATGAAATGTAAGAATTCAATGTTTTGTGATTATTGATATTGGAGATGTAATGTCACAGAGAACACAACATTTTTTTCCAAGTGGAGATTTTTTTGAGCTCCCGAGTCATTGACAGAGTAGGTTAGAGGTTTTAAATATTTTATATGAAATCCAAGGTGTTTATTACAACCATTAAACAATGTGTACCTGAGAATTATAGTTTTAATGGGTTTTTTTTCATGTTGTTTATAATTAGCATGAATTTGGTTACAGTGGAATAGGCTATGTTTTTATATTTTTTTCTTGATGTCAGGCTGGTTGTTTGTGCCATATTTATTTTCTATAGTTCTTTAAGGATAATTTTATTTGCTCAGTGATGACATGGATAGACAAATTATCATAAAATTTGAAAAATATAAAAAAACTGGTAGATCATTTTACTTGAATCTAATGCAACTTGTTTTAATAAATCCATTATATATATAAAATCTCCTTTCATACATGTGTCCAATAATGATGGTGCTATATTCTTGGGATTGACTCTTCTTGACCTCTTCATACTTATGAAATTCTTTTGAACTTTTTATATGTTTCTTTCTCTTAAGCCATGCTGATAGAATCACAAATCATTGTCACTTAATCTTTCCTAAAGAATGGTTCTCACAAACTTTTAGTATCTATGCTTGTCTGTTAATTCAGTCATCTTAGTAGCAGAGTATATGCTCAGATTCTTTTAATTTTCTTATTTGCCAAATTCCACAAAAACCTATTTTCATTTTACAAGGGTCTGCATGCCATCCATTTAGCAGATACTTCATTAATATCAATGAAAATAATACATAATCCATGCATCGAGACAACAACTCCACAAACTAAATTCTGCCAATTTTGGCCATTTTCAGAAAACAAATTTATAATTAAAAAATCTAAAAAAATATCTACACCTCCAATTGTGAATTTGTTTTTTTTTTATAATTGAATTTCTCAAATAAAATAAAATCTATCTATATGGGGAAAAAATTGCTTTAAATATTCATATAGAAACAAGGAAAATAGTAAATTTATCTTAGCATACAATGTAGGGGTGAAAAGTTCTTGAGCTTGACCAAGTTCCCTAAATCTGAAGGGATTTACTATGCCACTGTAGCTGAAAAGAGCATCCTTTCCTATTGTGAAGTAGGAATTTGCGAGGTCCTTGCATTTATTTTTTTTATTCATTTCAGAACCATGATAAGCAATACTAGGGAGCTATGTTTAGTTTTTAATTTATGAGCAGCTGAGTATAGAGAGACTGTCAGTCAAGTATGTGCAAAAATCTTTGAATGCCAACCAGAAACAATATCACGTTCACATCTCCAAGTTGATTTTGAAGCATTTTCAGAAGTCAAGTGTTAATTTTTTTGAATGACTTGTCATTGGTATTAAAACATGTCTATACCACCATGATCTGGAGATCAAACAAATGTTTATGCAGTTGTTGCACTCGGGTTCTGCATGATCAAAGAAATTCAAAACCAAAATTTAGAAGGAAAGGTCATAGGTGCAGTATTGGGAGGTTAAAGACAGTATTTTGAAGTGCCAAACAGTTAATTCAGAATGCTACCTGCAATACCAATTAAAGTAGGTAGTGAAAGAAAAACAGCAAGCAAAACTGCACAAAGAGTTTATTTTTTCTTTTCTTTTTGCAGGGCAATACAAATTAAATTATCAGGTGCCTATCAGCACCAAAAGATATTCTAACAAGGAAAAAAAAGAAGAAAAAACTTGCACTACAAATAAAGGATTATCTATTACTCTAGCATCAGATTTTGTTTTTTAATTTATTTCATCATGCTAACCCTAGACAATAACACTGTAAAACAATTTTTATGGAGTTATTTTTCAAGCAACTGAAATCAATTTTTGCAAGATATCATCTGACTTCAATTTAGTTTTACATTATTACTTCAAAAGTCATTTTGGAGGATAAAAGACAAGGTATTCAGGGGCAGAGATGAAGTGTTGAAGGAAACCTATCTAACCACAAACAATAAAACCAGTGCCTTAATTTTAATATCTGGCTTCACTCCTAGATAGCTTAAAATAATATCTCATGTATAGATGGAACCTTTTAGTACTCCATATAAAGAAACACCTGCCCTCCAGTAGATTAACCACTCAGAAGGATAGTACTGGCCAACAAAAAGTAACATGATGAAAGTTCTCAATGTTGCTTCAAAATCAACATCAATCAAGACAACACTTTGGAAGCCTCAGACCAATATAGCAATCATAATAAATGGCAGGAAATAAGTTGTTATTTTGCAACCTGCTACAGATATTTTTAGTAATAAATAAATACTATAGATGGTTCCTGGAAAGCACAATTACTTCACCTCATGAAGCATAGGAACAATCAAGTTTGGACCTTATGAATAACTAGTTTGATAGATCTCTTGAAAGCTATTTTAACCTAACTAATCTTGCTAGTTATAAAAACAACACTTCTCATATGTAAATTATGCATTTATATATTTAATTATTATAATCAACAATCATTTAGTAACTAATCCAATGGTTGAAATTAAAAATTGTTTTTCAAATTAAACAAGGTGAAAGAGCATCAACTACCTAAAAGTTAATTATAATAAGAGAGAAAAAAAAGTGTGGGAAAAAACAAGTGCAAGAAGAAAATGATTGGTGGTAGGGGAGGGGGTGAAATAGATCAACATTCTACCGGTTGGAGCTACAGAAACATTCTCAAAAATCTAAGAATTATCTTTGCCAGTATAAATGAATAAAAAGTATGTCTTTTCTATAAATACTGTCATGGTAATTGTTCAGATGAGCTCTTCACTATGGACTTTTTGAATTTAAGCACAGTACTAGACTGGCACTGAGATCTCATCAATTTATGGTTGAGCTGGCTAGATGTAGCCATAAATTCTGTGCTAACAGTTTCTTTTCTCACACTTCTTGCTTGTGCATCTTCCTTCCAGTTCCATGCTTTAATCTACAAGTATTTAAATGCAATGTCAATTGCTATTTACTGTCTTCCTGATTACGCTTTCCACTCATTATTAATGTTTCTGTTCCTAATTCTTCCACACCCTGTAATCTCTTATGTATTAATGGCTTTATTGCCTTGCATGGGGTGAGATCGATTAAAAATTTTTAAAAAATGGAATAAGTTTGGGATCACCAGAAATTTTCTTGAACAAATGTGCAAGAAATTCAAATTCCAAGCTGAAAGGAGGTTCAAGAAGATTTATAAGCAACTGAAATATCAGTTACTAAAAGAATTGCTTGTCATCAGAATAATTTAAATTTTGTACACCACAGAAAACATAAAACATTATTAATGTTTTATGTTTTCTGTGGTGTACAAAATTTAAATTATTCTGATGACAAAAAGGAAAACAAAAGGAAAGAGGGGGTGTTGAGTGAATCATGTAGAAAAACAAGCAATATTTATTATGTATTTTCTATTAGGGGATTAGAAGTGACAACAAAAAGACAAAATTTATTAAGAGCTACAAAGGACTAGGAAATGTCCTGAATGAATGAAGTATGTAGAAAAACAAGTCATTTTTATTGTTTTCTATTCAAACCAGCATTCACAGAGTGTGAAAATGTCATATCCCCTGATTAAGTGGAAGAAACAAACAAATAAGACAAAGGCAAATAGATGAGAGAGAACTGATATGAGTTATTTTCCCTAAGTATGGAAAATGAAACCAGAACAACCAACTTCTATGGATTGAATAAAGGGTTCAGTTCAAAATTCTGAGAAGTTTACCAAATATGACAGACACCTAAAATAAATGGGAGGATACAGTCATCAAAATATTTGTATAACAAGACGGGTGTTGGTTTGAATACAAAGGCATGTAACAACAATAATTCTTCATCTTGAAATTCCAAGAAAGAGGAAGGTTTTTTGAATTAAACAAACTCAAAATCAAACTATGGAGAAAATATAGCTGCACTTATGATTCAAGAAATGCTATAATAAAGCAAGGAGATGGAAATATATTGGTATATAGTTGTCTTAGAGTGGTGTATACAAGAGATTTTCTTTTCATAATATATCAGATGAATATAAAGCATTTCATAAAGACAATCTGTTAAAAGCAACTACAGATTGTTCTTTACAAACCAATGCAAAGGTTTTCCAATGTTCAAGTTAATCTCCACATTTGAATCTTACCAAAAAAGATCAGCAAAATTTTAAACAGATTCATCAAAGAAATCTTGAGGACCTATTTGCAAAGAAGTAGAGGCTTAGATTTCACAAAACTTGCAAACAATTGGTTATAAAATATTTTTGAATAGTAATTACAAATTTTTGTTAGTAAATATTATTGTTTGATTTGTGACAATTTTTTTATTGACTTTTGTTTCCCTCTCAAGCAGCTCTATATATTTTCAGTAATTCCTCTTCATATTTGCAAAGGTTAAAAAAAGTTCTTTTTAAAAGATGTATATTTTATATATATATATTAAAATTTATTTATAAGTTATTTCCTTCAAAAAATTTTAAATATGAATTTTTTTTTATTGATTATTATGATTCTTTATCCTTCTTTCCAGATAAATAAAACAGTTTACAGTTTCTTATTGAAGCCCAACCGTTTCACAAAGAAGCTTTTTGAGGAGTGGGGATAATTTAATTTCCCTGAATTGTTATAGAATGAAGCTAATTTTTATAAACATTTCAATTAAAGAAGAAGCCAATGAGAAAATTTCTTGTTTAGCAAAATCTTTTGAAGGCAACAATTTTTTTTATGTCAAACTAAGTGTTATAAGAAGTCGGTATGAATTAATTCAAATCAACAACCTAATCAGCATTAAATCAGTTATCTACACTATTGCTTAAATATTTTGTCAGATTTGCATTCAACAAATCAAATAAAATATTCATAAATGTAAATGCCAATCTTATTATATCATTATATTAAATAATCTTAATTTCAATGCTACATTGCCAAAACACAAAACATGTCTAATGCATCATCAAGTATTATGCACACAAAAAGCAAAGCAAACATCGTGTATTGTTGGGATCATCTACTCCTGAAACCTGACAATGAATTTGTGAGCTAATATACCCAATAAATTTTGCACAGCTTCCCATCTCTTGGATCAAGCATCTGGAATACTGAATTCATTGTCTGTTCTTTCCTGATTAATGATTCTCAGATGCTATTAATGCGTATACTTAGTGTAGTATTGTATGTAAATTAGATAGACAAGTATACATAGAGAACAACTGGCAAACAGAGTTTGACTAGCAAACCTGGTTGCTATTCAAGACACAGGGACCTGTACTATAACTACTATTATGCAAAGAGATATGCAAAACTACACTTAGTCCACTGAGCAAGATATCCAAGCAGATTATTTGCATACATTTTTTCAACCTTCTTGTTCTCCATTTCTTACACTTGAGAATGCAACTGGCCATGTGTGAATATTTATTTCTGGAGCCAAATTTCAACTTTTTGAAGTGTTTGGCCTTGTGATTTGCTTATAGTTCTCACAAATGCAGGGTGAACTGGAAAACTGGATTCTTGTATATAAAAACTTAAAGAAAAGATATGCAAAAAAAACAATATTGCATTTTTATTAAATAAATATTTGTTATTTTAATCATTAAATTGTTTTTCAAATAGTATGTTGAATAAAACTTACTTCCCCCCCCCAAAGAAAATGAATGAAAATTTATTGCACTAAGTTACACACCATAGTAAAACAATCTGTACTTTGTAACCCCTTACCTGTTAGCACTTCTTCCAAAAATTTGATTTCGATCAGTCAATGTATAGCTATTTTAGAGGATGAGACAGACAGACTAACAGAGGTGACAGAATTTTATATGTAGATTTTTAGACATGACCCTTGCACTCACTGCTATAACTGTATAAAATTTTGTACATTCAGTTCTTCATGTTTTCTTTTAGTGGTAACTTATTTAGGTAATATGTAACCACTTTTGAATACCAATCTAAGACAAACTGCATATTCCATCTCTTTTTTGCCATAATTCTGATATATGATAGAGTGGCTATAATCATTTTCTAAGTTAGTGTTTGCTTTGATATTAGGTTTAAAGAGAAGTTGGCACAATAACTAATAATATAGAATTATTGTTATTGTCAAATTTTCAGGGTAAAACTGTACACAAAGACATTTCTTTATCAGTAGTTAATATAGTTTCATTTGACTGCATTCTAATGACACTTAATCTTTGAAGTAACACTGAATATCTAATTTAACATCAGCTAAATTTCAAGAACTCTAATGACATTAAAAAGTTAATCACCAAATTTTTCATATGTTTCTGATAGTTTTTCTAGTTGGTATTATATTCTTTATTCTTTGCAAGAATAAGTTGATTTTCTTTCAAAATGTTAGATTTATTTCTAGTTTTTATGCCAAGTGAAGACAAAAATCAAACTTAAAAACCTCAATATCTCTATATGCTTATATTGGAAAAAATTCCTTCTTTGAAATTGTTCCTTCTTTATTTGCCTGCAATGAAACTTTCAGAAATTCACTTGAGTCTTTACTTTTGACATGTTCTTTATCAAATACTGAGAGTTTGCATTGGTTTGTTAATTACAAAATTTGTTTTTCCATAGTTTTCTTTTTTTGTTTGTTTTTTTATATTTTTTTATTCATTGTTTCACCCTGCAGGCAACATTCCAATACAACATGACAGCTTCTTTGATTAACTTTGTAGTAAAACTTTCAAAAAGATGAGTTTCATTGAACCCTGAATACCTGCCCACTGACTTAAGTGACTTCATGCAATATTACTCATATATCCATTGTGTATCTGATAAATATCCTTTATTTGATGTGGACATTACTTGATATCTTGTGTTTCCATCTGTCAATCAAACAATTTTTTGAATTTGCAGTTTTGAGGTTCCAATTTAGGAATAATAGGAGTCATAATTAAGGATGATGATAGCTAGCAGCAAGAGTGGTTAGAATTTCCAGTATGCCATTTTGGACTGCATTACATTTTAATTTTTTAAAAGTTGTAGAATTAATTTTCTGTCAAATATTTGGAATCTGACTTGGTCTGGTAATCTCTATGATACAAAATCAAGTTCCTAGGAAATATGCAGTGGAGAAGTCAACATGCTGAATACATCAAAACCAGTTTCATGTGGAAATTTTTCAGTTGCTTTGTCTCAACAACTGGAGAGGCAAAGCATTAAAAAGGATTACTTTACAAGATTTATTGTGCATCTGTATTCTTATTGATCTTGAAAATGTCTTTATTTACTTTAGAATATTTCAAGAAGTCTATAGCCTTTGTCCAGTCTTGTTCAAACTATGCTGAGATCTCTTTCTGAGCAGTTGATGTGGATGAATCTAATCCATTTCATGTACATTTTTAAGTTGACATGCCTGATAGGTTAAAAAAAAAAAAAAATAATAAAAAATAAAGATTCTATGACCAACTAGAGAAGTATTTTGCTCTAAATAAAGTATTTAATAAATTCTCTCATCAGAAGCTGGTGGGATAGACATTTTCCTTCCTGAGGAATATAGAAGCAAAGAAATTTAGCAGCAAAAGTCTATTTGTTCTTGTCAGAGAACAAGATAGAATGTTTTACTCCTCATCATATTCCAGGCTGTAGTTTCTTCATTGTGACTACTAATATTGTGCTGAGAAAGTTTATAACTACTTTCACTACCTTTTTCAACTGAAGCCTCCAAGGTTTCAACCTCTACTAATGTTGCTGCAATTTAACTCCTCTGGGTCATGTCTATGGAAGACTGTAGATGTACCTTCTCTACCCTCAATTTATTTATAATAAAGGCCCAGTAGGTTTTGGTTATTTTTGCTCAATCACAAGCTACAATGATGGCAGCTGTCAGCTATGAGCTGTTTGAACACTTTAAAGAGCCTAAGATACAGGACATTGTTTTTCTATGAGGCTGATTCGTGTTTCATGTTGAGAAAATGTGAACATTTTCACCTTTATATTTCATTTCAGGAGGCAGCTATATATAGGAGATAGTTGTTTACAGCAATCTTTGGATGTTGCCAGCACTGTAGTGCCTTCTGTAGTTTTTTTTTTATTTAATTGTCTTTTTACTATATTAGATGGGAAAATGGTGCCTCTGGGAGCATCCCATTCCAATGCTTTTTAATGTGCCATCATTGGTTATGCATAAAATCATGACAGTCAAAACAAATACTTTTATTCCATTAATCAAACCAAGGACTAATATATAAAGTCAATGAGTTTAGTAAGAAAGAAAAAAGGTAAAAGATATTGTTAGAAATCACATAGGCTTAAAATATCTTAGATGTTCTAACCATGTGATGTTAGAAAATTGTAATTTACTAATAATTTCTAGTAATCTACTCAGAATGACAAGGGAATTAGAGAAAGAAAAAAAGGTTTATTTTTAAAGTGTTAGTGTACAGAGTTCAAGGAAAGTTTTATTGGAGATAAGAGTTAAACTTTTGGCATATGCCCTAGTATCTTTGAATGGGATTAAAAAAATGAATTTAAATGATTCTATAATAATTATATTATTATAATAAGTCTAATAATAACAGTAGACAGAAACTCAGTACCTAACTTAATATCTACTGAAATAGGACATGGTAATTTAAACAAAAGAGACTGTAGATAAAGAATTTAAAGGTATCATTATTGAAGTTGTAGCAGGCAGGAAATCAAATAATACAAAAATTCACAAAGCTATTAAAAATAACTCATTAGGAAATTACAAGTTTCTAATATATACAGTTTTAAATATTTTTTTCCTAAAAATATTCTGATATAGTGCTCATTATGGTTGTATTTTCTTATTTAAAAAGGTAGCATGCAATTTTTTAAGTGAATTATTACAACTTTGTCCATATGAGTAAGTTTTAAGTTGAACATAAAATTCAAAATGCAGATTTGTATTAAGTTTGAAAAAAAGATTACTCTCTCTCATACACACAAATCTTTCATATTTTCTTGTACAGGCACAAAAATAAAAGGACTTAAAACTGAAGATGTTTTTAACATGTTCTATATTATGAGAAATAAAACTGAATGTTTCTTAACAATCCATAGCAGAGACAAGCATTTATCAATTTTTTTCAAGGAGAGACAAGTGTGATTTTTAATACAGTGCAGCTTTCATTGATCAACAAAAACCTGATATAGAATTCTTTGTTTAATAAAAAAAAAAATGAATTGAGAATATCTCCCCATGTAAATTATTGAATAAATTGTATTGTTAAAGATGGAATAATCAATATTATAAGGATTATTATGAGCATTTTAAATGTTCTACTTGCTACCATTTCTGTTTTTGCACTGAGTAGAAAAAAAAAAAGAAAACATCCATCGTTTCCCAACTAGATTGTACACTTGTAGAAGGCCATAGAATAGATGAACCAAAGCATTGTGAAAACAACATAAAACAAAGGAGTTAAATGTCCAAATAATTCTTGGAATAATAATGACTCCTTAAAATTAGATCTTCAAGGAAAATCACAGAATGGAATCTTAATCAAATTTAAATCTTTGTGATTCAAAATAAAATTTTTGAAGCAACTTCATAGACAAACATTTTCTTTCATTGATTTTGGTATCTGGAACAAACATTTTAAATACTAGAATAACAAGAAAGTGTTAAACCAGAAAATTTTTCTGTTCATAATTCTAAGTACTATTTTCCATATTTTCTTATTTCCCTTTGTACCTTATTGTTTCTTATTCTGAAACAAACAGCAAAATTAATTCTGTCAATTTTTTTTTTTTTTACTAGCATCTCCAACCTACTTTGATAAGAAATTTCATATTTCAAGAATTTTTTTTGTACTCGGTAATCTTAGCATATAATTACATTACATTAATTCATTTTATAAATTTAAGTGATTTATTAAGTTGACTTTTTAATTACTTATTAGATATTTTAGAGTAGGAATTTTTATGACACTTGGTGCCATAATAATTTGGTAAGGTCAATTAACCAGAGAATAAAATGCAAGTGGTAAGTAAATAACTTAATATATTTCTAACTAAAAAGTTAATGGGTTAATTTTAAATAAGATATTTTTATTAGTTCAAAGTTATTTTTAGTGGATATCAATGTTTGAAATAGACGCCCCATTTTAATTTTCTACATGCCTGGCACTCACTCAAGTTTTTCTATTAAGTTTTCTCAAAGAGTGCAGTGTACTATTTAAAAAAATTCAAATTTGAGTAGTCCTAAAAAATAACATTTGAAATAATAAAAAACAAATAAAAATAAAAAACATATCTGAAGAACCTAAAAACATAAAAACATGAGTAAGATTTTGCTGCACATCATACTCATAATAGTTGCAGGAATTTTTAATTGATAATCTTAATTACAAATATTAAAGTAGTAATAACACCATGTCCTCTTGTAAAATTTATAAACAAGATTGAGGGAGTCATTTTTGCTTCTTTGTGCAAGGACAAAGATAACAGAAATTAACAATTTGTTAATCACACTGTCTTCAATACACTATCAAAAACATCAGCAACACACAAACTTAAATATTTAATTGAAATAAAAATCAGTCTAAATAAGTGATGAAAACTTCTATTTGTATTTAACTATGTTACCTGGAAATGGATACCCTCACAACATCATGAAAGATAATACAAAGTCAAAATAGAGACGTGTCTATAAATTATACCTATGTGATCTTAGAGAAAATGCAATGTCAGCAGATAGCAAGAAAATTATATTTATATGACCATGGATTAAAAAAAAAAAAGTTCAGTATAGGAAATCAGTGATACTTATCATCAGGTCATGAAAAAACTGCAGTCAGATTAGAATGGCTTGTAAAGGCTTAGTAACATAATTTTCTGTTAAAAAACCTGGTTTAAGAAATGTTATATTCAATAAAAATAAAACTGATTTGGTCATTATCAAACATAAAATTAAAATTTTGTTACTAGTTATTTTAAAAAATATATTCATATTAGAACATAGAATAAATATTAAAAAAAATAAGAATTTAATTTTTAAAAAATAAAGCAACTTCCAATTATCATATCACATTACATACACTACACAAATGACATTCCTATGAAACATTTTAGAAATATAAAATCTCTTTATATTTTCAATATTTTGAAGGGCATGAAACAAAACAATGGTGTTGCTGTCAATTTCCATATTACAATGAAACTGGTTAATTTTCTATAACAAATGATATTTAACAATGAAAAATGATTCCATGATCAATGACACTGTTTGGGAAATACCAAATTGAAGCAGAAAAATTCAAGAGAAATGCCATAAATCATTGCACTTAAGCTGTCAGAATCAATATTGCATGATTAGAGAAACCATTTTCTGTTTGAAAACTATATATGAGGATGTGGGAGGGAGGCAGTTATTGAGTAACCAAGAAAGGAATGACCTAGAGCCATGAAATGTACATGCTATTCAAAATATCTCAAACTTCAACACACTTGATGTTCCAAGTGTGTTGAAGTTTGAGATATTTTTCTCATTGAGATATGTTTCTTTAATCTTTCCTACCAAAAATAATGTTCTGTACAAGTACCTCAAATAAAAAAAAAAAAAAATTAGGTTTAAAAATTAAACATCTTTCTTGAGGTTTTAAATTTTTGTTTTAATTCTAAGCTAATAAATTAAATTTAAAGATTTCCAATAAGCAAAATACTTTGCTGTATTTCAAACTGAAAAATGTTTGGAATATTTATTTTATTTATAATGATTGTTTTATTTTTTTTTAAATGCTAAAATCAATTGACAAATCTGTAAATACAACATAATTCTCTTTATTAAAAAAATCTTTCAAAAATAAAATATACTTTTCTGAAACTTTATTTGAGGAAGATTAACTAATCTGAATTAAAGCAAATATTACTTACATTTAGTTTAAAATACTGCAGACAAACATTTTTTTTAGCATAGAGATGGATATTTTTATGAGGTGTTAATTAATACATTTGACAGTTTAATGTTTGTCATTTTTAAATAATGGACTCATAACTGCAAAAATTACTTGAATATGTGAACATTTTTTGTTTTATAATATTTAACTACCCAGATATGTTAAAAATTTAGGAAAATATTCTAAGTAATTTAATATCTTATTGAATTTTAGGTTGTCTAAGATGTTTGTTGAGACAAATTATTAGAAAATTACCAATTTTAAATTTACTACAGTTACCAATGTAATTTTTGTTGTGTATCGTTGTCCATATTTACTTTATAAGTTTTAATAATTTTTTTTTAGTAAAAAATGGGAACAATTCTTGTAAAAATTCATTATTCATTCTTTCTTAAGACAATAGTGTCCATAATATATCTTATTTCTAAAAGTAATTAGAAACTTTTCTAATTAAAAATGGTCTTTTAATCCATTTTTTATTTTACACTTCAGAGCAGATTTTCTGTACGTGTTCGACAAAAGAAATTTGATTTTAAAATCTCCAAGGACTTGCCTTTACAACATTAAGCCCTACAAAAAATTAAATTTCTCAAAATTTCATAAAATTAAATAAGTATGGCAATGGAAAAAAAAATTAATATACTTTATTTATGGAAAATAGAGTATAATATATATTTAAAAAAAAAAATTTAAACCAAAAAACGTTTACAGTTTATTTTTTTAAATGATTATATATATATATATATATATATATATATATATATATATATATATATCTAATACAAAATATAGCTTTAACTTAAAACTCTGCATTATTCACTATTTTCCTTTCCACTGCATTGTTTTTAAAGGCTCCTCTGCTATACTACTTAATTTTAGTCATGGTCATTTTCTGTTGCCATAGCAACACAACTGCAAAATTCAAACACTATTATCCATTCTTCTGATTCCCTTGCAAGCAAAATCACCCCCAGTATTTTAAAGGTTAAGGTATGATATATTTATGGGTAAAAGTTCTCAATATCAGGAATAGAGCATGTGTAAATATTAGAGTGGACACAGAGGTCAACATCAAGTATCAACAATGTTTCATGCAATCTTTAGGCCATGGTGTGTGTGAGTGTATGTAAAGAGAGATAGATAGACACACAGTGTATTTAGTTCAGTTTAAATTTTGTTTGAAAGGATTTCCTCTATTTCTTTCTTGAAGTCATCTGTAATCTTTTTTAAAAAAAATGTTTAAATGTTAACCAAACCATGAAATAACTTCAATTTCCTGAATGTTCTATCTTTTTAGGCAATGAATTAATCTGTTTGCCTTTGCAGTCTTCCATAGAATAAAAATGGTTTTCATTAAAATAACAGTCTAAAGAATGGAATCAATCCTAATCAAATATGGAATATCTAGTGAAGATGATGTATAAGCAAAAGCTTCCCAAAACAATATTTTTTACTTGGTCACCTAAAAACTTTGCAATCTAAACTTATCTGAAAGAATATTATACCCATGACCTAATTCTGAACATTTTTTATCAATTGCTGCCTTCAAGAGATCTGTAAGCAATACTTGCTTCAATCAATTGTTTAGTTCTCTTTAAGGTGTTCACAAAGAACCCAATTTCAAATCAACCAATGGACAAAGACTTGCCTTTGATACAGTTTATAGTGGTTCATTTCAACTTGCCCTAGAATTTCTTACCTTCATCACTGTCAAAATTTCTTTCAAAAACAGAATATTTTCATTAAATTCAAAAATTATATCACTTGGAAAAAAATAAAAAAGGGTCAATATATTTTTTTCTCCTTTCCTTGAGATAAAGGAGGAAATGATAGTTTTTTTTTTTTTTCAGTAGCTAATACAAAATGTGGGATGCCAACCCTGCATCCAAGTGTTTTTGTCAAGATACCATCTTTACAAAAACTGCCACCCAGGGCTAAAGACTTCTTTCAAGCTATGAAGTGACACCAATTTGGAATTTGAATTTCTGTAGACTATTTTAGAGATTCCAGCACTGGATTTGTCCTCAGTGTTTACTCCCAAAACCTTTCTCAAGATTAGGCTATGGCCAGAAGGCAGCGGAGATTTAAAATCAGAATTAACTTTCCCAGACACCATGGCCAAGAACTCAGGGTTGGACTGTGGACATCAATGCAGGACCAAGCAGTGTAGAAAAGGATTGTCAATGGAGTTCTGACCAACTACAAAAATATATTGACCTTTTTTTCATAAATGCAAATGATTTTCAGTATTTATTTTTGATATTTTGAGGATGCTGGCTATGTCTTCTGGCTATTGTAAACTATTGATTATTTTCAAGAAATGTCTTATTTTAATCACTACCAATTAAGCATGAAACCTCAAGCTTGAAAAATTACAAACCAATTTTGACACATTTATAGCACCTACATAAACTGCACAAATGTTTTGCATGCAACATTTTTATCTTTGTCTATAAAAAAAAATAAAGGCCAAAAGTGTGATTCATTTTCGATGTTAAAAATCAATGAACAAAAATATACCAATTTCAACAAATTAAAAAATAAAAATACACATTGATATGACAATGTCACCATACAAAACTTGAATGCCACTAAAAACAGGACAATTTTTTTGAAGAACCCAAGCCATTTCCAGAGAAACAGCTGAGGTTATTTTAATTGATAAAAATCAATATTTTTGTACGCTATAAAAACATATGAATTAAAAAAAAATAAAAATTGCAAGGAATAATATTTATACATACTCATTTAAAAAAAAAAAAAAAAATATTTTTTAATTTAAAATTTGAAAGTTCAAATGGACATGATGCTAAATAAACTGCTATTTCAGAGTTGTTATAACTAAAATGAATGTAAGTTTTCATTATATTAAAAAGATTACTTTCTTACATAAGAACAAAAACTTTTATGATGGATTTCAAAGTATTTTCATTTTCAATATAATTTCATTCAAATTAAGAGTCTATAAATCTCAGAGAAATTCTTCACTCTCAAAGTCTGTCTTTGAAGATTTTGGTAGTGATTTTATGGTCTGTTAGGAAGTTTGTTGATTTTTATTTGGTCTCTAAAACATTGACAAAAGCATTGATTTGGTTTGAGTGTATATAATAGATCAAGTTTTGTAATAAATACCTTCAAACATCAGTTGAACATATTATATCTACCAAAAGATTTAAAGGTACTCCGATTAAAAATTAATATTAACTTTTTTTTTTATCATCATAACACTATAAAGTATTTAAAATAATGTATATGAAGTGGTTAAAAATCATGTCTTTAAACCTATTAAGTTTTTAGGTTTTGTAAGGAAAGGAGTTGACTATAAATCAATGTCTTACAAATGAAATACTTAACTTTTAAATTTTTACTTATTACAAAGAGAGTATTCATTGTCTATACCATTTGCTATTGAGACAGGTGTTAAACCTGTCTCAATAGCAAATCTGTCAGAGCTGACAAAGTTAACATGGACACTACACTTGATAAGGACCTTCAATCAGTGGTTAACTGGGTTGGAAAAGGCTTGTAAATTTTAATGCTTCCAAAATTAAACTGCTTTCATTTAATCACCATAGAGAAATTTCCCTGCCTACCATCAGTATGGCTGATGCTCGACTCCTGCAGAGCATCTCACTGTACCTTCTTGAAGTGGAGCAATTACATTGAATCAACAGCTGTATCTACTACAAGAAAGTTGGTTCATTGTGTCATGCCAGAAGGTTTTGCTCATCAGGGTCCATCATACACAATTATAAATCTACCATTCAGCCATGCATTGAATACTGTTGCCATATTTGGTCTGGTGCTCCTGCTATTCATCAAGGTTTTTGACAACATCCAAAGGATCTGTAATGTAATCAATCCTGACTTGGCATCTCAACTTCAGTCACTTTCTCACTGATGGGATGTGGCTTCCTCTTGTCTTTTCTACAAATATTTTCATAGCAACTGCTCTGACAAGGTTTCCCCCTCCCCCTGGTGCCTCGACTATAGAATTTAAGCATGCTACTAGATTGGCATCTAGGTCCTACCTTTTACTGTTGAAATAGTTAAATGTAAATGCCACTTCTACTCAATAGTAGAAATTCCCTTTTGTTTACTTGCTTCCCTGAAAATTACTATCTTCAAAAATTTAAATGCAACATCAATCACCATCATCTGTTGTCTTGAACTCCATTCATCTTTTATCCTTTCCTCAATCCCCCCTATACCCAGTCTTTTCTCTCACTCTCTGTAACCACCTGTGTTCTAGTGTCATTCACACCTTGCTTGGGGTGATATGATTAAAGAAAAAAAATTTAGTGTTTTAAAGTTAGGAATATAACATTAAAAAATGTACTATAAAAATACTTTTGCCATTATCAGGTTTTTGTAATTTTGGGTAGTTAAGCTCTCTTAACTACCAAAAAGAGCCTTGCAAATTAAGTTTAAAGATTCAAATTTAAATTTTAGCAGACATGGGTTCATAAAAAAAAAAAAAAAAAAAAAAAAAGCTGAAAACATCAGAAAATGTTCTGTGTAGAATAAAGCAATGGACAAGCTTATATATTTCTAGTAACTTTAGTGACATAAGCTCCATACAATTTTCATGAATCAAGATGAAATGAAAGTACATAAGATTAGTAAAAAAGATTAACTCTTACCTACATACAAAAAACAACAAAGATGTGTGATTGATTTCAAGCTCAAAAGAGGACAGATTTCAAAGCAACATTAAATTCATTTAGGCAAAATCATTTTCTATATCTACCTCTCATTTAATTCCCACTTAACAAGTTAAAATAAAAGGTAACAATTTCAACATTAAATTACATTGTATAAGTGCAGTATATCTATTTTTATATTCAAATTATAACACTCAATATTTAAAATATCTTGTCATAAGAAATGTCACTAATAAATATCTATAGGTATTAAACTAAATTGTTCTTCAAAATGAGAAAATTTTTCAAATTTTATAACAAACAGAGACTTAATCAAAATTGCAATTATATCAAGAATTTTCAAATAAGACATTATCAAATGCAATTTCAGTCACTAGTGATTATCTGTTCAAAGATAAGTACTTTAGTTGATACAATTTTCAATGCTGAATAACAAACTTTCTCACATATGACTCGGGTACACTTATAAGTAAACTAACAACTTTCTTCCGTCTCATCAACTGATGTTAAAGACACTTAATGCCACTATAACTGAGTCAAAAGATAAACATTTCCACAGATGCTATTCATGCAAAACCTGTTAAATTTGCTATGACAAAAAGGTGACTTTGAGGGACATCATCTTGCAACAAGTGGTACATTTTACCTAAACAAATCAGTTAAAAAAAATGAACAAGAAATTTTGACAATATTTCAAGTGTGGACGAACTATATTCAAGGAACTCAAGCAATTTCATTTTGGGTATCAACTGGATTAAGGCATTAAAAACACAAAGACCTGGATTAATGAAGAACTTGAGCAATATTGACATAATTCTTTTGCTTGCCAGAATGTTATTCATCACTAATTGATGGTTTCTTTTATTTTAAAAAAAAAAAAAAAAAAAAAAAAAAACTCAACTATACTAAAAGTTTGTTATTGCATGTATAAGCATAACTCCAATGAAATTATACAATTATTTTGTTAATCTCATGTTCTGATTAGACAGAATCTCACAGAGGCAACCTTTTTAGGAAAGCCATTTTATAGAGAAACACCACTTTTATAAGCAGTAGCCACATTATAAGTGGGCCATATTGTTTCATCCATTTTGTAATTTACCAAAAGATGTTACTGCATTTACATTAGTATCATCAACAGAATATCTATAAAGCAGCAAAAACATCTGTTAACAAGAATAAGCTGTTATTAATTAGCAATAACTAAGCCAGCAACTAAAATGCTAAACAGAATACTGTAAAAAAATTAAATGAATTGTTAAATGTCTGCATTAAGGCACTTCATATTTACCATGGGTTTCAGCAACACTTATGAAATGTTCATTTGAAAATTTGGGAAAATATTTTTTTTATCTACAAAATTTTTCATTGGTTAGAAGGGTAAAGACAAAAGTTAAAATTAAAAAACATTTTTGACAGTTATACACTTTGTAACAATTGCTATTTTATTCTTCATTAAATTCTTTTACAAATAATAGAAGCAAAATTTATGACTCAAGCAAAATCAAGAGGAATGAAAATACCAAAAGTATGTTGTTGTTCACCATTTGATTCAGAGCATTTTCACATGGGAGACACTTTTAGATCCAGAACAAAGCAAAATAATCAATAACATCTGCTGACCATGTTTAGCCACTGACATACACATACATGGTATCATCCCTATTACTAAGTTATGTCTATCTGTTACACAGTTAATCAAGTTTCAACCATTTATCCAAACAGCGTTATGTAGCACCGTTTTTATTCACTACTGCTCTTAGACTTTCACCTCCAATCCCAGGTAACAAAGCTCTTGAGGAATTTAAGGTCATAAATTGGAATTATCAAAGATGTAGATGACTTCCCTTCCCATCTGACTTGAAAAAAAAAAAAAAAAAATTAAAAATCGAATAATGAAGATTTTTCCTCTGGAGGTCTCTGTAAAAACTAAAACAAATAACAGAAAGGTTGTTCATTTATTGATGATGCAAAGATTTTAGGTGGTACTTCATTTTAATCCATAAACCGAAAGCTTGAGACAAGTTTCCATTTTTAAATAAAAACAACAGAAATCATCATTCCAATGATAAACGTATGTATGTTGTAAAGTGTCAAGTAAACGATTCTAAAAATTATGACTTCCCTTTACAGATGAAAAAAAAATCATTTCAAGCAAAGATAAACAAATCTAGTCATAAAACCATAAAACTACTCTAAATTAGTATTTAAAAAAGAATAAAAAAACAAAAACAAAAAAATGTAAGGTAAAAAATAGCACCTAGTCGCAGAAGTATTTTTCTTCTTATTCACTCAGTAAAAAATTGAATTCTTCCATCATTCTTTCCTTCTGTACACGTTTAATTCAAGTTTTTGAATCAATATATTTCTACACTACAGTCGTATTGCTTTCTTCCCCTCCTTCCTTTTTCACGTCTATCTCTTCTTGTGTTCTTTCTCCATTATTTTCACACCAATTCCATGCGGAAGATGCGGGCTATGAGGCACTAAACATAAAAGCAATCTCTCTACCGCCTCGCGCCTCCCGCGTAATTTAGTTCGCACCTGTCAACTCAACACGTTATATAGTAACGGTAATTATTACATAAAAATACACATCTTTTCGCTATAACTTTACTCGTGTAAAGACAAAGCTAAAAAAATACGGCACTTTAAGGTCTGCTCAAGTTATGCAATAATGATCTGCTTAAATAGACTTAAAAGTTGTCCCCCAAAATCTTGTTAAAAACATTAATCTGAAATCAGTTACAGTTCTTTGAAAGCGACTCATCTTAGAAAAAAATTCTAAAAGTGAATAAGCACGAATTGTTACAGAATAGAATTGATGATGACACTGACAGACTACAGTTCTCTACCTACCCCCTCTTCCTCAGCCATATGTGTACAAATAACTTACATTTACACAATTGGCGTAGAAAGATCTGGTTTAAGATGTTCTTATTTAATTAGATTCAAAATTTAGGAATTTTAATTTTTCAAAATTTACTTGATTTTAGCACTCCTATGATCAGTGGGTGTGGCCTTGGAGTCAAACCAAAAAACAAAAAAAATAAATAATATACAGCTGTACAATACACTAACTCAAAGCGTAATGAAAGATCGCTCATTATTAAAAAAAATTACTTTATGAACAATATGTAAATTAAAAGATAACACAGAACAAGAAATCTCTCTAACAATACATAAAAAATAATTTAAGAACGAGGAAAAACATCTTCACTTGGAATAATATTGGCAGTTAACTTTTTTAAACAGTACATTTAAAATTTAAACATCAAGATATTTTGTACAGGAAATTAAGAATTTTAGAGAGAATGATTATTCAATGCCTTTTTCTTACGCCTAACGGGAATATCAGTTCTTAAAAATATTTTAAATCAGAAAGCCTATTTCAGGTGATAGAGGTTGTCATTAATCCAATCGAGATAGATGAAATATTCCTACAAATCGATTTCCTTTAGTTTTTTGAGAGTGTTTACAATACATGAAAATTCAAATATTTTTTGCTGAAGAACGTAACGTTGAAAAATATGCACAGATTTTTACTTTTAACTTATTTTTATAATAAAAAAAATCAATCTTTGTCTCTGATGAAACTCACTTTCCATACTGAAAAACGACTTGGAGAAAGTCTATTTCTAATTTCAAAAGGTTACTTAGTTACTTCAATAACACTAGTTAACACTTTGACTAACACTTTTTTAACGCAAAGATTCAAAATTGTCATCATTGTTTTGTTTTTTTTAACAAGAGGAATTTTAAGTCATTTATTTGGTTAGTTTAAAATAAAAGTAAAGTTTATCATAAATATTTTTAGAGACCGTGTCGACGTTTTTGATGAATTGCATCTATTGTGAAGTTAGACTTAATTACCGATAACTAAAAAACTAAAAGGTAGGAGGAGATAAAGTATAGAAATGAAAATGCCGTGTTAAATTTAGATATTAAAATCTATGAATGAAAAACTGAAACATCTGCTACTTTGATTGTGGATTTTTGATTTTAGGTGAAGAAAAATACAATTATTACTCAATTTCGATTGTCAATTATATGACACACTTTTTCAATTCATCTGGTAAAAACTATTTTTTAATTTTTTTTTAAAGATCTTTTTTAAAGATCTTTAATAAAAAATCTTTAAAAAAAAATTTTTAAATCTTTATTATTGTTAAAAAGTCACAATTTTGAACTGAATGTTTAAACATCAACCTCTGTGTTACTGTTACAGTTATAATAATTACTTTTTCCTTTTTGACTCCATTGGTGACTGACATATTTATAGACAAATTTTGAATTGTGATATAGCCCGAAAATAATAGTAACAATTCTCTTAAAACAAGTGTTGTCTAAAGTTTCAGATGTTTATCACTGTGAAAACTACTAAAAGTTATACCTTTTCTACAGTCTAAATTAGCGATAATCAGATTCAAATTTTTCAGACCTTACGGCTTCTTAAAAAAATTAAAGAAATAAGCGAAGCCTTTTCAACAGGTTATTTTTTTTAATAACTGCACACACCCACATCAGGTTAAAGAACCTTAGCAAGTAGAATGCTTAATTTGGTGAATGAGAAAAAAAAAAGATTAAAGAGAAAAAAATTAAATAAAAATGTAGACAGGTTCGTTTTTACAAGAGGTCGTTTAAATTAACAACTAATTACTAATATTAAAAATTACTAATGAACATGTTTTTAAAACAATCAAGAATGAGTATTTTTCAAGATAATTTTGTTTGAGAGTAAAAAAAAGATAATGTTGAACGTATAAAAAAAAGTACAGTTTTGAGAAGTGATTTGTATCCAAAAGTGTAACAAAATATTTTTTTTTAAAGGCATGATAAATTCTTACTGGAAAACTTTAGGCAATAAAGTTCTAGTTTCGTGTCCCCTTCAAACATCCCCTCCACATTCATCACTCTCCAATAATCCTCAACCATCATAGGTTTCTTCATCCTTCAAGCGAAGAAAGTATGGTAAAGGAAAATGTCATTTTTCTTTCTCTTGAACACGATAATAATCTAAAAATTGTTTCCGAGCTCCGGTTACTTTGTTTTAAACTCACAAATTGTCGGTTTGAAAAGTCAAAAATAAGAATATAAATAAGGTTATGGCTAAAAAAAAAAAAAAAATACAAATAATAATCAATATTCGCGCATTGTCATGAAGAAATCATTGCTGTTGGGCAAGAATCGCTCTCTCTAGAAATAAAAAAAATAATAACAGGTGACAACATTTAAAAACGATATTGGTTTAAATGTGGAAGAGATTTATGTTACTACTCGTGACAACTATCACAGAAGTATAGTAGTTCTAAGGTTTCCTAGAAAAGATAAGAAAACCATTTAAAAAGAATTACTTTTTCTTAGTTGTATTTAGTGTTCAAAATTGTTTGCATGATTACTGCTCAGCTGATGCAAATTTAGAGATGAGAGAGAAGCAAAAAAAAAAAACGAAAAATTTAGCAAGAGACTACCTGAAAAAGGTAACTTGCACATGTTTATTTGAGATGATCGCTAGTATTAAAAATGGGGTAAGTAGGAGGGTAGGTGGATAGGAGAATCTATGATGAGAGAGCAGAAAGGAAATAGATACTAGTAGCAGATATCTGATTACAAAGCATGCACCTTTCCTTTTGTCATCTACTAACGTCACGTGTAATCAAATGCATCATAGCACTTAGCAGTTATAATACCATACAATGCCAATACTAGGGGCATGCTGAAAAGTTCTCGGCCGACCCACTTCTTAAAAATCTGACAAAATGACCAGAATTTTCAGGAGAATCCCTTCTCGGTCGAGACGAAAACTTTTCAGCACCTTCATAATATCAACGGTGGAAAGAAGTGATGCCAATATCTACACTTGATTTTAGTTTTAAATCACTTAGCCTTAAAGTGATATTTTTTTTTTCATAGAAAAAAAATTTTTTTTTCTTCAATTCAATATAAAAAACAAAATTGCAATTTTGATTTCAATTTTCAATTGTTCTTATTTACTTTTTTACCATATTTATATTTTTAATCTAGAGATGTCCTAACTCTTTTTGTTAAATTTCTTTTAACTAGCTGGTTCGGATTTGAACCTACCAGCAGCTAGTGAAGTTTTTTCACATCACATCCGCAGCAGTTGATTTTTGTAGTATTTTTTGATAAAAATTTGTACTATTCCAGAGCAGTGACTAAAAAAAGGTGTTGAATTTCATTTAAAAAAATAAAAAAAAAGTCAGTTTTACGACAAATCTTTGATCAGAATCGAGAGAGAATACGAATCTTCTCTGATCATTCATAGTGCAGCCAATTAAGAGAACGTGTTTTAAGTCACATTTAAAACTGTCGAAATTTCAGACACGACTTAGGTTCAAGCTTAAACACGAAATAAATCTCTTATGCTGTATAGTATCCATAATCATGCGATTAGAGAAAGTGGCTATATGGTAAAAAGTACGACACATTTTTATTTTAAGCTTAGGTTCTTTCTTAAAATGTAGGAAATATGAAAGAGCTTGTGAAAACTTAAGTTGAACAACGACTAATAATATTATTACCCATATTGCTATCGGGATGAAAGATGAATTTAGAGAAGAAAAAAAAAGCGGAAAAGGCAAGGGTCTCACTCAATGTCTGGAAAACTCCTTGCTTGAGTTATCGCTTTTTAAAGTAGACGTCTTTTTTTACGCTCACTCGATCAATGAGCTTTTTTTTTAAGGTTATTGTAAAACAAATTGAAAATGGTTAATTTTAAAAGATTACTAAATGCTAGTATCCAGTTTTCTTTTAATTAAACTTTTAGTTAAAAACAAAAAAAACAGTTGAATAGAATACACATCGCATATAAATGGACGGAAAAAGTTACTTTCCCATGTTACTTTTTTGTTAATAAGGTATTATTTCATAATGAATCAATAAAATAAAATAAAAAAAACACTAACTTTGCCAAGCAATAATGCCATTATGATTAGATTAATTGTTCGTGATGCTGCCCTTTGAAACGGTCAGTACTTCAGAGAATTATTAAGTAATCTCTCTAGGAGGCGTAATAAAATACAGGTAAGAAGGTGGATAGCATAGAAAGCATAATTCAAATTCGTGGGAAAAAAGAATAGTAGTGTGTTGCTGCTACAAATACAGGTTTGGTATCCAGGTATGTACGTATGGTTAGGGTTGAGGAGTATCAAAACTCGTAATTCAGGTTTGGTCACATGAACTAGTAAACAGAACTGTTGAAAGTAATAAGAAAAAAATGTACAACACTGTAGTAGCAAAATCATTAATACTGATTTTGTGAAAAGTGAGATAAACAGTCATTGTGGGAGGGAGGGGCACCGAAAAATTATTTTTTACAGTGTAAAAAAAAAAAAAAAAATTCGGTGTTCGCTCTTTTTTGTAAAATTTACATTTTACGACTTTTTCTCTGCAGCATTGTAAAAATAGACGTTTTTGTACGTTAGAAGTAATAGTTTTATTTTTAGAAATATGAAATAAGTTGTTTTTTTTTTTATTAAAAGTAACCAGTGTACTTTTAATTTTTAAACATAGTGTCAAAAGGCGGTTTTTTGGGATTTTTTTACTTTTGAGAGCTAAAATTCAACAGTACACAGTTTTCGACTCTAAAAATAAAAAAATTAAACTTTAACAAAACAAAAAATCACATCATTTGATCATTAAATTACTATTGACGAGCTTATTTTTCTATTAAAGCTCACAGGTTAACTTTTTTTTTTACACTTAGTCACGAACGAATTTTTTTTCGATTTACCAGTGCTCGAATTGCAATGAAGTACAAGGGATTTTTATTTAATAGAATTAGAGAAAGAAAAAATTAATAATTCAACAAAAACAAATATAACTTTCTACATTTATATATTAAAAAACAAATTAAAAGAAGCATTTTAAAGAAGTAGTAAAAATAAGAGAATGACGGGGTCATAAAAAAATACAAGTGTCAAGAAGAAGTTGCTCATATAATTTATATTTTAATTGGTTAGATCTCCCCACCCTCTGTACTCTACAAATATTACTTCAGTTTTTATTATACACAAGTTTGTGAGTAAGTAAAAAAAAAAAAGTCTTTAAAAAAATGTTTTCATTACAAATGAAGAAACACGGTTTCGACCCCCCCCCCGCCATACAATTCAACAATTTCCTTCAAGGCTTGAAGAATTACGGTTTGTTTCGGATTTCATGATCAACTATTGATTAACATGCTTTTCCTTGTCAATCAATGTTATTTTAAACAAACAGGTAACATATCGTTGCTGACCGATATACTTATTTTTTCAATAGATCCATAGTAAAAGAAAGAGTATCAACAAGTTTGCAATAAATAAAAAACTCATAAGTGCCAATCCCTTGTTGAATCTAGATTTGAGAGCTTCAATTGCATTGTTATTGTAACCGGAGTAATACTGCTAAGCAACAAAAAAGTTATTATTCATAGATATGCAAGATAATATTTGACGGTAAATTATTGAATAGAAAAACAAAAAAAAATCACTTATTCTGTTAGTTAATTTGTTGTTTTCCAATATTACATAAAACTAAAGAAAGGAAAAAAAAAGCAATGTTTGTTTTTGTTTTGTTTTTTTTAGCATTTCATTAAGAATAAATTTTTAACATTCATTACTTTTTTAGTTAAAAAAAGTAAAATATCTTTGATGTGATTGATCTTTTTTTGAAGAAGAAAACAAGATTTTTCCCTATGCAAGAAAAAGGAAGAAGTAAGTAGGTTTAGGTAAGAAAAGAGTCAGCTTGGCCTTGTTGGAGAGAAAGGAAAGTTGCTACCGGAGGAATAATTTATAATAATAATAATAATAACTAACAACAATCATTTCTTATCATTTTTTTCTTTCTTTCTTTCTTTCTTTCTTTTAATGTAAAGACAGAGAAAAGGGTTGTAATAACAGAAAAATAATCTTTCTTATCTTTCGGTAGTACTCACTTTTTCTCTACAGTCAAATATTTAAGAAAAAAGTTGTTTTTTCTTTTGGAGGGGGGAGAGTCACTGACGATCAGGGAAAAAAAGGAAAGATTACATTAAAAAAAATAAAATTATACAAAAAGAAGAAATGATATAACTTTGGAATTTAATATTTTTTAATCTGATGATTTGTTTGAGATTTACTACAGTGAAACACAATAGACATTATTTATTACCAAGGAAGGAATAAACAAGAAGTGTAGAGATTGAGAAACAGTGCATATGAACCGGCTTCTTTAAATATTTGCCCTTCCCCCACTTCATAAAAATATTTTTCCTGGGCTAAAATTAAAAGTGTACACTTTCTATCGTAATTACACAAAGATAGAAAGGTAGGATTGTTTTTCCAAATCTGAAATTATTTCAATTACCATTTAAATGATTCTTTACTGTATCACTTAGTCTTTCTCTTTTTAACTTAAATCTTGAGGTTGCTACTTAACCGGTGAGTCCTACTATTCTACTAATTACTAAAAGAGAAAACTATTCATTTATTTTATAGTATAATTTACCATTACAACGACACTGATGGTTATCTATGAACAATGAGTTTAAAAATTATTTTCCATCTTAAAATTCTTTTTAAACATGACAAAAATCAGAGAGAAAGAGAGATTCACATTATGAAATGTTCATTAATCACTGCCTTATATTTTTATAATTCAACACAACTTAAAATATTGTTCAGTTTATGAAAACATTAGTAAAATCTTGAAAGTATGAAAGAAAAAAGATGAATGAAAGAAGAACTTAACAACAATAGCAGACGACGTGAAACAAGTGCAATAAAAATAAAATCGTTCACGATTTTTTTATTCAATTTACCATAATTTTAAATTTTTTCAATCCGATGTCGAATACAAAAGATCCGAAAATATATAAATAGATGGACATTAAATAGGAAAAATATTTTCTATCATTAGAAAAATCGGTAAAGAGAAAACATAATGAATAAAAGCAGACGAACAAGAAATTTTCCAAGACAAGTTTCTCTTCAAGAAGTTTGGTGCAACCAAGAGATAGAAACAACTTTAAAGTTTTTTTTCTTTATTTTTGCATAGTCTAAATAACAAAATATTTATACAAAGGAATAAAGAATGTCTTGTAAATTAAATGATAAAATTGAAAAAAGTGTTTAAAAAAATTAGTAAACGAAACCTTTGTTGATTTTAGACAATTTTCAAATGGCATGAAAGACATAATCTCTGCGCAACAAATAAACAAATATGCATTATTTTTTCATCGAAGAAAAAAAAAAATCTGATCAACAGAAGCAAAGATTATTATTTTTTTATAAGTTTGCTATAACATAAAATAAAAATATAAATCTTTTTAGTTTTGACAAAATAAAAACATTGTCACGGTCGTCGTCACTTGCCAGTCATTTAAGATGAGAAAGAGAGAGAGGGAAAGAGCAATGGATTATTTAAAAAAAACACTTCCAACTGTAGAAATAAATAAATAAATAATAAATTCCAGTGAGGTAAGCCAAATGAGATTTTTGGTCTTCTGAAAATTAGTTACCTGAAGATTTTTGCCGGTAAATAAAATCCTAGAAGCAGAGAATGGCGAATTGCAGGACCCCCGTCTGAATACAGACAACACCTTAGTTGTCGTGGTAGCCGCCATTACTAAAGACTAATATGTGTGTGTTTGTGTGTGTGAATGGATGGATGGATGGATGTGTGTGTGAGTGAGTCTGTGGATGTATGTGTCTGTGTGTATATGTGCTGTTGGCTGGCCACCCACTGCCACTGCGACTAACGCTGAGGCGGAGTCTGCTAAATATCGACTCACTCACACTACACTCGATCCTTCGATTGCTGCTGCTGGCAGCCCAAATGCAGCTTTCATACACACACAACAACTACTGCTACTGCCAACCATATTACTTTCACTGATTATACTTCTACTGCTACTCTCATCATAGGGATGCTGACATTACTGAAACCCTACTGCAGCTGCTGCTGATACTACTGCAAACCGACTGCGGCTACTGCTGCTGATTCAGAAACTCAACCGATTATTCTGTGTACAAATGTTGATAACCAAGGCTCATTCTATGTTGATTGTACACACGAAGGATGCTGCTTTTACGTTTAGACATCGTTGGTTAAAGTTCGTGTCTATTGGTTCAATTTTTCACAGACCAGAAGAAAGCAATCAGTCGGTGTGCACACTGATTATTTGTAAGCCTGTATTCGACCTCCCGAAGACAGCGATTTTTTTTTAATCTTTCTTTCTCCTTTAATAACTGGTGCATTATGTTGTCAACCAAAAAATGAAGAGAGAGAGAAATTGTTGAGTAGGTTTTTAAATTATCTTACTATAAACAAGAAGATCATTTTAAAAACTATAGCAACAGAAAATTACTTTTAAAAAATCTGTATTAACGGCGTGGTTTCAACCGAAGTAGTCGTAATACGACTACTTTGCTTGATGAGACCACTTTTAGTGCAGATACTGCCAGATTCACTCTCTAGCTACTGTGGCTACAGATTAAAAAAACTACTTCTATAACAAAACAGTAAAAATGTAGTTGTACCAATCCAATAGCAATTCTAATTACTTTTTTTATTATTTAATTTAGAATTTACATACAAACATACTTAATTTAACTATTGCATCTATTCTCTAACAAGAACTCAGTCAATTATACTCTATCTATCTGTACCCTTGGCCCTAATACACATTAGGTAATAATCCATATGTTGCTATTGCTCGCAAAAATTACATTTTTAAATAGAGAAGAAAAAAGGGGGAGAAAGCAGAGACGTGTTTTGCAACCAGATTAATCTTCAGAGGGCATCAATAAAAATATTATGTTTTGCAAATGGAAAGAAAAAATACAAATTCGGTAGTTTTCAATAAAAAAAAATTGCTGTCATGAAACGTAGCAAAAACATGAAATTTTTTTTTAAAAAGCTAGAATTAGAGATTTTTTATTTATTTTCAAATTAGTCGTATCAAAATGCGTGCAAAATGTATATACAATCAATGAGAAAAAACTCTCTACACAGACATTTGGATGAATTTTATATATGAAATTGCTTAAAAAATGCAGCTAAAGAGCAAAATGCTTTAAAAACAAAAATTCTCCCTCAGAATTTCTTGTGTAAAAATACGCATATAGAATCGAGAGTAGAACAATAAGTAATTTGGTTCTGAAACTTTCATTGTATAATGTTCAATCTGAACAATGTAAGAGCTTTGACAAAGAAAGAGATTATGTTGAAAAATAATAGATAATTGCATTTCCCCATCAGACTACAACAGAGTTGTTGATTTATGTATAATGAATATGGGGCCTATTTGGTGGTTGAGGTAGTTTTGCATTTCTCAGTAAATTTCCATTGGCGTTCAAGCCCAAGTAAAAGTATTTGAATAGAATACTGATTTTCAAGAAAGGTAGTTTTTTGTTTTGTTTTGTTTGTTTTTTGTTTTTTTTTGTTTTGTTTTTGGGGGGGTTTTTTGCGTGAAAATAATACCAACAACCATTCACCTTCCGATATGGCCTTTCTTATGCCACACAAAATTTAACCCAGTAAACAGCCATAGCACAAAGATCTATAAACATTTTTTTATTGGTAGAAATATGTGTTATATACCGAAAGAGGGAGTCCCGCCAGTAGAGAGAATCCTTTTTCCGAGAAGAACAAGAAGGTTGTTGCAGATTTAACTAAATGATGTATTTATTTATTACATATCTACAGGGAACTATCAATTAGTTGGCTGCAATGAATGCGTTCAATATTTGTTCAAGTAGATTTCAATTTCTTTTTTCAATTTATCAAGGCAATTTTTTAATTCATGCAAAATCTAACAAAAGTTGATATTCATTTATTGCATTGAGTTAAATAGAAAATATTTAAGTTTCTAAGAATGTTGTTTTTTTGTTTTGTTTTTGGTTGTTGTTTTTTTTATAGCAATGATGAATTTTGATTAAAGTACGACGTTAAAGTCAAGCACACTGCACCCTCAAACTGTAATGGTGTGCTTGCTGTTGTTTCTAAGAACGCTGTTAGGATTGCTGTCCTGTTGTCTCTAAGAAATTCTTTTTCCCCAGAGATTCTTAGGGTAAAAAAGTTTGCAATAACAGGTCATTAAAATAATTCTTATTTCTTTTTTTTTTTTTTAATTTTGTGTATATGCAGGTATTGTTGAATTTAACAAGTTTCGAACTAAAAACGCTTTACAATATAGAAATCCATGAAAGAATAGTTCATATAGTTGAATTGAGAGGGGGTGTGTACAAGTATTTTCAACTATTCCATCGATCATCATCAGATAGAAGCCTTAGAAAGATGTAAATTACATCAGTACCAACCCTTCGTCTCAAGTCAGGGTTTTCTATCTATGCATTGTAAAGCCTTTGGTTCAAAATCAAGAAAGGTTGATTAAAAATTAACCGACTTTCATTACGTGTTACATTCAGCAATACCTTTTAGCCTACGACTCGCTCTAGATAAGGTTAAGAAGGTGAAGGCACTTAGTCTGACTTGGGACTTTCCTCGACTGAAGCGGCTGGCTGTGAGGGTGTGATCACAGAGGGCGAAGTCCACGAGGCATTGAAGAGAGTCGGCAGTGGCAAGACTCCAGGATGTGATGGTCTGAATTGTACTTGAAGTTGTTGATCTCCGGGGGTGCGATCACATTGTTGAAAAAGGACAAGCATGTTGGACCGTATTTAGACGACTACAGGCCCATAACTCTACTAAACACAGAGTTAAAGATTTTGGCCAAGATACTGAGGGAGCGATTACAGTAAATTGCCGAGATTCTGTTGGGACCGAAGCAGACTTGTGCTGTAAAGGGCCGAACAATTCAAAGCAACCTGCATCTGATCCACACAATAATAGATGGAGTAGACGACGACGATGAAGCTGCGCTGATCCATTTGTATAAGTCCAAGGCGTTCGACAGGGTTGACCATCAGGAAATGGCGGCTGTTCTGCAGGCTGCCGGATTCAAACACGACTTTTGAAAGTGGATCAGCCTACTATATTGCTCCCCAGTGCGGTGATACAGGTGAATGAGAAGCAGTCGAACGCTTTTGCGCTGTCACGATCAGGGTTGTCTGCTGTCGTCCTAATGCTTTGGCGTTGGAGCCTCTCCTGCATCGGCTGAGGGACAAGGCGTACAGTCCGACCTTACACGGAATCGTGTCCCTGGTGGTGCTCGAGTCACGGTTTCCACGTACACCGATGATGTATCAATTTTCGTGCTATGCCGCAGCGAGTTTGAAGTGGTGCAGAAGGCGCTTGAACGATGAGAGGACACAGGACCAAGATTAACTGTTACAAGTCTTCCATCTTGTGATTAAGTGCTTGGAAGGGCGTTGCTCTTTCAAGGCTCTTCAGTTGGACTGACGGCCCTGTCTCCATTCTTGAAGTGTAGTTCAAGCTGAAACTTCAGCTGGAGAAAAATTGGTCGGAGGTGCTAGCAAAGGTAGGAGCATCGGTCCAAGTTGGCTCCGAAGGTGGTTGTCCTTTTAAGGGTGAGGTGTGCTCCATGTACATCTTTCCACTTATCCTTTACCGTATGTTGAGACTCCCTCTCTGCAAAAGCCATTGGAAGGCGATCGAGCGCTTGCTCTTCTTCCTCGTGTGGGTGGGGAGGCAAGCCGAAGCTCTGCAGATCTGTCTGTCCAGTATCCGTATCATGGGAGTGTCACACTAGGTGAGTCACCGACATGCCTTGAGATTGGTTTTCCTATCCGCACGCTGACAGAAGATTTGTTGTCGGTGAGGAGTGTTCCTTATCATTCCTTTCCATTCCTTTCCGTTTCGGGTTTGTGCGCCGTCGTAGTTTAAATTATTAGGATCAAAGAGCACCAACCGCTCACACACACTTACCGCTAGAAAAATGATATTTGAACTAAACCAAATGGCCCTTTTAGGAATGATACTGGAAATAACACAGTATTGTTGTTATTTTTAATACTACTTAACAATTCTGCCTTGATAGTCTTTAAGATCAAAAATTTTGGTATGTGACAGGAGAATGAAGTTACCAAATCAGTTCCCTTGACCCTGTTACTAATCGCATATACAAATCGATTTGAAAGCCGACACCTAAAAGAAACGTGTTCTCATAAATACAAGGACCCATAATGGTTCTAATGATAGAGCAACAAATAGTTAAAGATACAAAGTGTTCATCCAAAATCTGGCTGCAGCCACTGAACCACTTACTACACAAACACAGTTTGGGAATGGACGGCCTTTCAAGAATAAGTTTTCAAGAAAAGAAAATGCTACAAGTATCACCAGTATTAGTGCACTAAGACTCCTCTCGTCCACCTGTTTCGGCTTCTGATGCATCACTATAAGGACAAATGGTGGAGTAACCGAAGCAGGATGTTGTCGGGCAGCCACGCCCGTAACTAACATCACTTCCTCCTTTCGCCACATATTCCATCACGTTGCATGATAAATACTAGACGAGAAGCGTTGGTGAGCTGAAAAACTGTTCCTAAGCCCAGGAAGTTTTTTTGTTTGCAGACTGTCATTTTTTTTATTCTATTTATTTATTTTAGCCACGGGGAGCGAGTTTGTGAAAAGAAAAAAGGCGCCAAGCAAATATAACGCCCAATCTCGGAAGGAAAAATACTTTTGCCATATCAAATGTGAATGTGTTGCAAGAATCCCACAAATAGTCTCAGTCATCTGACAAGAAAGAAGAGGTTTATAAATTTCATGATGTGTACTATTACAGCTCCAGCATGAAGCCTTTATTAGTGAACCTGTGGTGAGGTGAAAATCAATACAAATCGAGCTACATACGAGTGAGTTGTCATAATTGTGCCAGAAAAGTACAGTGTATGTGTGTGTGTTTGTGCGTGTCCAAGTAACTCTCCCCGCTTCCACTGCTCCGATTTCAATGATTCATAGCTCATTCAAAAGCCCTAGAAAAGTTAGGCGCAGGGAACGATTTTCGTTGAGCTCAGATTCAGGATTGCCAGATTATGCGAGGTTAAAAAATATATATAAATATATTATACTAGCCATTATCGTTGCTTTCATGGTTCAAGGGGAGTAACTATTATTTTCTTTTTGTTTCCAAAATTGCAGCTAGCTTAAAATTTTAAGCTAACTTAACAGCCGCCCTATCGGGCGGCATTTAAGCTAGCTCCAATGGAAGACTCTTGGTTTGGCCATCATCCCAACAGCTAGGGAGGAGTAGATGCGATAGGCATCAATAAACTACAGAAGAACTCAAAATTGATTGCTGTATTTAAGTATTGAATTAATGTTCAACGATAATTCTTCTGCTGCCGCTTAATTTAAAGATGATTTGATGTACGTAGATCCTTATTTTCCGAACAAACAATTATTTTTTATTTCATGGGTTACAGAACAGGGGACAAATTATAAGATAAAATTAACATACTGCACAGGGGTGAAAATAGAAATTAGAATTAGTTATATATTCAACATTTGAAGAGTTAGAGAAGCATAAAAGCTAATTAAGTAAGACCTATATGAATAAATGCAAAATTGGAGCTCAATTCTTCCACGAATTCTGAGATTAATAAGCCCGAGCTCTACTTTATAGTAATTTGTATTTACTTAAACCCCAACGAGGTCAGGTTATGACACAAGGCCGTTTCTTATCTTTTGCAATGAAGTACAAGGTGAACAAAGAATTGAGGAAATTCTAGGCTAAAGGAATTATGGAAAACGTGAAATTTTCAGAATGGGCTGTACTGGCGATCCCGATACTGAAACTAAATGACTCAGTCCGCTTATGACGAGAATTAATTTACAGTAAATCAAGTAGAAAAATACACTGTTCTTGGTGACTGACGAATTATTCTCATCTTTGTTCGTTGGCAAAAGTTTCCAAAATTAGATTGAAGCCATTCTATCTACAAGTACTACTTGATTCTAAACCAAAACCCGTTCACTAGGATCAACTCACATCATGGATTATTTCACTGTAATCGATTACTGTTCGGGATTTCAAGTGCGCAAACAATATTCGAGCGTATTGTCCAAGGTATTCTGCATGTGCATGTAGCTATGTACCCAGAGGACGTCATTTTGGTCGGTCGGAATAATGCGAAGCACATAGAAATCATCAGGCAAGACCGAATACAAAAAGTTGGATTACGGTTTAAACTGAACAAATGTAAATTTATGCAGCCAGAGACGATTTATCTTGGATGCAGAGTGGCTGTAAAAGGGTTAAAACTCATAACTAAAAATGTTAAAGTTATGAAACAAGTTTCAGCTCCAAAAAAGGTTCCAGAACTCAAAGAATTTCTAAGCTTCAAATGGAACTCGGGCATATGATCCATCGCGAAAGACGATGAAAAATAGTCGGCTCTCTGTACCGTTCCAGAAAGTATATAATTCTGTCTATCATGTTATATCTCTCTAAGAATCAGGTCAGACCCAAAATATAGTATTGCTACAACATTTGGGTCTGAGCTACCTCATCCTCACTTTCTAGCCTCGATCTAGTTTAAAAAACCCACAGACGAAATTTTTCTAGCCTCAAGCTACTCTATCGCTATTTTCATGGTAGGTGTTCGAGCGAACTACATTCCACCAGTCCAGACCTTCACAGCTAGAACTCGCCATGTCATGTACACTGAGTCGAGTCATTAGTAAGGAGGAAGTTCTACTCAGCTTCTTCCCTAGAACTGCTGCAATATGGAATACGTCGGGATGCTTCCCTAATCACTTCTATCTTAACCAAGTCAAGTATCAAACGTTATCTATTCTACATATCTTCATAATCGCAAACCCTTGCTACCTCTCTATATGCCTTTATAACATACTCGTTCAGTAACCCTCTACATTGAGTAGCATTTAAGTCTTTATGAACAAAATAAAAAATAGTTCATACCAAATCTGGTTGCAGCCACTGAACAACTTACCACACAAACATATTTTGGCAATGGAAGACCGTTCAAGAAAATGCTACAAGTATCACCAATATGAGTACACTACGACCCCTCTCGTCCACCCGTTTCAGCTTCTGATGCATCACTATAAGGACAAGAGGTGGATAGACAGCGTGTCAAGAAGCCTAAATACATAAAAAAGAAACTACCCCAAAATTGACAAGGAAATTTTGGAAATGACAAAGTTTTGTTGTGATTATTCGGAAATAAATAGAGTTTTTCACAAATAGTATCTGTACAAGAACAAAGGTGAACTTCACTCCTGTCAGTATATGAGTATCATCCGATTACCCCACCTAGTTCACCAAGAAACTTCGTCTAACGCCCACTACGTTGTATAAGGCAGTATATAACGAAAGGATATAAACTTTCTTTTTCACTCTTCAACCGCAATACGAGAAAAATATCACAGTTCAACAAATAAGTCAACAACGCTACAAACTGATGTCTCCCACAACAAACTGATAACATAATCTCGTTACAATATGACATAAAATGCAAACAGGACAGTGACAATGTTAATGTCAATGCGTTAAACTGACGACTCTTACTTGAAACTGATGAAGAAGAAAAAAATCAAAGAGATGCCTGAGTTATGTCGTCTCAAGATATTAAAAGGTTAACCCTCCATGACACCGTACTGTTTCGTGTGTTGAAAAATACGGTTGGCAGAATCAAGTGGCCTTACACCTGTTAACATAACTACCATTAACTTAGTGATCTGAATGGGTGTTTTTATAAGGTTGTAATTAGGTAGTGTTGGTATGATTTTCTTTACTGGAAAACCAGTGTGGCAGTTGTGTTCACGACGGGAGATCACTAGTGTGAATACGGGGTAGGATAATTATTTTATCTGGGAACTTTGGAGTAAAACAAACTGACTCAAGGGTTTAAAATAAATCATATATTTTTATTTACTTTTTTAGAGTGAAGAGTGAGTTCTTTGGTATTCGGCTTAACAAAAAATTCCTTAATAAGGCGAATATTGGTAGCAATCTTGAGAAATGTCCGTTAGTGGCCGTTTTGAAGACAGACCAAGATAGGGATAGTAGTAATGTTTAAAGATAGGTCAGTGTCAATCTACTGTGTTTTTCGCGACTCTAAGCAGGGGGAAAAATCATTATAAGATGACCTATTAACTATTTCTTCACACGTCACACATGGCTGGTTTCGCCTGGATAGTATCTTTTGTTCCGCCTTATCCTCGTCCCATCTGCTCTCTAACCCAGCGGTGTCAGGTTTATATCCTTTTGACCAGGCTCGAGAATCTGGCACGAACATTTGTTCCGGCTAACATCAAAAGTCTCTTTGTGCCAATTTTTTTGATTGACTAAAATTAGTTATTTTTCGTTGTTCCTTTCATTTTCATTTTTTTTTATATAACGGAAGTTATGCATGGAGCCTCCCTGATTTTTGCTATTTTCCAGTCACCAATAAGCAAGCTTTACTCCTGCAAAGTTCCGGTGATTTTGGTCAAGATCAGTCTTTTCATTTGAGAGTTGCCTTCTCGTTATTTGAGAGAGAAGTATAGCAAGAGAAGTTTAGAGAGAGAGAGAGAGAGAGAGAGAGAGAGAGAGAGAGAAGTGAAACATGGTGGAATAATGGATAGTGGCTTGGATTGAGGAAATAAGGTTTTTAAAGTAAAGTGCAAATGCCTTATTTTTATTTTAATTCTTTTTATTTTTGTTTATGTATTTTATTTTTATATTTTATTTTTATCGGGACTCACTACAAGATAATCGTGTAATAATACCCACCACCAGGCATACAATAAATGTTACAAAAACTGCATGTGGTACTTCTTGGCAGCCCCAGGAGGAAGTCATTTGCACACAGTATTGTCTGATGACCGGATATGGAAAAGGATGATAAGGATGTTGTTGACAAGTGCAATACAAATCTAATAAATCGGAAAATGCCTGCAGTTGCATCATTGCAACTTTGGTCAAAACAAAATAAACCATGACCCGGAATCCATATTGATTATGTGTACCCATTGATAAGCCAGATGTTTCTAGTTGTTATTGACTCCTATTCCAAATAGGGACGTTTACACAATAAACTTAGCGAATGGAAGTCAAACAGAGGCCAAATTGTGCATGTGTTTTGCCAATCATTCCAGAAATGATAGAGAGTGATAATGGTCTTCGGTTAGTCAATGAGGTGTTCAAGGAATTTGTATGAAAGAAGCATATAAGCATATCTGCATGTTACCAAACCACCCATCAAGTAATGGTCTGACAGAAAAAAGCCGTCCCAAATGAAAAAGTATAGAAAAGTGTTCTGAAAATACAACATTGACACTCAAAAAGCTAGATTCTTATCGTGTGGAAATATTCCTCACATATTGTCCGGCTAATTCCCAGCAGAAATGCATCTGAATCAGAAGATACGTCATCGGCTGGATCGTATAATTTCTGATCATATTTCTAAGAGGAAGGAGAAACAATTATAACAGAACAAAATCATCCGCAACATGCCCGTAGGCGAGAGTTCAAAGTGTTGCCGGACATAGTGAAAGAAGAATTAGACTCCAAAATTAAGTATGCTATACATTAAATTGATTCACTTCTATTCGAACTGTTGTTCTCGTCTTGATTATTTCAGATGTTATTATGGACACGACGTTTCGACCAAGTACTCACGGCCATCTTCAGGTATCTTGTTATTTGGCTGATATGGGATATCTGTTGATTATTATGGTAATTTGTCTCTGTTATACCAATTCTTGTTTTCTGAACCAGTGTATATTGTTTCACAACTTGATCCAGGGATTGAATTCACGATCAATAGCTGAGAGCAATACATGTTTAATCAACTCCTATATTCAACTACATCACCGTCTGTAAGTGGTATATTTTTGGAGATAGCGGGTTCGTACCGCTTTTTATAATTTTGTATTTGATTTTTGAGATGAGGAATTGTCAATATTTTTCAATTTATTCGAACTATTGTTGTCATCTTGCTTATTATAAAGACTATATGAAGACCGAATGACATGTCACAAAATATACAGATTTTGTGTTGCTACTAATACCTACGAATATGATCCATTTTTTGTGAAGGCTGCTTAATATCAGGCTGAACTACCTGCTTTGGATTTAATTGTATTAAAAACTTGAATATGAGGTTTTGTCCTCCAGCAGGAAAATCCCCTGAAATAGAGATTTATAAAGCAAATTTGCTATCCTGTTTATGAGTTGGTTTACGAAGGAAGTAATATCTCAACCTTTTGTGGCATTTCCAAAAATAATTGGCCTAGTAGTCTTAGCATCGTGCTATATACCATTTCCACAGATGGACATCTGACGTCGGTTTGCATTGTTGCGCTCAATCCCAGAAGGACTATGCACCAACCAATTAATGTCTCGACCTTAAAGCTGATTTCAAATTACGGCTAAATCTTTCCACCATGCCATTCGCTTCCAGATGATATAGTATGAACCCGTTGCAGCCTAAAATGCTCATTACTTGTCGAAATAAGTTGAACTGAAACTGGTGACTTCTGTCAATGGTGATTAAAACAGAGGCTCCAAAATAGAAAAACCTAACCACCGATAAAACTATCTGACATGGGAAATGCCTCGCACCAACGTGTGAAGTGATCGACACACGTCATCAGTTAGTTGTATTCCTCGTATGGGAAGGAAAAAGTCCAATAATATCGATGTGTACATAAATATAGCACTCGTCCGGATCTGGGAAGCAACCAGCAGGTGTATGGATGTGTGTGTGTGTGTGTGTGTGTGTGTGTGTGTGTTTAACGTTCTTTTTTATAGATACAAGTATTTAAGTAAATGCTCTGTTTATAATAAACAGTATTAAATAACATTTACCGGCCTGAATGTCCGAGAAATTTTCATAGAAAATATTCGTCCTTTGACAGGATTCGAACCTGCATCCTATACGGAACCGTCATTTACGCTGACGTGCCTTGACCGGTTCCGTATAGGATGCAGGTTCGAACTTGTCAAAGAACGAATATTTTCTATGAAAATTTTCGACATTCAGGCCGGTAAATGTTATTTAATACTGTTTATTATAAACAGAGCATTTACTTAAATACTTGTATCTATAAAAAGAACGTTAAACATAAAAAATGTCTTTAATAAATAAATTGTCGGACTTTGTTCATTTCTTTATATATATATATATATATATATATATATATATATATATATATATATATATATTCGCATACGGATAATATTGTGCAACATGGGAAGATGTTCTCAAGGATTCGAGAACGGAGGGCAAAGACGACGAATGCTGGTACCTCACGCGATTCCAATGTTTCTTTAGGAACAGGAATGCTCGCCGCAAAATTGAATTCTTCTCAAGAGGTTTTGGCAGGTATTGGTCGTTTTTCTGTGGACAAATGTCCGATATTCCGTGCCCGTGTATAACAAAAACAAAACATTAATATCCAGGTGCGATAGTTCAATTGCCTAATCTTTTTAAGTGAGTGAATAAGCCTTTATCAGTTGTTTATGGTCCGTTATGGTATGAGAAAATTCAGCAAAAGCTGACAGAAGCTCTTGTCCAAATATCTCGATTCCGTTCTTGATAATTTTCCAGAAAAAGATATTGGCGGAGAATGGCTATCAGTGTTGTGAAAAAAGGCCAATACCGATAGAGGCATCCACTGCTAAACATTTGCTCGGGACAATGTGCGATAATTTGGCGGAATGGAATTTTTGAAAAGATTCTAAATAAAATAGAACATAAAAAAACAATGTCACAGTCAGTTTTATTTGTTAAAAAAGGTGTGGACACATTCAGATGGGTTTTATTATTTAATGACAAAATCTAAATATTTTGAATACATTTTTGTGGCTTCAACTACAAATATGCATGTTGGTATTTTTACTGTAAAAATGTATTTTTTCATACTTTGATAATGTTTTGTTTTTGTTTGGGGATTCATTATTTTCCCATAGCTGCGACCCTAACAGAGCAGGCCTGGCAATAGCAATAATTATTAAAAGGTGGTGTAAACTGACACCAGGTAAGGGTGAAATGTCTACTGAACTCTGATATGATGTGCTAAGTAAGACGCCTTCGGATTTCCAAAACACGCATTTGATAAGATTAATAACGGCACCAAATTTATCTAATACCTACAAAAATAAACTGAACAAGATGTCTATACCCTTCTCCATGAAGGAACTAACTATAAGAACATCGTTCATGTAAGCAAAAACAAAACGCAAACCATGCAAAATGTGGTCAATGGCCATTCATTGACCACATTTTGCATGGTTTGCGGCAAAGGCTATGATGAATTTCTCAGATCGAATGGGACACGTAGAATCTCAAGTATCACAAACAGTGTCGTGATAGCAATATTAGGGATGTGATGCAGCTTTATGAGGATTTCATGAAATCCAATTTTGACAAAAACCGTTGTGTCACCTTGCGCAATAATAGCAATATAACATTCATCATATCTGGCACACCGGTCGCCCTCAATTGCCAGCTTTGTCATTTCTGGGATTCGTCTGCTAAAAAGAGCACCACGATTCACGGAAAAGAGATGAGATCGCAAAAAAAAAAAGAGCATAGCATGAGAAAAAAAAACAACACTAAACTTGACGAAAACAAAATTTTATCGTCAAGTTTGTTATTATTATTTTAATTATTTTTTTTAATTTTTTCCTTCTTTTTAGAACAGTCAAACTTTTGATTTAAAAAACCTTGTTTCTCTTTGTGTCAGCGGAAGTACTAAATAACTATAGCAAATTTTAGCGCATTTTTTATGACAGACATTAATTTGGAAAATCTTGCAAAAGTAAAAATAACTGTTGGATTTTAATGAAACGTTCAGAAACTATCCACAAATGATGGAAGTTATTATAAATATGTTTTCTTTTTAAAAGTCATGGCAAAAATATTTTTTTTATATTTATACCCCCCTCCCCGCCACATAACTAATTTTATGAAAACTTTAGAAGTTCAATACTGTAGAGATTATATTAAGGCTTTGAAGAAAGTAAATCATTTTTTTTTTTTATCGGACCCCACTACCCGAAAATCAGCTCTGAATTGTAACATAAAACTCAATAAAAGAAATAATTTCAAATGCTTTTAGTTGCTTTTATTGTCTGAAAGCAAAAACTTTTTCGATGAAAAATAAATTTTTAAAACAATTATTTGTTATTTCTTAAATTATTTTTACATTAAAGTTGTTAAATATTCTAAAAATAATAAAAATTGACGTACAGTTTATTCAGTGGTATTAAATCTATCTTTACGGATTATAAATGTAAAGCTTATTAAAATCAGCAAACCCCTAGTATAAAATTTAACGTTACAAGGATTTTGTGTCCATAAAACGGCTGTAATTGAAATGTAATGAAGACAGGAAGCAGCATGAATACAATAAAACGTCACGTTATTTGACTTACTATATAAGACTTGTTCCCCGCTGTCTACGGCCCTTATTTTTGCAAATTGTTCGTGCGAAACACATGTGGAGAAGTTAATTTGATTTTTCAATTTCAACTGAGAAGGTTGCCTAACAAGTATTAGGTACCTATTTTATGAAATTTATCTAGTTTTATTTTTATATTATCTCAGTTATGACATAAAATTATCGTATTTAATGTACATTTCTGATAAATTTTCATAAGAAAGGTACCTATTGAAATTATTTACATAACTTTTTTATGAAATTTTATCTTAATCTCAACATTCTTATTTTAATTTTTTTATAATATATTTTTTCTATAAAGCATCATAACCATAAAAGTGAAAGCTAAGTACAAAAAAAAAAAAAAATTAGAGCGCTGAAAGTTTTCTTTAAAAATAACGAGGTAAATAAGTTAGTTCACTTAAAACGAAATAATTATGTCACTTCTGTCCTTCCGTACGATAACTTTCCCTCACGTTAGATGTTAATACGTGATGAAATCACTCGTCACTTGTCAATCGTCAGCATTGTTAAGACCTTCTTTTTCTTATTTTAAACTAAATTTTTCGGTGCAGAAAGTAAGTAATGTTTGTTTAAAATATATTAAATAAACATTATAATTTCTAATTTTCTTAAAATAAATTTTGAAAAAGTATAATTGATTTTTGAAAAATATTTAGGAGGACAATTTCACTTTTGATTACAAAATTGAAAAAAATTGTTGATATGATCGATTTTTTGTCAGTTTTTCTGACTCAAAAAAACAAGATTTTTAACGAAAATTTTGGACATGCTAGGAAAAAATGTAAAAAATAATCAAAAATACTTTGATCTTTCTTCTTAATAATAACATAAGCATTTCGGAAAAAAAAACTATTTTCATCAAGTTTAAGGCCCTTTTTAGTTATGCTATGCTCTTTTTTAGCGATCTCATGAAAGTCCCTATAACACTATATTTTTTTAATGCATGTTGGTGCCTCTCTCTATTGTTCTACCCTAAAGAAGCTTCTGTTTCTAACCAGACTTTTAAAAAATAAGCTCGTCTAGCCTTTTTTTTTTTTATCAAATCATCCTATCCTGCCTCTAACTTTTATTGATTGTCCAGCAATTTGTCTATTGTGTTTGGTTCAGTATTCTGAACTTCAGATACTGATAACATCCAAGTGGACATTAAGTCAGCCACATTATCAACTGCCTCAACCAAACTCTCATCTGGAGTCTCTTCCTGTTAGTCAGCTAAGCTGACTAGAAACTCCACTGAGGAAATCTATGACAGACAAAGCTTTTCTCTCTACTGTTAAGAGCTAGATATTGTAGTCTACATAATAATTGTGAGTTTACACCAGCTCGGAAAAGGAGAGAAAAGTTAATTCAACAAACTAATAACCTTCTACTTTTTTTAGAACTAATGTTCATTCTATATAGGGCCTAAGGACCACTCAAGGTAGAAGGTAACTCAAAGCTATTGTAGTGTGAACAGTAAAAGTAAGGAGCACAGCTGTTGTGGATATGTGGGAAAGACATGTGGGATAACCCTAGAGTTGAAGAGGTTAAAGTTGTAGTGGTTGGGAAAGCATCCTCCTGGGATTCTGTTCCATAAAGCAACAGTTTTTGTGGAGAAGCTATTCAAGTGGAACTTGCTTCATACTGAAGGAACACAAAGGTAATTATCATGGTTTGCTTCAATGCATGAAACGTGGTGAGTCTTAGCTGGGAAGGTTAGAGTTGGGGGAACTAAGGGATGCAATGCATCTGAACATTATCCAATGAAATAGTGGTAGAGTAGTGAGAGGCTTGCAAAGTTTTATTTGTGAGAAAGGAGTTGTAAGGTGGAAAAATCATCAACCACAAAGCCGTGTAATTGCTTTTAAGCTCTATTATGACTGGGTAGCACCAACTCAGATATGGCAGCAGTACTTCATGTAAAGGAGGAGGAGTCATGCACTTACTGGAGTGGTGCAGGAAACTGAACATTTTTCCAGCATCTTTAGTGATGGATCGCATATACAAGTTCCATTTGAAGTGAGCTTAAGTTTCAATAGGTGTTCAAGGCCGTGGGGGGGGGATCTTTGAGAGAATACCTGCTATTGTGATGAGCAGAAATTCAGGCAAGGGCTGCTTGTAATGACATTACAAGTATGGTTTTTGAGATATTAAATGTGACCAGCCAGTTTTTCACCCACTGATTTTTTAGATCAGCTGCCAGGCTCTTGTTATCTAGATTTTTGGACGTGCTCCCATATACTATGATATCATCTGCATAGATATTCACAAGTGATCAGATTATTAGGCAGATTATTAATATAAAGCAGGAAGAAGGTTGGTCTGAGAAGTGAGCCTTGAGGAATGTTAGCATTAATCTTGTGAGCATTGGTGGACTGGCTATTAACAACTACCTACTTGGACCTACCTGAAAGAAAGGACTTGATAATTGTGACTGAGAAAGTGATTAACAGAATGTTTCTTTGATAGACTTGTAATGACATTAGGATACCAGTTTGGTATGAGAGTCCAGTTACAGTACCTTCTTGTTTGTTGAATTGGTATATGTTGGATGGAGATGTATAAGTTGTAGTAGAGATATTATTATGGTTTGCATGGGTTTATTTTGAATAATGAATAGTCTAGAGTGTTGTATGTGGTACATGATTTGCCTGGTGACTAAAGAACTTCACCAGATAGGAAATGAGACACATCTTGCCATTATAGCATCCTGTGACTGAATAGAGAAAGAAGAGGGAGAGAGATTTTGCCCTTTCCTTTTATATTGCTGAGTTGGTCTTAGGAGAAGTCCCCTGGCAGACAAGATAATCTCATATTATGTACAAATTTCATAACTAATAGAATTGAAAGAAATTTAGCTAATCTCACCATAAAAACAATTAAAGATTTAATCTACTTAAAACAGAGAGCCAACATCAAAGGAAAGAGTTTACAAAATGGAATGTAAACAATGCCCCCCAAAATACTCTAGCTAAACATCCCAAGACTTAAAGAAAAAAATTGTTCTCATGAGAGAGATTTAAAATTAAGCAACACATTCAATGCACTTGTGTGCCACCAGAACTTTCTTGATCACAATTTTGACCTGGAAAACACTGTTTTAATCAAAGTAATATAATTTATTCAAAGATGCATTAAAAATGTCAATATCTATGAGTCCTCTATGATTAATAATATATGCCTGGGAGATTTTAGTTTATCCCCTCTTTTTCCTAAGTTAATATGGAAATAATATGGGATATTTTTTAAAAATCCTTCAAGATGTAAGCAGTTATAGCTCTTCATGGATTCTGTTCCTTATTATTTGTAAATTACCATGATATCTTAGGAAAGGTACTCGACTGGTTTCCCATTGTCTTCTTCACAGTTTGAAATTCAATATTATCCTTCACATTGACTGGTTGCTACCTAAAGAAAAAGAAATGGAGAGGAAGAATATAGATTCATGCCTTTCCCAAGAGTGAACACAGTGAATACTAGGGCAGAAATTGAACTTGGCTTGCTGTCCCCACTTTCTGTGCCAATAGCCATTATACTCATTCTCATCCAACTTACTCACACACACTTACACACACATGCATATATATATCTGTGTGTGCATCCATGTATGTGTCTTTATCTATTTGTGTGTGCATCTGACAGAATTTTTTTTATCATGATTTTCTTTTATAAATCATAAGAGGAATTTACCAAATAATTTACTACTTGACATAATCTCTATGCACATTGTCAGAACAGAAGCAGTGTGGACAGAATTCTCTAGATGATCTGTTTCTTTTGATTGTGTATATTCTTTTATATATTTATCCCCTGCATCTTGGATATTTCATGTGGTGGCATTTGTCCATTGTACCCTGTATTTTTCTTTATCCCATGACGGGCCCGTTCTTTCCATCATAGTTGCTATTTTTCTGCACTAGACAATCTATGACCTTTCTCTGTTCTTTTCAGAATAATATTCTGTCATTTATCATTGTAAGAATTTGAACAAACCATTTAAGCTGCTGATCTTATTAGAGGCCATTAACTATAGCAGAAATTTCTATCATTCACAGTTAATGTGTAAAGTGACCTGAGCTTCAAGTTGATCTTCTTTCCTGTTTCACTTTGGTCATCTTCTTTTGCTAATGGATATTATGGACTTTTCTTTGTTTATTTTGCTTCACAAATCCTGACCTTTGTTTTCAAATACTTCCACTTTAAAATGAAACTGAATTGGCTAAAAGCATTTCTTGCTTTTAATCTGGTTGCTATATCTTTCTTCTTTGTGGTTCAAAGTTTTCCAAGGTCTATGAAATCTTGGATATATTCTAGAACCTCATCTTTCATGGTAATTGGTGGTGTTGCTGTGCTCTTAATGCATATCACTAATCATATATCAGAATATCTATTGATCTCTTTGTTTTGTATAATTCCTTATAGAATCCAACTTAATTTTGATATAAGTGTATTTGGATGAAACGACTCTAAGCTCATTAGCAAAATCAAATTTCTTTAGATGAGCATAATCTGCTGGATCTCATGCAGATGAACAGAAGTTGATTTAGCTGGCATCTGATCCAACAACAGCAATCAAGACAAGAAGATGTATGGGATCCTGCTTTGTCTTACTCCATATTATCAAGAAATTCTCACAATAAATTGACTTCCATTCTAAATATTGCTCTTTAACATTACAAGATACAAAGATGTCATCTACATATACTTATCCTTTGTTGAAACATGTTTGTTTCTAACACCAACAATTTTGTCAATCCTTTTGAGGAAAATCTTGGAGAATATTTTCCTGCCAATTGAAGAGAGTGTTATGCTTTGCTAGTTAGTATTTCTGTAATTTCTTGGGTTGTGGGTGGAAAGAAAATGTTCCAATCATCTTGGATAACTTCATATTCATATAACTCATCACCTTGAAAGCCAAACTGATATCAGCTTTCAAAAGTTTAATTTGGATGGTACCACCCAACTTTTTACTTTTTTTTTATCATGACTTATTGTTTTTGTCTCTCACTTACTTTTTAATAAATTTTTTCCTCTTATATTTACTTTTTATTTATTTTTTTATATTTTTTTTTTACTTACTTTTTTTCCAATAAGTGTAGATATGCCCAGACCACATTTTTTCTTCGTCTTTTGAACAGGAATAGTATTTAAAACAGGAATACTGTTTAAAATTGGGTTTCTGGTTCCTTCTAAAGTCTTCTTATTCTCTTACACTTCCAGTAATCCTTTGCATCTTAATGGCACTATCACCTTGGTGAAGATGAAATAATTTACAAAAGAAGATATTTAGTACTTTTATTATTCATCATAATTTTGATTGCAGAGTTAACTTCTGCATATGTATCATGAAATGATCAACTAATTCATCAAACACTAATTAGATTAGTATCCTGTCAAAGTTTTTTGTACATCAGTACTTTGGTCCATCTCACTCAGTTCTCTTGCATGCTACAGCCTTTCATTCTTGTTTGCCAATCTTTCTACATAATTTTTCTTGACTTTACAGACCCTGCATACTTTTTTCTAGTCTTATATTCTTCCTTCCTTTGTATACACAGTTGTGGTGAGCTTATTTTCTTTCACTGTTTTTTTTTTTCTTTCTTTAACATTACATTGGTTGCCATCAGGCTGTGGTCACTACTGAATGGTAAACTATATCACTGAACAGAGATTTTCACTAATTTTGAGTGCAAAACAAAATGGCTATTTTTGTAGTGATTTTATAACATACTTATGTTATAATTTTTTTATAAAAATAATTATATATATATATATATATATATATATATATACTCATAGACTTCAGAGTTAATCCATAATATTTACTACTAAAGCACATTAATTTGTCTTTATTGTTGTCATCAGTGGATAAAGCATTTGTTGGGGTAGAAAATGAGAGTTAGTTGCCACTATAATCACTAAACTCTTTTCTTGCTTGAGAGTGGTTAAAGTGTCCAAAGTATTGAACCTGTCATGCCAAAAAACAGAAATATTAAATGATAAAAGTGACTATCATCAGAAACTGAAGACAATTTGATAATTTTATTTTCTTTTCCATTGTAAAGTTGCCTCCCTGTGTCTTTTCTATAAATACTTTCATGGTAATTATTCAGATGAGTTCTTTGCTATGATACCTAGACATTATAAATTTAAGCACAGTACTAGACTGGCAGTGAGGTCTCATCAATTTACAGTTGAGTTGGCTAAATGTAACTGTAAGTTCTATGCTAACAGGTTTTCTTGCACTTCTCGCTTTTGAAACTTTCTTTTGACTCCATGCTTTCCAACCAATTTTAATCTGGAAAAATTTAAATGCAATGTCAATTGCTATCTACTGTCTTCCTGATTACTTTTCTATTGTTCTTCCTCCTTAGTAATATTTCTGTTTTCTAATCTTTCCATATCTCTTGCTTTACTGCCTTGTTTGAAGTGAATTTGATTTTAAAAAAACAACTGCAAATTGCAATTATTCATGCTTCCAATTTTGCATTTTGGCCTCTTACAATCAAAACAGAAATTAAAATCATAGACTAACAAAATATGGACAATTTTTATATTTTAAAACATTTTCAACCATCAACAAGAATAGGAAAAGTGCATATAGATTTAGACATAGATATTTGCAAACAAAAGCAAAGAGGCATTTTTGCTCTTTTTCTCTGTTATACACTCATACTATCATGTGGCTTCACTAATTTACACTAGGCCTCTCTCCTGACACCAACCGTGACCTTGGTCAACCAACCCAATCTGTCAACTCCGGTCTTACCAACAACACGCTTACACCTAATCACTTCCCTTACTAATGGCAACTAAAGAACCACATATCAACAATTTTGCCATCTTTTCACACAATTATGTATATATTCTGAAATTTTGTTAATACATGCTGTTGAAATTTTAATCCTTGTTTGATTTTTCCTTTGCAACCACACACTTGTTATAACAAACTGATAATATAAAACAATGCAGCAATGAAAGTTGATTCTGAAAGAGAATCATGTTGAGTCCCTTCTCATGACCCAACTCTCAGCTGTATCAAACCTATTTATCTGCTATAATTTGAGGATCTGTAGAATGTAGATATTCTATGAGAAAGACAATCATGAAGTAAGAACAGTTATCACAGCTTATTGCGGCTTTGAAAGAAACATTTAACATGCTACTAGTATTACTTCTGTTATGTCAAGGTTACTTCTATTTGTAAAATAATGTTTCTATTTATTCACTAAGACAAAGTTCACTGCTCTCACTATGTCTTCTGCTTAGTCTAATTTTTTGTAGCTTCTAACTAAATGGAAAAACCCAGGATATATAAATATAGCTAGCTATATATTCCTGAAATGAAACAATTTATATTTATTATATATATGTGTGTGTGTGTGTGTGTGTTTGTGCATCTATCATGTGCATAAAAATGTCGGATTAAAAATAAAATCCATTAATTCTTTTGAAATCACTTTGTTTAGGTTTCTGATATGAAATTTCCAAGAATAACTAAAGGAGAAAGTGTGCCTCTACATTAAAAGAGTATAAAGAACCTTGCTGGGCTGTGATGCTCTCTATAGCCAAGTAGTCTATAAAGCATACAAAATCAAATGGTGGTTTCTCCTACACAAGGAGACACAGATTCGAGCCCTGCTGAAGAGCACATTTTCTTTGTTAAGTTTTCTCAAGTGTGCAGGCTGATAGATATAATATACACTGTTTAAAATAAAATAAAAAAAAACATGGCATTTATTTCACACACAAGTATCTATTAAGAATAAGGTTTGAAGTAATAAAAAATATATACATATGTATGTATGATAAAAATATACATTTAAGGCATGCTATATTTATGGGTAAAAGTACTTAGTATCAGATATATATATATATATATATATATATATATATATATATATATATATATATAAATGGTGGAAAAACTTGGATAGTTTGACTTGTAGAACAAATCGGTACCCAAGGAAAAACAAGGAATAAAAAAGAAAGAACCAAGAACATTAAACTAAGGCAAAAACAATCATCCAGAGTTCAAGCTCAAAGTACAAAGAAAAAACCTACAAAACGAGTAAAAGGCAACTACGTAAAGTGCTCAATACACAAAGTAGAGCAAAACATAAGATAATCCTAAGGAACCGGCATCGCCCTGATGATCTGTTTAGGTGAAACCTAAGTAGGTTTTCCTGGCACCTTAGGATTATCTTTATATATATATATATATATATATATATATATATATAGAGAGAGAGAGAGAGAGAGAGAGATATCAGGTATATTTATGCAGCAAAGTATTCAGCCAAATGACTAAATACAACTGACAAGGTCTGTGTTTCATTTTTATTGTATTTTACTAATTTAATTTTTTTTTAAATTGTAGATAAATTGTTCAAAGTTCATGTTTGTTTTCTTCAAGTACTTTTGATCTTCTCAGCCATTTTTAAGAACCAATGTGTGGTGTTTGTGTGAGAGAAAAGGTTTTGTTGACAGAATTCTGCTATTCTTTAGAAAGGTGAATGTTTGAAATAATCTGTAATGAAATCATCAACAATGCTTAATGGGAGTGAGGTTACACAAAAAAGGATGTATTTATATAAAAATATATATAAAATACTTAATAAACACTTCAAGATATTTTCTCCTTTGGTGAAAGATATTTTATTTAATTTAGGTTGTTTATTTTGTATAATATTTTGTATTCAAATATTTCTGAGATGAGGTATTGTAATTATTTACACAATTCCATTGTTTGGACTGTTGTCCACAGTTTTGTTGCCATAGTCACAACATTTTGTCCATTGTAGACTTCAGCCTTCTTCAGGTGATTGGAATTTTGAACTGAACCTTTTATTTTATCCACTGGGGTAGATTGTTCTAGTTCCACATGCCATGCCTATTGATTTAAAGGAAAATAACTGATACTGAGATATCCAGAAAATGCATGGCATGTAGAACTAGAACAATCTGTTAGGGTAGGGTAAAGCCGACACTCAATAACATTAAGTATGAACATGGCCAGAATTTGCTGACTGTGTTTGGAAAATAAAACATTCCTATAACTTTAAACACATACATAAAAAATATCACATATTTAGTTAAAAATAAAAATCATCCTTGATAATGGCTAAAAGAATATCCAAAAGCATTCAGATATGCAGAACATTTGGACAGTTTTTGTATCCAGAAAAGAAAACACTTTAAAAAAATTAAATAAAAAGCTCAATCACAATACCTTGTCAGTTGTCTTTAATGAAATATGTATAAAAGAGGGGTTACTGTCTAAATACACAATAGAATCTACATTCAACACCATCACTTGATAAGACACCAGAAGTATTGAAACAAAATGGCTATTTTTGGAGTGATTTTATAATATATTTATGTTATAATTTTCGAATAAATAATTATATTTGCTCTACTCTGTATTGAGCACTCTTTTAAGAATAGTATTTGTTGGTTATTGGAATTTATTCCGTATACACCAATCCTATACTTGTATATAGATATATAGATATGTATAGATATATAGATATAGATATGAATGTGTATATTTTAAGCAATTAAAATTAGTAGAGCCCGGCATTGCCCGGGTATGTAATAGTAAGAGATAGATCAAGTATCGACCATCATAAAGACTGAAAAATAAAATTGACAAAGATTATTGTTTAAGGTTGACGGACACGCATGTCTTAATTAGGCTTTTTTTTTTTTTTTTTTTTTTTTACGAATTGGTCAAACCCAAAGTCAAATAAAAACATTGTTTACAATCGTTATGAGTATATCGATTAATGAATAGAATTTTATTATAAACAATTGTCTTGTAAATGGAATTTTTAAAGCATTCTGAATGTAAAAATAAAGAAAAAAGTGTGCAAGACAATAAGAAACACTACATGCGAAAAAAAAAGTGAAGTTTTGTTGAAATCGGTTGAAAAATGTAGGTAGCCTTTCTGTAATCTTTTAGTTTTACAATTTATGATTTTTACTTATTGAATACAGTAAAAAAAAATTGCATATTTTGCTTGTGGTGATTCATAAATAGAATTCTGATTTGAATATATTTTCCACTCGTTGTTTCTAATACAAAAAATATTAACTTTATTTGGGTTTATTAATTTATTACAACGTAAGTACTGTGTTCTTTCCTTAATAATTATCATCTTCGAAATATTGTTGTTTTTTGTCTATCAGATTTCTTACGTCAGCATTTTTAAATTATTTCTTAATACTTTATTTTAAATATTGAATTAATTTCAAATAGAATCAATGCCTTATTGATCTGCCTTGTAACAAATTGCAAAGGGAATTGTAAAAACGGCCTTAAAGTACGTGGAATTATCTTTCCCTAAAGATAAAAAATTAATTGTTTTGATTCTTACAATCAGTAGAGATCGTTAGATTATTGTTTAGGTTGACGGACACGCATATCTTAGTTTTTTATTTATTTATTTTTTTTTATTACAAAAACATTGTTTTCAATCGTTATGATGAGTCTCCGGATTGAATAGAATTTTATTATAAACAATTGTCTTGTAAATGGAATTTTTAAAGCATTCTGAATGTATAAATAAAGAAAAAAAGTGTGCAAGACAATAAGAAACACTACCTGCCAAAAAAAAAGTGAATGTTTGTTTTATCGGTTGAAAAATGTAAGAAATCCGACCCCATATATAAAGGAACACACACACACACACACACACACACACACACACACACACACACACACACACACACACACACAACGTGGGTTTATTAACACGATGTGAGTTGTCCCCCTTTCATTCTCACGATGTGTCTTAATCGTGTTTTCAAATTGATTTTGTTAAAAAATAATTGTGTTTTTCCCATTTTCGGCGCTGTTAGAACCACTACAAGGTAATTTTATGTAGTCCTGTGAAGTTTTGTTGAAATCGGCTAAAAAATGTAGGAAATCCGATCCAATATATAAACGTTACAGACACACACACACACACACACACACACACACACACACAATCTGCGTTTTATAATAAGTAAGATATATGTAAGATATATGTTCAAGTATTCATCTCTCCTTTTTAAAAAGTAAAATTTAGGTCTAAAAAGTGAATTTTAGGCCTAGAGAGCAAAAGTTAGTAATCTCAAGGAAAAAAGGGAATTCATTTTCTAATTGTCTTATCTCTTCATGAAATGGGAGATCATGGCTCTCCACAACTTCCTGTCTTTTCTAGTATTTAGTAAATTTTACTTTTTTCCTATCTCTCCTAATTTCAGTTTTGGCAACTATTTACACAAATTTGTTATGTAAGTTATTCACTGCTTTCCTCCATACCTCTTGCCTTCAATATATCCTGTGAGTGTCAAATTTTCCAACACCTCCTTCTTCATTATGTATCCAAGAAATGTCAGCTGTTTCTTTCTGCTGCTAAATACAAATGTTCTTTTATTACAATCTTCTCTAAAACTCTCTTGTTACACACATGTTCAATCCATGGTATTCTCAGTATCATTCAGTAGAACTATATTTCTATTGTCTCTTCTTTATCTGTGATGACATTCTTCAACATTCATTGCCATATAGAGAGACTGATATTACATAACAGTTAAGTTAACTTCTTACAAAACAGCAAAGTACACTTTTCTGTTTCTAACAAAATTTTCCTGTTTTTTAAGAATCTACTTTTGCTGTTCCAATGTGTCTTTGGATTTCAGTGTCACATTTTCCATTTTCCCTACACAGTTAAATTTCTATTGCCTCTTCTTCATCCATGAGGAGATTGTTCAACATTCATTGCCATATAAGGGGATTGTATTACATAACAGTTAACTTCTTACAAAACAGCTAAGTACATTTTTCTGTTTCTAACAAAATTTTGCTGTTTTTTAAGATTCTGCTTAGTTTTTGGAAGGCATCTTTCACTGTTCCAATACATCTTTGGATTTTAGTGTCACATTTTCCATCCTCTGTTAAAACCCTTTCTATATATTTAAATTTTTGTTCTTACTTCATTTTGGTATCCCCCTTTTGTAATTTGCATGTTGTACTGTCCTTTTTGCTGATATTCTATCTTCTTACAATTGTTGTTTAGTCCTTTCTTCTCACTTTCCTTGGCTACCTTTAATAAGAGTTCCTGTAGTTTCCTTTCTATGTCTGCTATCAACCCTGTGTCATCTGCATATCTTATGTTGCTAAGATTGTATCGACCAATAATGAATCCTGGTAGGATGTCTAATTTTCTCAGGACAAGTTCATTTCCTGTTGGGAAGTACATTTTCTTGGATCAGACTTGATCTCTAGGCCAGTAGACATTAATTTCACAATTTAAAAAACAGCAATGTCTTCTCAAAAAATTATACCCACTAAATATAATGTTTATAGGAATAAGAATATATGTACACTAAAGGCCAGAAGTTTGGGAACAGTATGAATTTTGAAGAATTGAAATTGAAGATTGTGTTCCTTTTTCAAAAACTTACTTTCTCTTCCTGAAGGCTTTCATCATAATAATGATAATGATGATAATAATGATGTTGATAATAATAATAATAAGGAAATTAATCCATTACTGCATAAAGTCTCCTTAAAATTTTAGCTCTCCTGAGATTACCATTAACCTGACTGGCTAATGGTGATCTGAATGGCAAATGGCTGGCAGATTTTAAATTTTAGGTAAACCACTCTCTAAAAAAAATAGATGCCATGCACTAATAGGTTAAATAGTTTCAGCATCCTAGATTAAGAGTTAATTAAACAAAAGTAAGTATGAAAGTTATTAATTATTAAATACCAGAAGAGAAATTACCTGGAAAATGTATCAGCTCTCATTATTTTAAAGTACAGGAAACGATATTTGTTTTACCATATAAACAATCAGTTTATTAATAGTTATCTCTTTCTGTTAAAGTAATCAAGATGCAGTTTAACAAATTGCTTACTTTCTTCTTCAAATCTTAATTTTGTGTATTATAACTGAACTTTAATGATGGAAAGGGATGGTGTATATATATTTGTATGTGTGTATGTATATATATGTACATATATGTATATATAGATATATGTATGTGTATATGTGTGTGCATGCATATATATGTATACATATATGTGTGTGTGTGTGTATGTGTGTATGTTAAATCCCCCACCACCTAATAATATAAGGGCAGAACTATCTTTCCAAGGAAATTGACGTAGTACTCTGTGTTGAGTCTGAGGCCATGTGTGAATATGAATGGAGGCACAACATCATCATCACTAATAATCATTCCAAAGACCTTCATAATCACCATTAGACTCCTCCAACTCTTCCTGAATCCTCTGCACTGTCCTCAGATTGACACCCAAATACTCTGAAATGTTAGTATTTGAGATTCTGGTGTGAATGCCAAGCAGTACAGTTTGCCATTTCCAAATTTCTGTCTTAGTGAATTGTGTCATGATGTTCTTTTTCTCAGAGATGGCGCCCAACTGACCCTACTATACTGTGCAGTCAACAAAATTAAGAAACAAACAACACACATGCATAAAATTAAAAATATAAAATAGTGACAATTTATCCATTACACCTTCTATAGACGTCTTCCAACCACGCATCATAAATAATCAAACAGATACCAGAATCAATTAACTGAAGAATTTTTGACAATTTTTGACAGCCCTAAAAGATAGTGAATTGTTGGCAATACTCACATACCAATCACACAACACAAAAAAGCCAACAGCAAAAGAAACATCATCTGGTTCAACCTATTGTTGAAATAAATTTTGGAAAAATATTCATTAAACTCATACACAAACACTTCCCCACATCAAGCACTCTACACAAGATATTCAACAAAAACACAGTAAAAATCAGCTACAGTTGCAGAATGAATGTCCCTTAAACGGCAATTGCTTGCAGAACAATGTAATATAACAAGCCACTGCAAAATCAGTAGATAATAAGAAAAAATATATACATAGGAGTAACTGAAGGACCTTTGAAACAAAGAAACTATGCTCAGAAAACATCCTTTACAAACAGTAAATATGCAAACAGATTAAAAGCAAAAACAAAATCACGCCAAAAATATCATGGGAATTAAGGAAAACATTATCAGCCTACAACAATAATCCAAAACCTGTAAACTCAATCTGGAGGAGGAAATAGTTATAATTGTCTTCCTAGACCAAAACAAACTACTAAATAAATTATCAGAACTCATCTCAAAAGGTAGACATGAAAACAAATTTTTGCCACATTACTTAAAAATCGAAAACTCAAAATGAACATGTATAACACCCTCTGGCAACAGGGTCACATCCTTGGTGACAGTCACCAATTAAGGTAATGCCTTTTGGCATAATCTACACCTGCAATAGTCAATGCTGATGCTGGTCCAAGCTGGTTGTTGGCCACTGGCCACTTTGATCCACACTGTCTTTGCCCACATTGTGTTCTTAATCTCAGAGTAGTTCATAGTTTTGCAGCACTAGTCAAGCTGTTGTGGGTGCTATATTAAGAAAAAATATGTTCCTGGTGAGAAAATAAAATGAGAGATTTGTTGGATTAATCTTCAATTGGTTTCTATAGCTCTTGATAGAACAAAACTAATCCTTCCCATATCCATCTCTCCAGGGACACTGGGGCTTGTCTAAACTTCTGGAAGGATGTGTTCAAAGTTTTGGAATCTTGGAATCATGACAGCTGGTGTGGAGTCCAGAGACACTCAATGCAGCTTCTCAGCTCAAGTCTATTTGCTTATATGCAATTCAACCCAAAACTGGCATGGGGGATGAAGTGTTCTAGGGATCCATTGATTCTTTAATTTTCACATTAATTTTAATAAGGGCTTTATTTGTTCCCTATTTCCACTTTCTTCATCTTTCCAAATTTGGAAAATTATCCACCTTCCTTGGGAGTAGTTACAGGGATTGCTTTTCCCTTAACCTCCTTCATTTCATATTTTGCACTGCCACTCTGCATAGATGGGGTTGAACTCTGCCCCTGTCTCCTTCCTTCTTAGTATTCTAACTCTGCTCACTTCTTGGTGACAAATCTAATTTTTTAAATGTGTAGGAGAAAGGGCATGGTTCATTCTCCTTATTAATTTCAATTCTCTAATTCCTTTTGAGCAAATTAGTAAACTCAAACCCTAAACTCAACCCTAAGAAAAAGAGTTTATTCCTTGTTTTTGTCAACAAAAATATAATTCTCATCTGCTTCTGTTTCTGTTAAAGATATGTTTTCCTAATTTCCCCAGAAAGAGATAAACTTATTTCTTAATTTGTTTTTGTCAATGAAAATATATTTGTTTACCTAAATTCTCTACAAATAAACTCTCTGTTTTCCATTCCTGGGACAGTTGCAGTTTCAGAGAAAACATAGGCCAGATCACTTGCTTGTTATGACAGATCAATTTTTGTCATCTTAACCTTTGCAGTGGATTCAATTTCTGTTTTTGTTTCTCAATTCGTTTTTGCTAAGAAAAATATAGTTCTCATTTGCTTTTCTGTTCACTAGTGACATGTCTTTTCCTAATTTCCCCAAATCTGTTTTTGTTCGTATGCCAGACTCTCAACAGATAAGAACTTTATGAGAGAAGAAATACAAATGTTCCCATTTTCATCAAGGAAAATGTCTTCTCTCTCTGTATCTTCAAGCCTATATTTCCACAATGCTGAGCAGAAATGGTAAGTGGCGACCCAGAGACATTAGATAAAGAATTGATCAGTATATGAAGTACCCTAAAACATAACAACTACCCTGGGTACATGGCAGCAGCCCTAATAAACTGGGATAGGTGGGTAAAAGAGGAGGAAAACAACAACTAGAAAACCTGCCTTATGTGAAGAGGTTATCAGAGAAAATACAAAGGATCTGCAGTTCATATAACATCAGGACAACCTTCAAAAGCTCGACGACACTTCACAGATACCTCTCCTGAGTAAGACCTGCCCATAGAGGAGAACATGACTAAATACTGTGTGTATGCCTTACCATGCAGCTGTGGGAAGAAATATAAGAGGGAGACAGATCACCTCCTTAAAGTACAGCTTCAAGAACACCAAAAAACTATAACATGAGAGGAAGTGGAAAAATCAGGCATGGCTGACCACATATGGAGAGAAAAGGAAGATCATCACCCTCTGTGGGATCAGTTTGAAATCATAGACAAAGAAAATCATTGGAAAACTTATAAACTTAGAGAATCAGCACATATGCTAAGCCACAAAAATTTCTTGAGCTGACCAAGCATAGAAATGAATACAATATGGGAACCAGTATTAAGGAGTGCCAGAGAAAAGCAATAATAACAATGAAAATTGCAATATGAGCTCTGGTAAAAAACATGCAATGATAACAGCAAAAATTGCAATATGAGCACTGGTAAAAAAAATGAGCTGAAGACATTAAGTTCATAAGTTCCAGAAATTCATACACAGATCTCTTTAAGGACACATGGCACAGTGGATAAAAATGTTGGTTAGATCCCAAAGAGTTGTGAGTTAAGGCAGTGGAGAATTTATCATATAATTTAATACTTATTGGTTAGAATAAATTCTATTTTAGTATAACCCCAACTTTAAAGCTTTTAATAGCTATTATAACCTTACTTCGTTGTCAAGTTTTTTGAATTCTTGTATACTTGTGTTTTGATTGGTCATTCTAGCTTATGTAACAGCGTTTTCCCTTGCAAAAGATCGTTAATTAATTTTAAACTTTTAAAACCATTTATTCTACATTCAACATCATCACTTGATAAGACACTGGAGGTGTTGAAACAAAATGGCTATTTTTGTAGTGATTTTATAACATATTTATGTTATAATTTTAAAATAAAAATATATATATATATATATATATATATATATATATATATATATATAAGTGTACATTGAAGTCAACATCCTGAGACAACAGTCTGTTTCATTCTAAAAATAATTGTCAAGTCAGATGTGTTGTGTTTTTGCTTGACTATTTATATATAATAATATATAATAATATATAAGTCAGTGATGTCTTGTGGGCAGTCTATTGTATTATTCTAATGGTTATTTTGGTGGACAGTAATGTTTATGTTTCAAATTATTCTAGGGGCTATTGAGTGGGAATAATTTTGTGTTTGGATGCAATTTTTTGACTATTTGTAGTATTGTTTGTTAACTTTTGATTATTTATTGTTGGTTGTTATTATTTTTACTCATGTTTATGTGTGCAGTGATGGTTTGTTTATTTCTTTATTATTTACTTATTTAGTTATTTACTGGTTTGGATTCATTATTATACTTGTTTTGGTTTATTATATTTATTTTATTTTGTTTATTTTTGTTTATTCTTAACTGATACTGAGGTGGTGAGATGGTTAAACATTAATTCCAAGCAGAAAAATAAGGCTAAGCCCAAAATTCAAAATGAAATATAGGCTTGAAGATACAGAGAGAGAAGACATTTTCCTTGATGAAAATGGGAACATCTGGATTTCTTCTCTCATAAAGTTCTTTTCTGTTGAGAGTCTGGCATATGAACAAAAACAGATTTAGGGAAATTAGGAAAAGACATGTCACTAGTGAACAGAAAAGCAAATGAGATTATATTTTTGTTAATAATGTAAATAGTATATATATATATATATATATATATATATATATATATACAATATTATATGAAAAGATTTAAATATCAATTTTATCCCAACATCAATGTAACTTGCATATCTTTCTCTACTTCTCTTTCTCTGTGTTTTATATATATATATATATATATATATATATATATATATATATATATGTGTGTGTGTGTGTGTGTGTGTGTTTATATATATATGTTTATATATATATATATATATATATATATATATATATATATATGTGTGTGTGTGTGTGTGTGTGTATATATATATATATGTTTATATATATATATATATATATATATATATATATATATATATATATATATATATAAACACAGAGAAAGTGAAGTAGAGAAAGATATACAAGTTACTGTGTTTATATATATATATATATATATATATATAAACACAGAGAAAGAGAAGTAGAGAAAGATATACAAGTTACTATAGACTTTATATCAACTATAAATCTCTGTGTCTACAGATTCTTTAGACTAAAAGATGAGAATAACAGGAATAACTGATGTCACTGCTACTGCCACAGCTGATGCTGGAGGCCATTTAGTGTAGAGTTGATAAAATCTACTGCTCTTTAGTATACATAGTATAATACTATTAATATTGGTATGATATCTCTTGATACAAAATGAGGAAGACTACATAGTTATACTTCTATTATAGCTTAGGCATAATCTTTTAGAATCTTAAAATAACTAATGTTATTTATTGCCAACCATAGTTACAGTAACAATATCATTTACTATTACTACGACTGTTACTGATTTTTACTGTTTCTTGACACAACTTATATAGTTTTCTCTGCATATAAGTCTGCATTGTAAGGCTAATAATATTCAAATACTGTGAAAGAAAAGTACTGAAAGGAAAGAATCAGTAAACCTTATTGGTAAAAACTTGCAGGGAAGTGAGGAAGTTAATAAAAATAGCCTTAGAAAAAGGAGAAAAAAGGCTTTACACAAACTTCAAGCATACAATTATATGACATGCTTATATTTTCCTCCAGAACAAATAACCACTGATACAATTCTATTGCACTTTGATTTTCAGAAGAGTAAGAAAAAAGATTTTTATCATTTTTTTTACTTTTTAACTGACAAATGAAGGTATTTGATAAACCTTCAAAGGGAAACTTTGCAATTACAACAAATTATGAAATTCTATTCTCAATCGTGAAATCAATGACAGTTGTAAGTATAAGTTTGTTGTAAGAGTGATACATTTTCATCATATTACATTATCTGGCCCTGAATGAAAACCATTACAAGTAATTTGAAACTTTTGTTTAAAATCAGTGCAGAATGAACTTCTTTCATGTGCTGTGTCACTTCAGGACATAGGCTATTATGGCCTTTGACATCTTCCTGTCCATTGTAATTCTTAATAAGTTTTGTCTTTTTGTTATTTCTCCCAAACCCTGTTCTATCATCCATTTACTCAAGATCCTCAAGTATGTCAAATGCTGCTTTCCTCTGTTCCACTTTCTGTTGTGACCAAGTAATTGGTTAAGAAATAACAAAACAAGAGGTTGTAGATAAATAGTGTATTGAACAGTAAATACAACAGAAGTCTGTTACACGACATGGGAGTGTGTGTCGGTTGGCCAGCATTCAGTCTATATCACTGTTCCCTTGAGGCTTACTTTCCTACTATTTATAGTAACTGGAAGAGTCCACAATAGCCTCATTAAAGGGCACACACCACAACACCCCCCTCCTCAGCCTGACTCTGCATGGAATCTCTTTTTTTTTTATCATTACCACACAATACTTTATTCAACCAAAAAAAAAAAAGAAAAGAAAAAAATCAGCAACAACCACTTTAAAAACAGTTACATATAGGAATTACATCACAAAATTTTTTTTCTCTCTTTTTTTTATTTTTACGATACACATTTCACATGTTAACCATAGTCTCTATTCATTATACCAAAATAATGAAAAAAATTGGATGGTAAATCCAACGAGTATTGTGTTTTTCTGGTGATTCAAAAGTTTATACATGAGAAGAAGGGTTTTTTTTTCTCATTCGTTTCCTTTTCTGTAGACATGGTATGAAATGAAAGATGTTCAATATCTTTTTCTTTTCAGGTTGACTTCTAAAGGTTCCATAAACTTCCTTTTCCTGTTAGGCCTTCTGAGCTCTGGTACTGATTGCAGTATTGGAACCTTGAATGTGTCAAAGATGATGTCCCCAGTGTCATCTTCTATTGAATCCCTGTTGATTATCCTTTCATACCTTCTTTTGATTTGGTTAACATGATGCTTATATACAAACTTTGGTCCCTGAACCATGTACATCATGTTCCCAATTTGATTGCCAATTATCCCTATCTCCCAGTGAGCTTTGCTATTCCCAAATATATGAAAAAAGCACTTCTTAAGCATTTTATTCTTATTGCCTGCTTTTGTTTCATTCAGAAGGAATTTGTCAAATACTGACTTTATTTTCTTGGTGAACATGACCTTCACTGGCATCTTGGCAGATGGAGGACTACTATTAGGAGTTACCTGATAGACCTACAAAAACTATTGTATAGCCGTATCAGTGGGAGTATCTACAAAACACTCTGCCTCTGTCTGTCCATTACTTCTTGGGTGAAATGGTGCTGTGATAACATGTTCAATCAGGAATGACTGACAAAACTCCTTAAATTCACATAATGTAAATTGTGTGCCATTGTCTGTTACAATACATCCAATGACTCCGAAATGGACAAATAGCTTGTGTAAAAACTTGACTGTCACTTCCACGATCGGTTTCTTGCATTTCAATACCTCTTGCCACTTGGAATGACTGTCAACTACTACGAGGTAGTAAAAAGCTTCAAGTGGTCCAGCAAAATCAATATGTATCCGCAACGACGGACGATCGGTTTTAGGCCAGGGATTGAATTTTATCAGGGGTGCTTTAGCAGCCAAAGCCCATCCTTTGCACGATATTACTGTGTTCTCAATATCCCTGTCCATGTTGGTCCAGTAAACATAACTCCTCATCAGACTCTTCATCATTGAAGTTCCTGGATGGCCAACATGGAATTCCTTTAGTGTTCTATTCTGAAGTGTAGATGGGATTACTACTCTGTCTCCGTACATTAATATGTCATTACAGAGTGAGTAGATTTCTGAAATACTCTGGTCTTTGCTTTTTAATTTGTCCTTTATTTCCTTTATAAAGTCATCCTCGGACGCTTTGTCTATTATTTCGTTGATCATTATTGGAAGCTCCCTGACAGTATTGCACAAGTTACTTTTTATGTCGACGTCTGTTCCTATGGCAGCAATGACTGTCTTCCAGGGGTTCAGCATATTTAGGTATCAATCTCGATAACTCATCTGCATGACAGATTTTAGTAGATGGGAAAAAGTCCATTTTGTAATTATAATTGAGGAGAATGGTTCCCCATCTTTGCAGTCTATTAGCCGTATGTGTTGGCAGACCCTTTTTTGATCCAAAGATAGTAAGGAGTGGACAATGGTCTATCTGCAACACAAAGTGCCTTCCATGAATAAATCTATGGAATTTAGTTACTGCAAAAATGATTCCTTTTCTATTTGCGAGTAACCCCTTTCAGCTGGTAATAGCATCCTGGATGCATGGATGGGCGATTGGCTTTATCGATCCATCCTTTAGCTTTTGCAAAATGCACGTTTTGGATCATAGTGAGTCAGGAACAGAACTGATGTAAGGACCTCCTTTATTTTCTCAAATGCTTCCTGGCATTCGGTTGTCCATTCCCACTGTCTTTTCTCAATAATTCATTAAGTAGAGCTCTCAAAATGTGCATTCTTGGAACAAAAACGTTATAATAATTGGCAAGATCTAAAAAACTTTGAAGCACATTTTCTCGTGCTGTCATATTCTTTATTGCCGTTGCCCTATCTGTCTTTGTCAATTATTTGCCCCAACTACTTGATTCTCTCTAAGAAAAACTCACACTTTGCATCCTTTAGTTTGAATCCGTAATCCTGGATTCTCCTGAATACCTGCTAAACGCGTGATTTGTGTTCCTCGATGCTCTCACGTTTGACTAGGACGCCATCAAGATAGGCCACCGCAAAATCCAGACTATTTAACATCGTGTCCATGACCTATCGAAAAATAGAAGGAGCGACCTTAACCCCGAACGGAAGTCTTAAAAATTTGTATAAACCCTTGTGGGTATTTATACAAGGGAGCTTCGAGCATTCCTCGTCCACGGGTATTTATAGATAAACATCGCTTAAGTCAATCTTAGAGAAAAATTTTCCTCCACTGAGCTTAGCGAATATCTCCTCTGGACTTGGAAGAGGATAATGGTGATCTTTTAGGGCGCTGTTCAGCCCCGTAGAGAAATCAGCACAAACACGAATTTCTTTGCTCTTCTTTTTAATATAAACTGTGGGGGGAGATGCCCATTCGCTATATTCCACCTTTGCCAGAACTCTCATTTCCTCAAGTCGATTCAATTCTTCATCAATTTGATTTAACAAGGCAAATTCCATTGAACGTTACTTTTTTTCTTAAAAACTGGGTTTACGTCTGGCTTTAACTCAAACTTAGCAGACGTTTTGTGCATTTTCCTAGTCCTCCACTGAAAACGTTGGGAAAAATTTTTTTTTAAGTTCACCTTTCAACTTTTCTGCTTCATTAGTCAAATTTTCAATTTTTTGATATAATGATTTAATAGGCATATCCCAAAGTTGAAACTGTTCTAACCAATTAGTCCCGAACAGATTACCCGTATTCTTCATTTCATAATATACGCCTTAAGTTTTAACGTTTTACCTTTGAATGACACGTTCGTTATAAGTTCGCCCATAAACTTAATAGTGTCGTCAGTTACTCCTTTAGCTATTTGGTTCGTTCTTAACAAAGTCGGTTTACCCAATTTCTTCCATGTTTGATAATTAATTATGGATAAGTCTGCACCCGAATCAAGCTGTAGTCGTATATTTTTCTTACATATTTGTACTTCAATATATTTTCTGATGTTACTACATTCTGGTTCACCAGACTTGGTAATTTTCACAAAACTTTTCTTTGTCTTGCTCTTAATCCTGCAGTGAGAACGTTTGTGTCCTACTTTATCGAAATTAAAATTTTATCTTTAATTGACCACACCCGAAACATGGCCTGGACGGTAAAGTAACACTAATATTTTTTGGTTGGCCCATTTTAAATTTTCTTTGGCGCATTTTTTTAATGTGAGCCACGACACTCTGTTCGATATTTTTCGAATCATCTCTGACGCTCACAAAACATTGACACTCTTCGGCAACTTACTGTAAACTTTACAGTGTAAAGTAACGTCGGGCTCGTTTTCAAGCTTGTTGAGCACCCTACGATGTATTTCGGCGTCTTTTGCTGAAATCGAACCCTGGACAAAAATCAAGCATATAAAATTATTGGCGCTTAAGTCTGCCAATTTGAAATCAACGTAGTGCTTATTGACTATACTCACCAAAGTAGAATAATGTCCGTCTTCTTTGCAGGTGAGATTCATGCATTTCCAACGCTTGTGAAACAGTGACGTTTTGGGACTGAAGAGTTCTGTTAATGATTGAACCGCCTCTTTAAACTTCAAGTCGCTGGTTTTCTTAGGCAAAATATAGTTAATTCTGCTGTGCCTAATTTCCTGAGTAGAAGAGCCTTTTTATGGTCAGCCCAATATGCCCAATCCGTATTGTATAAGTTGTCGTAACGTTTAAAATACGAAGCGAATGTAATTTCATTTTCAGGTGCATACGTGAAGTTTTCACTAGCACTCCCTAGCGTTTTCGCTATCCTCATTATGTCTTTTGTTGGATAAGTGCCTTTGCTCATTCTGTGTTTTAAGAAGCAATTCATCAAGCTTCTATTGTCTAACCAGAATTTCTAAGTGCAGTTTTTTTATTTTCTTGTTCGTTTTGCAAACGCAATTCTGCTTGATCTCGTTGGAATTTCTCTTGTCTTTCTTGAAATGTTTGCTCTAACAGCAAATGTTGTTCCTGTTGGTGTCTTAAAAACTCTAGCATTGCACTTCTAAATTCGTCCATTTTACTGCAGTGGTACTAAAAATTAAGAAATGAAGAGGGAAAAATCTAAATTTCACTTCACAATAAGTCTGCTTGACTTGAACAATTCTTTTTCAGAAATAGTTAAAAGCGAGAAAGAGGGGGTAAATTCTTACCCTATTAGTGAAAACAGTGTGTCTGCTTGAATTATTCACTTCATTTACTGTCTTGTTGGAACAGAAAAAAAATAACAAGGTTCACCAACCCTCTTCCCAACCACTGAATTGAATTTGTAGAAATCCTAATGTTTTACGAAGTTTCTTTTTTTTCACTGACAGTGTAGTAATTAACACTGGATATCACTTTGCCATAGAGTTTCTTTCTTCACCAGTGATGTAGACACTGAAAAAAAATTTTATGACTTAACGTGAAGACCGTTTCTTCGAGTCCTTCATTGCCAAGATGTGCAATTTTTTTTTTTTTTTGTTTTAACGTGAAATTCGTTTCTTCGAATCCTTCGTCGCCAAGATGTGACAAAGTAATTGGTTAAGAAATAACAAAACAAGAGGTTGCACATAAATAGGGTATTGAACAGTAAATACAATAGAAGTGTGTAACATGACTTGGGAGTATGTGTCGGTTGGCCAGCATTCAGTCTATATCACTGTTGATATTTATTAGACCCCCCCCCACAAGGCAGAGTTTAATGTGGGTCATCTGAGCCCATAGGCTCAGCCAAAAAATCCCTGTAGAACCCGCATAAACGGGTTCGGGTCTGTCTTACTTCCCCAGATGAGACTCTGCCTTTCGGCACAACCTTGTCTGGGCTCTTCTCTGTCTAAAGCAGAGAGTTAGACAGAAGCTGCGAACAGTCACAGTCTTGGTAGAACAGTCTACATCACTGTTCCCCCAAGGCTTATTCTCCTACTACTTTATAGTAAGTGGAAGAGTTCACAGCTATTGCCTCATTAGAGGAAGACACCACAATTAAATATAAGTTCCCTTTTTCTTTCCATTTTCTCCAAAGCCTCATTGTTGCTCACATGTTCGATCTATAGTATCCTCAGCAATGGACAGTAAGTCAAAAAACCTTTCCAAGGATAGCCAGGATTTTCTTTCTCCCATCTTTCATTTTTATAAATCTATATACTTTTATATTATGAGGAAGAGAAATACTAGAAAAGAGTGAAGCATTAAAAGAGTCATTAAATCATTAGAAGTAATTCTGTTCCATTAGAAGTAATTCTGTTCCATTAGAAGTAATTCTGTTCCATGTTGCAATGAATAAAAAACATAGAGAGCTGCAACAACAATCAAAAAATGTTATTGTGATATAAGAAAGACAAAGTAGCAATTCCTCAGAGAGCTAATTTAATTATGCAAAAGGGACATAACATGGTCATTATATCAAAGAAATGAAAAAGCCTAACAGCCCCTTCTGACCAATTAAGAAGCGGAATTGAAGAGGAAGATATCGTGATGGAAGAAGACCTTGACAGAGAAGAAAGGATGAGTTCTTCAGATCAGGATAATGCAATATAAGATGAGCCTATGGATGATAGTGGAGTAACTCAGACATGGAAGATGAAATAAGACCAAGATCTCCATTAAAAAGAACAGGACATGAGGAGGAGGTGAGAAAAGAGGTTTTTAATTGATGAAGTTCAAGAACAACCAAAGACATTAAACCTCTTTGGTTCAGGGAGGTGTAGTGGATTGTTAAATAGGATTGTACCTATTTGCATATGTTAAAAAAATAACAGGCTCAAACAATAAAATAATACTGAAGCAAATATTACATGGAAGTAATGAATAGAATGTCATTTGCAAAAACTACAGACGATAGTAACTTCTACCTGTATACTATGGACTAAATTGCTAATTAGAGCATAGTGTTCTGATGTGAATATTTAATGGCATCTTTTGTAGCACCATCAAATTCTCAATAGAATATTCACTCACTTCCATTCCATTTCTGGATGTACTAATACATCTGGATAGCAACCACATCTCCACATCAATATACAGTAGATCTGCGGATAGTCATTCTTACCTAAATTTTGACTGCTGCCACCCTACCAACCTGAGTTGGTCAATAATATATCGCTAGTGAAAATCTACCTAATTTGACACTGAGGATTACAAAAAAACATAGGGCAACTAATCAATCACTTTCTTAATTATCCCCTTAAAATTATCAAAAAATCAATCACTAAGGCTTCCAAACACAATAGTGATACTCTACTAACCAAATAAAAAATAATAGTGATACTCTTCAAACAAATAAGAAAAATTCCAAAATTATCGTGGTTTTTTATTCTAATTACAACATTCACAAAAAACTCATAGTTACTAAAAGATTTCCAGTACATAAAACTTGACCACACAATTAATAAGATATTTAGGGAGGGCCCACCTAATGCCAGGTGACAACTTCCAAATCAACATATATTTCTTATATTATCTAGACTACCAAAATCACCCACTTACCAAAGCAACGTAATCTTACTTATTATAAAACGCAGAGATTGTGTGTGTGTGTGTGTGTGTGTGTGTGTGTGTGTGTGTGTAACGTTTATATATTGGATCGGATTTCCTACATTTTTCAACCGATTTCAACAAAACTTCACAGGACTACATAAAATTACCTTGTGGTGGTTCTAACAGCGCCAAAAATGGGGAAAAATATAATTGTTTTTGCACAAAATCAATTTGAAAACACGATTAAGAGACATCGTGAAAATGGAAGGGGACAACTCACATCGGGTTGTTTTGTGTGTGGGTTCCTTTAAATATGGGAGCGGATTTCCTATATTTTTCAGCCGATAAAACAAAACTTCACTTTTTTTTTTTTTTTTTTGGCAGGTAGTGTTTCTTATTCTCTTGCACACTTTTTTCTTTATTTTTAACATTCAGAATGCTTTATTTATAATAAAATTCTATTCAATCAGTAGACTCATAACGATTGAAAACAATGTTTTTGTTTGAGTTTGGCTTTGACCAATTCGTAAAAAATAAAAAAAATAAAAAACTAATTAAGACATGTGTGTCCGTCAACCTTAAACAATAATCTAACGATCCCTACTGATTGTACGAATACAAACATCGGAATAAATTCTTTATATTTAGGGAAAGATAATGAAATCTAAACATACACAAGTCCTAACTAAAAATAATAACCGGAACGGGAAACTACTTTAAATACACATGGTGTCCAATTTTTTTACTGTATTCAATAAGTAAAAATCATAAATTGTAAAAGATTATTATTACAGAAAGGCTACTAAATGAATAAGATTTGTTAGATCATAATTAATAAACCCAAATAAAGTTAATATTTTTTGTATTAGAAACAACGAGTGGAAAATATATTCAAATCAGAATTCTAATTATGAATCACCACAAGCAAAATATGCAATTTTTTTTTTACTGTATTCAATAAGTAAAATCATAAATTGTAAAACTAAAAGATTACAGAAAGGCTACCTACATTTTCAACCGATTTCAACAAAACTTCACTTTTTTTTTGGCATGTAGTGTTTCTTATTGTTTTGCACATTTTTTTTCTTTATTTTTACATTCAGAATGCTTTAAAAATTCCATTTACAAGACAATTGTTTATAATAAAATTCTATTCAATTGGTAGAGACTCATAACGATTGAAAACAATGTTTTTTTGACCAATTCGTAAAAAAAAAACTAATTAAGACATGTGTGTCCGTCAACCTTAAACAATAATCTTTGTCAATTTTATTTTTCAGTCTTTATGATGGTGGATACTTGATCTATCTCTTACTGTTATATCCCCAGGCTCTACTGCTAGTGCGTAATGAATCTTGAAGTCAAGTTTGTTAACATTGTAATGTAACAGCAATAGTATTTTACACCGCCTGGTACACATGGAGTAATCTGATCTCCTTGTTTGACTTGTGACAGTTCAAATACTTTTTTACAACAAATGTAAAACAGGAAATGATATCAGTGGGACAGGTACAGAAATCTGTCTTTAGTTTAACAAGTATAAAAAACTATCAAAGACAATAAGATCAATTTCAGTGTAGCTGTACATTTCAACCAAACGGACCATAGATAGAAAGTTCTTCAAGATATATATCTTTAAACAAAAACATGAAGGAAGATTGGAGGTTGAGTTAGTTGGATTGGTTGTCAGACATTCAAAACAGTGTCCTTTTAAGCAGGCAGATTGTCTTAATAGAGAAATTGAACTTCTCTTGTTGATGAAGGTTTGCCCTCTAGTGCTTTCTTTGCTGGATTTTTTTCAACTACTAGACTAGCAACCTTCATCAACTTATGTATCCATCATTATCAGAAATTCTACTTACCTTCAAGTTTCTGGAAGATCATTATTTTTGGTAGGCTTTGTGGTTTAGGAAATCTTTTGAGACTTTCCTTTTATAATTTTTATAATAGTGCAAATGTTGTTAAGCTCCCTTACTGGAAACCAGTAGGGTAATCTTTCATTCCCACCCTAGCATCATCAGTGGACAAATTAAGATTAAAAGAAAAAAAGAGAAAGTTATCAAAAGAATGAGATGGAAAACATTTCTTCTTAAATCACAAACAGCAAGTCAAAAGAAAACTATAGATTTAAAAAGAAATGCATGGCACAACACAAAGTATATCATTATGGCAAAGACCTAACAAATATAATCAGACACATAAAATTCTATAAGAATTCCAAAGAAAACTAAAAGATAAAAAAATCATCTAATGTCTTCATCCTGCCAATAAAACTAGAAACATATATACAGGTTAAAACCTTAACAAGAAGTTAGTTAAGGAAAAACATAACCAAAGCTTATAGGAAAGAATACCAAAAAAAAAAAAAAAAGAAAAAAAAAGGGAATTAACCTGAAAGCCAAAGAAATTACACGAAGAAGCTTTGTGTAGTTTCTTGATGATCACATAAACTGGCTTGCAAAAACACAAGCATTTATTGAACTAAAAATCTACAAAGAAATCTTCAGATTTAACCAAAGGTGCAGGTTAATAAACCCAACGAAATGTGAATTGAAAGAAATAGTTAAATCATAATAGAAGAAATGAACCAGGAAGAACTTGAAAAACTCAATCATTGGTAAAACAAGATTGGTAATAAACTAATGCCATAACATAAAAAAAAAATTTTTTATCATTTAATCCACCCAAAAGTTTGTTTAATGGCATATCAATTCCTTATGGGTCATTTAATGCTGAAATTTAATTTTCTTAAGGACTTTGAAATAATAAAAATATGATATATGTTATTCTGTTTTCACAATTGAATACATGGTAGATAATACTCAGCTTTTGTGCATATACATGTTTGTGTGGACATAATTACTAGAGGCAGTGATATGTGTGTTTTATGTTGAAGTTATATTTTGGAATACAGTTTGATTTCTTTAAGAAATTGTAAATTATTATATGGATTAATGCCATGAAAAAGTTCTTTCATATTGGTTGTCTGGTTGATTTTGTTTACTTGCGCATCAACACCTCTATGAATTATTTAATGCCGAAATCTAAATATTTTGTACAAAATTTTTTGGCTTCAGCTAAATACATTTTGAATGTAATTGTATGCCTCCAACTACAAATAAAATGTATTGCTGATCATTTTGCTTTAAAATTATATTGTTGGCAATTTTTTTATATAAAAATGTATTGCTGGTAATTTTACTATAAAAATGTATTTTTATACTTTCATAGTATTTTGTATTTGCTTGTGGGTTCACTATTTGCCCATAGGTGGGGACCCTAACAGGTGCTACAACTCTTCAAAGAAGAGTGATAATGCTGCTAATATGCAAGGGTTACTGAGAGTGAAAAAAAATGAGGAAAACTTTACTTATAGAGAGGATAATAAAAAGAAGAGGATTCAAGAAAACAGATGATGATGATTGACATAGCATTTACATTTTTAAAGATTGTAGTTGACAGGAAAGCACAAATCTGTAAGAGAGTTCCACAAGTGTGAAAGAAGAAATTATTAGCATAGAATGTATGGGTACATCTAAGTATTTTGACAGTAAAACGAGACCTAGCTGGCAATCTGGTACTGTGTTTATATTCATGAAGTTATCATACACAATATACTATGTCAGGACCATATATAATTGTATATTCATTCTCCACCTCCTTATTACATGTTTTGCTGATCTTTCACTCAACTGCACCCCACACACAATGATCAAGGGAGTTGGTGGTCAGAAGTAAGGGGTGATGTGATTGTATAAAATGTCTGACAACCATGACTGGGTTCTCTTACTTGTGTGGCATGATGCAGAATCCTGTTGCCAGACACAGGTTTGTTCTTCCACCAGCCACCTTCTTGACCCATCACATCCTATATATATATATATATATATATATATAACCTAGCAACATACTTGTAGAAAATACAATTATAATAGCTTCATCTACATGTAAAAAAAAGGCTAAAAATAATGGAAGCACTAATAATAAAAAGAAAAAGCCAACAATCAATAATATCAACTATGAACATGGCCACAATGTACTGAGTATGTTTGGAAAATAATAAAACATTCCCATCACACTAGAAATATATAAAAACATATAGACATTATTAAAAATAAAAATAAGTATCCTTGATAATGGCTAATAGAACAGCCAAAAGCTCTCAAATATATAGAATATTTGGACAGATTTTACACAGTTTATTTTCAGAAAAGAAAACTCTTATACGAACACAAGAAGAATTAAATAAAAAAGCTTGATCACAGTATCTTGTCAGTCATCTTTAATTAAAACTTTTATAAGGGTTGGAAAAAATGAAGTTTCTCTACAAATATTGTGGTGGTCAGTACTCAAGTAGATATTGACAGAAACTGAATATGTACAAGCGTCAGTGTTCTTATCAAGGGGAGACTATTTATAGTCTCTGCTCTTTACCTATTTAAATTAGACAACCATGACAGCTTGTAAATTTCAAATATTCACAAAAAAATATAACTCACTTTGTTATTCAAGAAAATATAGAAGTAAGCTTTCATTTTAACTGAATTTTTACCTACTGTCTTTCATAAATGTAAATTTGAAAAACACATGTTCGGAAATTGGAAATAAATATTAATAGAGAAAAATTATTTTGCAATTTTTAGAAATTTCTAAAACTTTCTGTTGCATTAAATCTTTTAAAAGTGCTTCTAAAAATTTAAAAACTGCATTCAAACCAATTATTGCATTTTTTCAAATTTTGAAGATGCCAAGAGGAAAAAGTCTCAACAAAGAATAAAAGATTTTTGGCTTACTATGAAGAGAACAACAGTATTAGTGCTATTTCATAAAATTAAGCAGTTCTAGAACTTCCATTAAGAATGTTTTGAAAATTTATAAGTGTATAGCCCTATGCAACAGGAAACAGATGCAGACTACTGCAGGCAATTATGAACTCCAAGTTGCATCAAAAGTTTAACTCTGTTTTAGGGGCCATCAAAATAAATTTCATATTATTTTCATTAGTTTCACTCTGAGTCTGGCAACCTTGTGCAGAAAGAAGACTTCCATTTTGACAGATGTTGACAAGAAAAAGCATTTTGAGTAGACAAAGGAAAAAGTAACAAGGAAGAATGGAATATGATGAGAAGATCACTTTAGATAGTCCTGATAGAATGGAATGCTATTAGCATGATCTTCAGAAGAAACAATTTTTCAAAATGTTCTTTTGGCAGTGGATCTGTTGTTGTGTGGGGAGCTTTTTCAATCAAAGCTAAAACTAAATTGATGATGTTAGAAGGCAAGCAAAATACTCAATATTAAGTAGAAGTGTTAGAAAAGTCAACTAATATTATAGAAAATATTGCCTACAAGATAATGCAACTAATCACAATGATAATGTTACAAGAAATAGTATGAATACAAGGCCATTATTTTTATGGACTTACAAATTCTCCATATTACAATCACATTGAAAAGTTGTGAGGCAACTTTTAAAGACATATCTATAAACAAGGAAGCCAGTTTGAGAAGTGCAATTCAATCTCTTGAATAAAGCATTGTTAGAATGAAAGTGAATCATTAGAAGACCTTGTGTCCTCTCATAGAACACACTCTATACCATTACAGAGCCATGATCCCTTATAAATAAACTTTTGAAGGAGCATAAAACATGCCTCATTTAACCAAGCAACATGACTCCAGTCTTTCATTATCCAATGGTAATATTGTAGGAATGCTTCCACTTGGTTTTTTTGTTAAACGTCAAAATTTGGAATGTCAGGATTCAATACAAAAACATAAAATATTGTTGCAGGAATGCTCATAATTCAGCTGTCTAGAATAATCCCACGATTTTCATTGAAAGAATAAAATCCAGTAGGAAAAGACAAAGCAGTATCAATAAATAAACATTAATATAACGACAAGAAGACAAGAATGTTTGTTAAATGTATTGAATGAGTAAATGTCTTTTTGTTTGGTTATTCTCGGATATTGCCTATGTATGTGAGAACGATGAAATGTGGTTATACGTGTGTTTGTGTGATAAGAGTCAGTATGAGTATGCATGCTTAGTAGTAATGATGAATAGAAGAGATAGTTAGAATTTAGTTCTTATTGCCATAATCTGAGGTGGTCTCTTTGTTGTTCGGTCAGCACTGTTGCTTTTGCATATGGACATGAATGAAGATCATCAATGATATCAACCTTGGTGGCACCTGGGCATCTACCAGACTTCCTGATTTTTATACCTTTTTCCTAATAGAATCAGCTCCAGATTTATATATTTTATTTCTTCCTAATTGGCCCTAAAAAGCCACATGGTATGTCTACAACTATGTCTGTGCAATATTTTGGCAGTTGCTACCTAAATAATGATGCCTAATAAAACAACCTTTCTGATTTGTATTCTATGATTTATTTGGTGTGTTTTAAGATGCAAGCACTTTATTGCATATTATTGGTTTAAGAGTATTTTGTAGACATGTTTTAATGTTGATGTTGTATATTTATTCAATATTTTAGCGGTCATGACAGTACTCTCCAGTCAAGATAAGATGCCAAAATGATAGCTATAGTATCAATAACCGATGGAATACAGTATCCATTTTACAATGCTTTGACTCATAGGCTGAATGGTTCCAGGAATGAATTAAAATATGATTTGATGTAATATTCACTTTTGTTAAATGGTTAAGATCCTTGTCAGTTGCTGGTGGACACATTTTTGCATCATCTATAGATGCAGCAGTTTTAACATGTCACTAATGTCTGTCTAAAATTCACATATTCCTTGTAGACCCTTGTTACTCTTCCCTGAGAAAAATGTAAATTATTTGTTACCTTGGAGTAATGTTATAATAAGCGTACGGGAAGGAAGAAACAAACATTAAAATTTCAACAATTTGTATTGATCAAGTGTGAAAAGTATATACATAGTTATGTGAAAAGGTAGAAGGAAAGCAATGAAGTAAGGGTGTTGTTGCTAGTGTTGGGAGTTGAACTATTTCTTGAGTTGGTTGGCCAAGGTCACTGTGGGTGTCAGGTCTGAAATGGAGTAATGAAGCCAAGTGTAGTGTTGTTGGTAGAGTTTACATATGCCTTTAAGGTTGACATTGATACCTGTGTGATGAGACCAAGATGTTGAAGTTGAACTGCCTGGTAACTTGCATTGGTGGGTGTTGATATAGATCATGTTGGCAGCGATGAGGAAAGTGAAGTTGTTGCGGTGTTAGAAATTGTATTGGTGGCATCAGGAGCCACCTGCATTGAAGCTGGTTTGTTGATCACATTGTGTGTGTGTAAAGAGTTGGGTGAGATTCGTTAAGCTTGAACAAAGGTCATGCTGGTGATGAGAGAGGCAATCATGGTAGTGATGGCAACAGCATGTCTGATGTAAACCCAGGTCATCTGGTGGCCCCCAGGCCATCTGTTTTTTGCGGGGAATATTCATGATTGGCTATTGTGTTTTATTGTGGGGATTTGTTTTGTGAACCAAATGTAATGCTCTGAGCCCCAGCGCAGAAAATGTCTACAAGTTGGGTGAGGCTGGGTGAAACAATCCAATGCACTGATGTCTCTAATTTTGATGCTCTAAGGTTTCATCTTGACTTTAATAGCATTTTTTATATAATAATGTTCAGCCAATACAAGGCCCGAGAGCCACTCAAGGTTACCGTGTAGAGTTGTATTAGCATAAGTTCAGGCAGAGACATTAGTAGTAAAGATTTAAAGTAAACTTTAGAATTAACTTGAAACTCAATTCTAAACAGAGAACAAGGGATAAACCTCTACTCCTGTCCAATAGACTGAGAAGGAGCATGAACCAGATGATAGGCAAGCCTATCTACTCCTATTGGGAGAGGGAAAAATAATTACAGAATAAAATTTCAGAGTTCAGGTGGAAACACCAGAAGTAAAGAGTTGAAAGAACCAGAAACAAAATGATAAACAGGAAAAAAGCTAGTGAACTCATTGTATATAAAAAAAAACATAACAATTAAAGAAATTATGTCTTGATTGTATCAGTCCTATGAATACCATCCAAATTATTAGAAATAAAACAAATTATTATACAAAAATCAAAATGATTAGTACACAAAAGCATTAATTAATTTGCTTAAAGCATCTGTCAGTTATAATAAAAAAAAACTTGATTCATCTGAGAAAGATACTACAATACTACAAAAATTATACTGGGAATTAACTGCTTGCATACAGACAGAAAATAAACTGAGCAGATATACAAACATAGAAAGGAGTATAAGGAAAGGCTGCATTTTCTCACCAGTTTTATTCAACTGGGAAAATGGAAAATGTGACACTGAAATCCAAAGATGCATTGGAACAGTGAAAGATGCCTTCCAAAAACTAAGCAGAGTTTTAAGAAACAGGAAAATTTTGTTAGAAACAGAAAAATGTACTTAGCTGTTTTGTAAAATGTTAACTGTTATGCAATATCAGTCCCCCTATATGGCAGAGAATTCACAGATGAAGAAGAGGCAATAGAAATTTAACTGTGTAGGGAAAATGGAAAATGTGACACTGAAATCCAAAGATTCATTGGAATAATTAAAGATGTCTTCCAAAAGCTAAACATAGTATTAAGATTGTTTCTAATAAAATTTCCCTGAAAGAAAAGAGTGCTGAAATGCTATGTAATATCAATCTACCTATATGGCAACAAATGCTGGACAATTTCCTCACAGATGTATAGGGAACTTGAGGCAATAGAGATTCGGTTCTACAGAAGAACTTGAGGCAATAGAGATTCGGTTCTACAGAAGAATGCTGAGAATACGAGATCTGAACCATGTAAGCAATAAGGAAGTTTTAAGGAAAATGGAAACAAAAAATACATAGAATCTGAAAATTGTGATTATGATTATGCTTTACCTTTCATTCATTGACTCCCCTAATATAGAATGTAGGGAGGGAGTGTGCTATTCGTTGACTCCCCTAATATTGAATGTAGGGAGGGAGTGTGGTATTCATTGACTCCCTTAATAGAGAATGTAGGGAGCGAGTGCGGTATTCGTTGACTCCCCTAATATTGAATGTAGGGAGTGAGTGCTGCATTCATTGACTCCCCTGATATAGAATGTAGGGAGTGAGTGCGGTATTCGGTGACTCCCCTAATATAGAATGTAGGGAGTGAGTGTAGTATTCATTGGCTTGCCTAATATAGAATGTAGGGAGTGAGTGCTGCATTTGTTGACTCCCCTAATATAGAATGTAGGGAGCAACTAGCCTGAATTAATATTTTGTACAAATCTAATTTGTGGAGAGCTATGATCACTTACATCTTCAAGAGACCTGACATTTAATTTTTTAGAAATACTTAAATAACAGAGTATAATAGGCTCCTTAGTCTTTGATGGCAGTCATTTTATGAGAAAGATATCTCTGACTTCAAAACTCAAACAGGAAATTACTCTATTATATTGCTTAGAAAGTCATGGAAATTCTCACATAATAAATAAATCCAATCTTGAAGGGACACAGCATTAAAAAAAATTCTAAAATCAACTAATTATCCTAGTAAAGGTTGAGTATCCTTTATTTGAAATTTCAAAATCTGAAAACTTCTAAAGTCTGAAAGTTTTTCAGGTGCTGACATGAGTTGGCAACAAATGAAAAATTTCAGAAAGCAACATCATTAATACATTTCAATGTTACAAATAAAATGATGACTTTTTTTCAGTTTTTATTACATTTAACTGCAATCAGAATCCATATTTTGTTTATATACAAATACTGTACCTGTATGTATTATAATATTTTAATCAAAACACAACATTGTTGGTAGAGACTTATTAAATTTTCCTTCTCACACTCATAGAGTGATCATTGATGATGTACCCTCTCCCTCCGGTTTATCACACCTGATGCAGAAGTAGTGTTTGGTGTTGCATTTATATATTTTTTGTAAGCAATGATTGTTTTTTGTACACATATAGAAAGTACAAAAACTGACTTGAAATCTAATTTGTAAAATGATAAAGTAAAAATCCAATGTTCAAATCACAGAGACTGACATGTCTACACAAAAAGAATACCCTGTCCAGTGGCAAAAGGGTGACAGTACTGTCTTATCTACCAAAACTATGTTACTGGTTGGTGGCTGATAAAGGCAGGAAATAGCACATGCTTTCACACATTGTATGTAGAAAAGAAAATGCTTTAAATGAATCATGTTTTTCTTGTTAAAATTCTTTTTTTTTTTCTCAATGACACTGATTCATTGCAGAAATGTGTCAAAAAATAGTTTTACAAACTGGATTTTCATTCAGATTTTAATCATTTATGATTTTTGATTTTTTAAAAACAATTATTTTCAGTTTCAAGAAGTTGAAAAAGAAAAATATTTCTTACAAAATTCTTCTTCTATTGTCTTGCTGTTTATCTTAACTCATCACAAAGTCTATAACTGTTCAATTCAGCAATGGATGGTTTGTGAAAAAGTGCCATAAATTTATCAGTGACTGATTAGAATAAATATATTGCTATCTCTGGCCACTGAATGATAGTAAGCATTTAAATATCTTCAGAATCATTAATGTATCAGTCAGCAATCAAGTAAGTTGTCAGAGTGAAGACTGCATTTCAGTGAGGGAAACATTTTGTAGACTTTCAGCAGGTAAGTGTGCATGCCAATCCTTTGCTTGAGGATATTTTATGTGTGTACGTCAAATATAGGTTTCTTTCATCTCTGAGTCACTTTTGCTGTTTGGAGCTTATCATTTATTGCTTTCCTTGTTATCATCTCTTTCTAACTATTGCTATCGTCTGTCTGATACAATAAACATTGACCAGGGGAGTGGTAAAAGCTCTGTAAACTTAATACTTTCCATCATATGAAAGAGCAGGAGGAGCAGTCCCCGGGATGTATTACGAGAATAACTGCTGAAAATACTGTGATTGGCATTTCTCATTGATTCTGAAAGTTGTCACAATAGCAGTGAGGATGATAAACATAGTTCAGGTTTGGCACCTCCTTATCACAGCATTAAATGATGTTTCAAGAACATTTAAAACCTGATAGTTAATATGCTTCCTATGGTAATTATGGTGAAACAAAACTTAATTATTATAAAGTTATTAGTTAAAATAATCTGAATCCTCCTGGGGATGTAGATTCTTAGAATGATTCTGATGTACAATTTCTCTAGATTTATACAATATGAGGGGTGCTGAAAAGTTTTGGGCTTACTCTTTTTCCAAAATCTGACCAAATGTCCAAACAGATTTTTTTGGGAGGTGCTTCTTGGTCATGCTCAGAATATTTCAGCACCACCTTATAACATGACCATTTTACAGAGGTGGTAATCTTAGCTAACAATTTAGCAGTTATTCTTTTAAGTTTGAGCATCTTCTATTTCTAATTCACTGAAATTGGATTTCTCAAAAACAATCAGTTTAAGAACCTGGTCAGATCACTGAAACATTGGGATTGGTAAACCTATAGTATGAATACAAGTCTACCATTACATGCCATTTCATTCTTGAGGTTAGCCTCAAATCTAGAATTAGGGCAACATTATTTGCAAAACGTAACTAGTACTTCTATTCATGTTCAAAATACTCAATATAAAAAATTAGGTCAACTGTGTTGAATAAAGAAAGGATAATTAAAAGTAATTAATTCTCTACAATCTTTTGTATTGTCCACATTTTTTTTCACCCATCACAGCTTCTGCAAACCGTTTTTTTTTTATCTATTCATCTTTTCTTTACTTAATTGATAATGCCCCAATTAATTTAACAAGCTTGAAAATATCCTCTGATATTTCCCATTGTTAACGTAATCTGTTTTCTTGCAGTTCAATTCCCAAATCACTGGACCTTCCAACTCAGCAATAATAATTGCAGTCTAACTTTTAATCCTAAACCCAAAAGTTAATAACCGTTTGTGCTATTAGGGACTGATCTATCTTCATCAAGCCAACCTTAATCTCGTAATGGATAGTCACCTAGCAGTACCAGTAATATGACCTGGATAATTCACTGGCCCTATTTGCTAATGTTGTTGTAGTCTTCCTGGTTCATGGCATATGAAGCAAAACATTCTCTTCAACATTCAACAAAAAAGGCATGAACTAAGTGTTATCCTCTATCAGAATGACTATATACAACTTCCAGGGCATAAATCATATTCCTTGTACAATTTGAATGGAAAAACTGTTAAATTATTCCTTGCACATTTATTGTGGATTGCAGAAGATTGCCCATTCCTGTTTGTAGCAGCAATTCACATAATAAAACACCTCTGACAGATTCTGAATATATAAATGTTGCTCTAATTCATATTATCTTTACTTCTCAAGAATTCTGCCACAAAGTTTGCATGAGGATTAAACAAAAGGGGACCCGTGTCTTTTGACATGCTTCTCTGAAATGCTCTGATCTGGAGAGATATGAACATTTTCACTAAAGCTTCCTAGAAGCATTTTTGTATCTTCCTTTAATCTCCTTTTCTTGAACTCTTTTCTGTTGTCACTGATTCAATGTCACCTTTAATTATGACATTAATGATTCTACAGCAGGTTTCTCCAAAGGCTTGTTGCAAAACCTGTGGAAATAATTAAATTTCTTTCTGGATCATATCTTCATTAATCTTTACCCAATTGCACTCTCTCTCTCTCTCTCTCTCTGTCTCCCTCTGTCTCTCTCTTTCTCTCTCTCTCTCTCTCTCTCACACAGACACACACACACAGAGGTAGGGAAGATGTTTCTATTTAATGATATAATTAAAACAAACTAAAATATCAAAATATCAAAAGCCCTGATCTTAATAACTATTTGTAGTTATTAAGCCAACAAAATTCAACTTTTTTTCTGGTGACTTAAATTTGATAGTTGATTTTTTGCTAATTTGAAGTTGCTGTTTTCTGTATGACATCCATTTTTGCCTATCACATCAGGCTTTTACTTTATGACACACTGATAAAATTTTAATTATATTTATTATCTAAGGTAACATATCTGAACGCTGAAATTTTAAATAGCATCAGTTTTAGTAAAAAAACTAAATACATTTCAATACATGTGTTCATTATGTTGCACAGGTAATATAACATAAAAAGTAGGCAAAAAAAAGTTTTGAATTGGGTTAATATGGCTTAAGGAAACATATGGACTTTCTGCATTGATATTTTTACTTCTCAGAAGTGATATCCTAAAATAACACAATAAAATAGGAAAATGGTTTCAAGTAAAGAAAATGTTTAAACTGTTCAAATTTTTTTTGCTATATTTATGGAAACTTTCAAGTATCAAACCAAAGGATGAAAACTAATTATTTTGTGAAGAGAGCATACTTGACTTACATTCAAATTAGGTTTGATTTTCAGGACAAATCATGGATCTTGCATCAAGTGTGAGAGGCATGTGTTTAACATTTATGTCAGTAGAAAGATGACTAAAGATAGACTAGCATTTAGCATACCAATGTTAGCTGTTAATTTTGTCTCAGGAAGTTTTTTGGCTATAAAAAGAAAACTGAGCAGAAATTCAGTTACCTAAATGTGATTCCGTAATCTATTCACCTGAAATACCTGTCATCCTTTTTACATAGCTACTTTCACTAAAAGATGAAAGTAATACTGATACACCAGATGATATTCCTAAATGTGATAGTGATATGGATTATGTAGTTGTTTCAACTACAGGGTTTTAAAATTTTGATCAGGCAGAATTGAATGATTTGCTAAGAGATTCAAGCCTATCAAAAGAGGTATCAGTGTGATACTATGAACAACCCCAGCCATAAAATGGTAAGAGGGGGTTTTATCTTGATCTCAAGTGTTTCTGTTTGATAGACCAGCAGATAGTTCCTTTTGAAGTTCATTCTTCTAAGCAGTATTACACTTTAACCAACAGAGAATGTGACATAAAAGGATTTGGGGGCAACAAAATTGGAAATAGGCTATATCTGGGTGGTGGTCTCTATTAACAGTCATGCTTGGGATTGGGGAGAGTGCTGGTCCACCCTTGGTGGGAGATGAAAATGTCTGTGTCATGTTTCTAAAGCCTCCATTTCCTATTTCTATCCATCATGTTGGGATGAGTAAATGGGTGAGGAACTGGTAGAAGAAAGAGCTGACATAGCAGAAGTTGTCCCCCCATATCACCTACCTACACACTCAGACAAGGAAGAAAAGCCCTACATAAACGCCTACATATAATATGGGAAACAGGGTTCATGTTCCTATTTCTTGACATAGCTTTTGTCTTTCATCCTATGACATTGTGAGCAATTGTCCTGCTCTTCTCCACATTTTGGTAAACACTGAGGAAATTGAAAATCAGAATGCCACATGGAATGATGATTGGCCAGTAGAAGGCTTGAGCAAGTGTTACATTGTAACGTCACAACTGTTTGCTTCAAGACTGAAAGACAAGAATTTGCTGCAAAATAGTATAAAGTTAACATGTTATGACAGGTAAAAGATCTATTACAGATGACAATGCTATTTTTACTTTCATGACAAGTCAAGATTGTAAAATACTATGAGTTTGACAAAATATGACCCAAATGAATAGTGGCTGTTTTTAGATAGTTCAAAGAGAAGCCAAAAGTGGGTATTACACCATAATGGAAAATTATTTATTGCAATTCTTATTGGTCATTCTGTACAAGTCAAAGAAGAATATGGATATATAAAAACAGTGTTAGATTTACTCAAATATGATGAACAAAACTTGATCATTTGTATAGATTGAAAAGTTGATTATCAACAAGGATTTACAAATAACATCATTTTTCCTTCCATTTATATCAAAGTAGATCTAATGAAGGAGTCTATCAAAACTCTTAATATGGTGAGTAACTGTTTCAACTACATATGCACAGATTTTCCTGACCTGGATTATGAAAAATAAAAGCTGGTGTTTTTAATGTACCACAAATCAGGAAATTAATGAAAGAACTAAATTCCACAAACTCTATGACTGACATAGAGAAAAAAGTATAGAAATCCTTTGTGTCTATTACAAAATACAAATTTTGGGGTAAATACTGAAAATTACAAAGGCTTGGTCGAAATGTTGCTTGAATGTTTTCATCATTTTGAATCCAACTTGAACATAAAGATTAATTTCCTTAACAGCCATCTTGATGAATTTTCTGCTAATCCAGGTGACTTGAGTGGTGAGCATAGTGAACACTTATATCAAGATATTAACATTATAGAGGGGAGGTGTCAAATCCAAAGAAACTCTCACATGATGGCAGATTACTTTTAGAGGAATCAAAGACACTCCAGAAATTCACAAAAATGAAAATTTTTTACAAGAATATGTAATTTTCTGACAATATACTAAATCATTTTGACAAGTTAACCAGATTATTTAACTTAATAAATAAATAAATATATATTTATATGTATATTTAATAAATATGTCATACCACTGACTGACAGACTTTGTTGACATTATGTATCTTAGTTTGAAGATTGAAGTGATTTAGTAAACTATCTTGTTTAGGTAAATTACAATACATTTTTTTAAATAATTTCACTCTAAGCAAGGCAATAAAGTCACTAACATGCAAGGTGATACTGAATGTGAAAGAATATAAGAAAAAGAAAACATTATTAAGAAGAAGGAACAATAAAAGAACAGGAATTAAGAAGACAAAAGATAACAATTGACATTGCATGCAAATTTTTGAAGATCAAACTTCAAGAAGCCAGACGAGAGTTCCACAAGCAAGAAGTGTGAGAGAAGAAACTGTTGGTGTAGAACTTACAGTTGCATCTAGCCATTTCAACCATAAAATGATGAGACCCAGCAGCCAATCTAGTACTGCAATTAAATTCATATGGAATATACCATAAAGTAAAAACATGACATGAAAGGTGCTATTTTTAAAACAGCAATGCCAAATTAGCTTAAGACAACTCTCAAATCTTTCCCATCAAAAATTGTATTGACCAAATCAATTCACCCCAAGCAAAGTGATAATGCAACTAAAATGCAAGAGGCTACTGGGAATTAAAGAGAATGAGAAGACTTTAGAAGGAACTGGAAACCCAATCCTAAACAGAAAAAAAGGAATAACTCCTGTTCAAAAGTCCAGGGAGGGGTGTGAATCAGATAAGAAGTGAACCTATTTACTCCTAAAATTGTTTGTAATTGACATATTTTTTAATGTATTCTAACACTTAAGATAGCATAAAATAAGCACCATTTTTCTTAAACATACAAAATGATTTGTCCAGTTTTTGAAGAAGGTTCTGTTGATGATCAAACATGTGAAATATAGTTAGCAAATTTTAGGCTGGAAATTTTTCACTGAACAATATTCCATGTTTGGGGAGACTATTTGAGATTAATAGCAATTAAATCATCAATATTTTAATCAATATTATGCAACATATTCCTCAAATATCCAGTCAAATCAAGCATTTGAACCACTTTGGTTATATTAGTTGCTTTAATAAGCTAACTGGAAAAACTGTTAGACCATATTTAAATATTCTGCTTTTGAAACAAATTACTATTAAAAGTAATGTGGAATGGAAGCAGTTGAGGGACAAGTGAAGTGAACCACCATTAACCACATCAAAAGACAATTTCCATCTAAAATTGTCATTGTGTAATTATTTGGATTGGAAGAGAATTCTCTACAATGAATATCTTTAAGTAAACCAAGCAATGGCAACATTTGATAGAAAGCAATGTGCCCTTGTTTAGGATTGGATTTCTGGTTCCTTCTAAAGTCTTTTGTATTCTCTTTCACTCTCAGTACACCCTTGCATCTTAGTGACATTATTGCCTTGCTTGGGATGAATTGATTAAAACAAATTTAGAAGAAAAGACATAATAAAAAAAACAGTAAATCTCTGCCTGTAATAGATTGTCCAACTCATATGACTTTTAGTTATTGCATCTTTTGGGCCAACACATCACTGTGAGTGGCTGAGGATGCTGGGGAGAATATATGTCTCTAGACTGGTTGTTGCCAACCAAGACAAGAGAGCTTAATCTGCTGTTATTTATTTGTAAGGGAGAGAAATGATAAATTCATACCTCTTACCCAAAGCTAATTTGTTCAAAAGTGAATGTAACAAATTTGGTTCACTCATTTTTCTTTTCAAGCCAGTTACCATTACACCATCCGCATTTCTGATGGGAAAATATGTGGCATACATAGACACATCACTGTAGTTATCATTAGATCTTTCTCCAGCAGATGTTGGCATCTACAGGTTTGACTTGAAGACTGAAAATGTTGATGGTGCACACCATGTCCATGTCTTCTCCACATTCCTCCCTGTCAAAATTGTTGTTGTCTCCAGATGGCAAGTGCCTAAGGGCATCTGCATTGCCATGATCCTCTGTTTTCCAGTACTCGATTGCATAGTCAAACTGGTTTTGCCACTGCACCCATTGAGCTAGTCGGTTGACTGTGAGAAGTGGTGTCTCTCTTTTAGGGCCAAACAGTGCCATCAGTAGTTTATGATCAGTAACCAGTATGAATGGACATCTGTATAGATATTGGTAGATCTGAATTTGGTTGTAGTTTCTTTCTGTAGACATGAGAGTCTTGGATTTGTTGGCATTTGGGTGCTCACTTCCATCTGGACAGTGATGAAACAGGACTGCTCTAGTTCCAATGTTGGACTCATCACAAGCTAGTCCAAGAGGCTTGTTTGGATTAAAATGTACACGAACTTGATCTGGGGATAATATGTTTTTCAACTGTTCAAACACTGCTTGTTCTTCATTTCCCCACTTCCAGGGAGTTGTTTTCTTGGTTAAACAGTAACGTGGCTCAGCCATAGTAGCCAGGTTTGGGATGAACTTCCTATAGAACCAAATACTGAGCCCAAGAAATCTTTTAAGCTTGAGATGTCTGTAGAAGATGGCATCTTCATGACTGCCTCATCCTTGGATCCCTGTGCAATTCCTTTGGTTGATAATGTGTTGTCAAGATATTCCACACTGAGTAGTTTGAACAGGCACTTTTCACTATGGCATCTGAGTCCTTTGCCATCCAAATAAGAAAATAAATGTCTCAGGTTGTTCATTGGCATCTTGCCCACCAACAAACATATCATCTTGGAAGACAGCAATCCCAGGTACATCACTGGTTAGGTTCTCCATGATCTTCTGGAAGTAACCAGGTGCTGACTTGAATCCAAATCCATTGCTGCAGGAGTAAACCACGATGAATGCTGAGGGCTACCCTGTGTTGACTCTCTTGTGCCTGCTTGATCTGGTTGTAGGCATCAGAGAGGTCAATCTTCATGTAACTATATCCACCTCCTAGCTTCTACATTAGTTCCTATGGGAGTGACATCGGATGATAGTGTTCTTCTAGTTGATCATTGATATCTACTGAATAGTCACTACAGGGTGCCCGGACTATGGGCTTTGCAAATCAGTACCACAGGCATTCCATATTTGCTGAATTGGATTTGCTTCCAGTCTCCTTTGGAGATGCCTTCTTTAAAACCTTTGACCAGGTCATCCTGAAGAGCAAATGGAACTGGTTGTGCTTTATGAAAAACCAGCTTCACATCAAACTTGAACTTCATTTCTTGTTTGAAATCCTAAAGATACCCCAATTCTTCTCGGAAGATCTTGAAACTCGTTACAGAGATTGTGGCAATGTCATTGCAGGGAAGCATAAGGCTCATTAGATGTCTTGGGATGCAATGTTTTTGCACCTTCACTCATGTTTTGACTTTCTGTGCATTTCAGCCCAAAAGCAGATTTCCAGTGTTTGGATAGCATTTTGTCCCAGCATATTCATGTCAGGGATCTTGGTGACGATGTAGAGAATTGAGCTTTGTTTACCAGTCCTTAGATCCTTGGTTTAACCCTTAAAAGTTCCCAACACAGGCAGGTTGTGCTTTTGCTGGTAGACTCATAACAATGTCTTGTTTTCTTGATTGTTTCCAAATTGGCAAAGAAATGAAATTTCCTGTAGTTGCAGTGTCCAGTTCCATCATGAACTGTCAGTCCTGAATTGTGACTGGCACAATCAACCAAGAAATATCATCACCGAGGATCATTTTGACAAGCTCTGCTTTCAGGATTCTCTTCACAGAAGGTTGGGAATGATGTTCCTGTTGTTGTCATTTCTTCTTCCTATAAACAGCTTCCAAATGTCCTTTCTTGTCCCAAAAGTGGCATTTGACTTCTTTGTAAAGGCAGTCTGACACTTTATGAGCCTTTCCACATCTGTAACATTTATATTCAGGGTCTGTGGAATTAGGTTGCTTTTTTTTTTTTTTTTTTTTTTGTTGATCAAAAGAGCAGAATCTTGACCAGTAACCAGGCTACAGTTTTGATGTCAAATCAAAAGCAGCAAATGGTGTGATAGCAACTGAAGAAGATGGAAAATGGGAACCTGGACTGGAATTCCAATCAGAAGACATCTCAAAGCCTACATTTGTTCTCTGAGCTGCTGTGCATGTACCTCCATTTGTTCTCTGAGTTAATCAGCTCACCTCTTTGTTCTGCTATTGTTGTAAAAATAAAAAATTCACTTTCTTATCCTATCAGCAACATTAGTTTGTCATGTTTCTTTTATTCACTTGCAGAGAAAGCACAGCAACAATCCAAATAGGTAAGTTAACTGTCTCTCCAACAGTGTGTAATGGGAAAGGACAAAGGTAAAAAGACAACGAAACTGCTCCATCTGCATTGCTTATGTAATTAGAACATTCTAGAGAGTTCTACAACTTTCCATTCAATTCTATTGGACAAATATTTGCTTTGTACGCTACTATTTTGTTAGCTTTTCTTACAAGCTTAGCTAATTTATATAAATGGAATTTATATCATTGGATCCAAGTTGGTAATTGCTGTCAATTTGAGATAAATAGCACTGAAATAAATTATCAAATAAAATATAGTTAAGCCTACTGCATGTGAATAAAACAATGCAGAAATTCAAATAAAAACTAAATGGTAACTGTAATGTATCATGACTGTAGCATTGAAATGAATTAATAATAAGCATTGCTGATTTTAACACATGAACAAAACATTCTCATCATCTTGACAAAGTCTACAAACTGTCACCAAAGATCTTTTAGTCTGAAAATAATCAACTAAATCAAATGTGATTTTAATTAATGAGATAACCTAGTCAATCACTTTTAGTACAACAATGAAACTTAACTAAAGCAGTGAAAAGTATGTTGGGAAACATCAAATGATGCAACTATGTTTGTGGTGTATTATGAGTAAATCAATAGCGTTTGTCAATGCCTACTTGTACTTCATGATGAACAGCTTTCTCTACTTGACTCTTTTCCATTTGGCCAGTACCTCTTCAAAAGGGAATTGACCTTTTGGAGTGAATGTTGACTTTAAGAAGCTTCTCTTGATGTTTTGATGACAACCTGTTCCAGTGAGGATGGTTCTAAGCAGAGACACACTCGTTCACTGCCAACTGTATCCACAGAGAAGGTTGGGGAATCTCTTGTAGGTAATATTTTGTCAACAATGCCTAAAACATCCACATACTGTATCTGGGGTTGTGCTGTGCTTTGACAACTTTCTTTAGCAGTATTGATGAGGGGTTGAGTAACTATCTGGTGATTAACTCCATCCTCAGTCCATCCTTGTGGGTTTGCTTATGTGTTCATTGTGGGTAATTAGAATTCCTAACTCCTCCTCTCTATAGACCACTCATGAAGCAGATGGGGCAGAGGCTCAACATAACCAAATGCACACAACTGGGAGATGTTTGAAAACTTGGAGTGCATGTAGCTTATCAAGTTGTTGGTAAATTTGATGCATATTTGTTCCAGATTGAATGCAGCTTTTGTGATTTGATGCTCACTCTTGTACGTGCTGCCCTGGATGTCTCTGGCTAATACTCTCAGGTTGGGAGATGTCATTTCTTTGATCTTTTTCAATTCCTTGATGGCAAAATCTAGTTTCACTTTTATTAAAACCACATTCACATTTTCCGTTTGCAAGAACTGCGATTAGACTGAAACAGAGACTATGACATTCATCATCAGAACAGTGATGCTGATGAATTTCTCTTTTGAAATTTTCTTTTTTAGGCCTTCTATCTTTGGGTCTTTGCTGATATCTTGGAACCTTCAAGCAATTGTCCTATGCAAGTGCATTGAAGTATGATAACCAATTTTTTTTTATTTAGCTGCTATTTGTCTAGCATGGAATTAATAAAGCAGATCTGTCAATATTGATGCTCTTTGAGATTTGCTATTGACCAGCGAGATATAAACAGTGTACATTCACCAAGTGAGGGGTGGACCTAAGCACCATGCTTGTGCAGCCTTTATTTTTCCCTTTCATTACTGCAGACTCATCTGATCCTATGCTTATCTCTTTGGTTAATGGTATTTTCAATTCTGATATCACTTCCTGGATGCATTTTGCAATTCCCACACCAGTTGTATCAACATGCCCTTTATTTGCAACAAAATGAATACGTGGGTGAAATGACTAAAGATCAATAATTAGGACATATACAACAAGGCATTTGTGGACAGTTTTGTCTGTAGATTCATCTATGAGCAAAGTCACAAATGAGGTGGGTCATTTACTTTCATTTTTAGAGCTGCCTTCACAGTGTCTGCCATACTGGACAGCAGTTCTTCAGCTGTATATTGTGAACTGTATGCTACTATTTTTTCTATAGAGGGATGAGATCTGAGACTCCAATCTCTGTCAGAAAGCTGTGTAACAACTCAAACTTTGAGAGGGAAGACTTCCTCCTAAGCCATCAAATGACTGGTTTTTAACTGCACCAGCTCTGCTTTGTCCTGCTTACTGTCTAACTTCACCTTACTTCATTCTAAGTTATGCAGGGATGTGCCTGTATTGTTATATTCAGCAGAAATGTCACAGTACATGAAGTTTACATCTGAAACGTGAAGCCATTTATATTTTGTGAGCCACTGAAGAAGATGGATGGCATTGCAACTCTTCTGCAGTTAACTTATCAGGCACAGTAAAAGAAAGAGGAGGAAGATGTAGGTAAAAGGTTGTGCTAAATTACTCTTTGAGGACTGGGCAGGCTATGGAAGGATTTCAAAAGTAGAAAAACAGAAAAAGCAGCTGAACAGTCTATTGGCTAGCAATGTGTTTTCTTTTCCTTTGGTGTCATCCTTATAACTTTTCCTCTCGCTATTCACTCGGAGTAAAATGAGATTTTGTCTGACGCCTTATGTATGTTCAAACTCAATCTGAGCATTACAAAACTGTGGCCTTTATTCGAAGAAATTTAATCAAAGCTAAGTTTAAAACGTGTAGTTTGGCATGAAAGAAAATCGGTTATTTCTAATGTCTATAAAACAAAAAAGGATTTAAGGAAAGTGAAAGTAAATAGTAAAAAAGCTTTATCTCTCAGTTTTTTTATAGCCACAAATTTTCCTCCATTATTTCAAGTTAGAAAAACTTGCACCGAAATTGACAAGTTACGGTGAAGATCACAGAAAAAGAGGAAATAGGATAGGGCATAATTTTTTATTGATCGGGAGAAATTCACTTATTTTGAAAACTAAAAAAGTAACGTTCTTTTTTAAGACAAAATTCATGTTGTTAATAACTAACACTTTTCTCTCATAGATGCGTCCATGCATCTCTACAAAAGGCTTGTTTTACCATCTGACTGGAATAATACTTCTTTTTTTTTTTTAACTTTATTCCTCAAGAAAGTTTTGTTTGTTTCATTCCCCAACGTAAAGATTACATTAATTAAAAATTAAAATTTATATTTATTTGCATAAACCAGGAAAATGATGTTATTTAGTCTGACACCTTTACATTTCTCGTCTGTCATGACAACTAAGCAGCAGATGTTATAATAAATAAAAAATAAGTCGCAGCTAATAATCATGTCTGCACTTGTTAGTTTTTTTTATCTTAAAAGTTAAAAAACGTTTTCTTCACTAACAGTTTTAAAAATTAATTTTTATTTTATTTAACAAACAAAATACAAAATAAGTTTGAAAAATAAGTACCCATTATTATTATTATTATTATTATTATTATTATTATTACCGTTTTTTTGTTCATTTGACGAATGATTTGCGTTCTATGTCTATAATTCACAAAATGGTGCTCGGTAAAAATGGCAGCGGAAAAAATGGCAGGGTAAAAATGGCAACGGTAAAAATGGCAAAAGTGGATATATAGGAAAAAATGGCAATTCAACAACAGAAAATTATGATCGTTCGAGAAGGATGGGTCTAAGCTCCCATCCCTCTAGTTTAAAATAGGGCTAAGTCCCCCCCCCACCTCAATATTTTAAAATAAATATTTTTAAATAGATATTTACTCTATTGGGGGGGGGGAACTAGTCTCCTTCTCCTCTTGTTTTAAATAGGGGCTAAGTTCCCACTCCTAGTATTAAAAACATTTTTTTAAAGTTTTTGATGCCGATTTTTAGAAGTTTTATTTATATATATTATTTTAGAAGTTTTTAGTGTTGGGACGATTAATCTATATGACGCCTCTCAGAGACTTCACACTATAAGATTATAAGATTGAAAACGCATCAGACTTTTAAATTTTACTGGCACCAGTCTGACCCTGTCGTTGTCTGATAACCTCTGAAATAATTAAGGTTTTATTGGTTTTTTTTTGGGGGGGGGGTCGGTTTCATCAAGTGGACCTATAATTGTTTTTTCCCCAAGTTTTTCAGTGTGTTCAGACGTAATCGCCTAAAAAGTAAAATCTCATGGGAGGGGGAGCTTTAGCTGAATATTCTTTTTAATTTGACAAACTTCTCATGTTTTTCCATTATGCATTATGTATCCAAGATTTTAATAAACTCATTGTGAGATATTCATCTATATTTTTTCCTTTTGCCATTTTTTCTTATTTATCCATTTTTGCCATTTTTACCTATTTATCCATTTTTGCCATTTTTACCTATTTATCCACTTTTTGCCATTTTTACCGCTGCCATTTTTTACCTAAATTCATATATATATATATATATATATATATATATATATATATATATATATATATATATATATAACATCATAGCCTGATAAAAATGGCCCCAAAACTTAATAAAAACAAAGATTTATCATGAAAAAGTTTATTAAAAAAAGAAAGACCAAGGTATTTTTAAATTATTTTTAAAAACTTTTTATTCCTTTCTAGCACGTCTGAATTTTGTTTTACGTCAGCGGTCACGTAAATAAATATTTAGCTAGCTAGCATTAGTTTTTTAACGCTTTATTACAATTGAAAATACATTTTGGAAATTCTTGCAAAAATCAAATAATTGCCGGATTTTAATAAAACTTTCAGAACTTATTTAGAAATAAATTAAATTATTTGAGAAATGTTTGTTCTATAATAAAGCCATGGTAAAAATGTTTTTCTACATAACTCGAAATTCGACTTTGTGTAATTTAATAATTATTTCAATTAAATGCAGAAGACTTTGAAAAATATAAATCATCGATTTTTTTTTGTAAATCGAGAACAACATCTACCCAAACTTTAGCTCTGAATTGTAAAATACAAAAAAAAAAAGAAAAAAAGAAAACCAATAAAAGTAAAACTAAGACATAATCATAAAAAAAAACTTTTAATGGCTTTTATGAATAATAAGGACATTTTTGTCTGAAGCCAAAACATTTTTTCGATGAAAAATGAATTTTTACAAGAATTGTATTCTTTTTTTTTTTTCAATTTTAAATACAAAATGTGAAAATTAAGTGTGTATCTCTGGAAATGCTCTTATTAAAAGATCTATTTTTTACAGGTCTTAAATTTGAAAGCTTATTACAATCTGCGAATAGCATCTATTTTTTAAATAATTTTTTAATATACTAAAAAAAAAATCGTCGACAAAACTACGGAAGCACAATTCTGAAATAATGTCACGTGTGCTAGAGTTGTTTCTCCTGATAGCGAGGAATCGGCCTCATAGTTTATGTTGATTTCGTATCAGATTCTCTGACTGACCGACCATCATCATTGCATTTTCAAAATGTTTAATTTTCTCTTTTTTTTTTTACATATTTCACTAAATATTTAATCATTTTTTTCTGTTTTAGATTCAATTTTAGGAACTGAAACAGTGTAGACTTTGGAAATATCTTCCTTAAAAAAGAACCTAAAAATCAATAAAATATTAGAGTTTTGAAAGTATTTAATTTTTAAGAATTACTTTAGTTAAATAAGCTGGTTCACTTAAAATTCGAAAATACTGTCACTTCAGCCCTCCCGTCCGATAAATTGCCCTGATGTTAGTTACACTGATGTAATCGTCAATTCACACCTCCAAATCATTCATCATGGTTAGACTTGCTTCTATTATTTCCAACTAATTTTTTTCTACTAAAAAAGTAATGTTTGTTTCAAGTTACATTAAGAATAGTTTAAATTTTCTCATTTCTCTAAAATAACTTTTGAAAGAAGTACAATTGAATTTTACAAGATTTTTAAACGGAGAATTTCACTTTTGTTTACAAAACTGTCAAAAATGGCTGACATGATCGATTTAAACGTCAATTTTGATCACTCAAAAAAAAAACAAGATTTTTAGCTAAAATTTCGGACGCGCTAGAAAGGATTTAAAATTTTTTAAAAATACTTTGGTCTTTTCTGTTAATAATAACAAACATTTAGAGACGATAAAAAAATTGTTTAATCAAGTTTGGGGCATTTTCATCAGGGCATACTCTTTTTTAGCGAAGTATTGGACATACACAATTAATTAATAAACGTGGCCTTGTTTACTTAGTATCAACATGCTACAAAAAATCCTTTTAATAAATTTACTATCTCATAATTGTTACGGGTTTGTTGCGTGGAAAACTGCAATCCATCGTATTTTTATTTTTTTTTATACATATAGGAAATTTGAGGTGCATCGTTGGGACACACAGGGAGTTTACTTCATCCTTTTAGTTTTATGCACTCAGGCTTTCTTTACCCTTTCATTTACATTTTATTTTTGGATGTTATAATAAGTGACATCAGAAACAAAACAGGTTATTTAGAGCTATTTACACTATTTGCACGTGGAACTAGACCTCATGGACTAAAAAGAGTTCAGTTCGAAATTGCAACGTCGTATATTACTCGAAGAAGGCCGGAGTGTGACAACGACCGAAATGTTGTGAATATTGACAATAAAGCATATGACAGCAGTCCGAATAATGTAAAAATACAGTCTCAGAAATATAGACAGATATAATTTGACACTGAATTCAAAATAGCCTTGTTCTTATTTGTTGTGCCACCACTTAGCATCGAAATGTTGTTTTGCTCATTCTTTTTGGTCTTTTCTGTATTTATTCATTCCCATTTCTGATTCATGGTTTTTTTTGTGGAGAATCAATTATGGTTGGATTTTGTTTTTCTGACAGTTTGTGATGTTAATTATGTAGTTTCTGACAGTTGGTGATGTTAATTATGTAGTGAATAAAAGAAGATTATTTACTTATATTTTATTAACTAAATTTTTGAATACCAATTCTAAAAGTAGAAGCATGTATTGTAATTAAAATGAACAGAAGTTTACTGAGAGATGATCAATGAGATTTAATAACTGGAATATGCGCACACACACACAGACACACATAAACAAAAAGTGTTTCAATGTTACCAAGGGGAAGTAACTCAGATATTTAAATACGTTCAATTCATTTTATTCAATATGTTACATTTACATTCTGTAAATATCTAAATATTAATTAGTCTATTTTTTGTTTAATTATTATAATAAATTTATAAACCTATTTCTTTATAGCATATCTCTTTCTACAATTATGCTAAAATCGGAGAGTAACATGATTTTGTTGCAAAGAATCTAAGAAAAAGTTGTTCTTTAACATAGAAAAATAAAGATAACACTTTTCCAAAGTATTGAATCATTTCCATCAACAATTCTGTTCTTAATAACATGATCCAAGGTACTGCTGCTGCTGCTGCTGCTGCTGGGAACTCTTGTTGTTATAAATTGTTCTACAAGTTCTTTTATAATTATTACTGCTACTGTAACTGAAAAAAAAATGCAATTGTCTTCACACTGCTTCTTGTACTGTTTGTACTTTGATAGAATAACAGAAATCAAAAAAGAAACAAATGCATTTATACAATTGTAAGAAAATGTAGTATCATAGACATCTTCACATATTAAACAATATTTAATTTGTGGAGGCCTATCGTGAAGTCACCCTGAAAACATTGGTTGTTATTTGATCACCAAAATTAAGCAGTATCATGGGGGATTGCTTGAGAACGCTGGGTACAGTAAGCAACCTCCCACAATCCAAAATATATTTCACCTTTAAATAAACCACAAGCAGCATGTTTTATTTAACAAAATCTAAATATTTTCTATATAATTTTGTGGGGGAGATAATAATGGTTTTAGTAATACATGTCTTGCTAATTAACCCATAGCTGGGGAGAGAAAAAGTTAGATTAATACCTTTCCCAAGGGTATTTGTATGTAAGTGAATATAATGAACCCAACTGGAATTGGAACTCAGCATTCTGATTAACAATTCCAAGCCATTATCCATTACACTACCCACATATCCAAGCTTACAGCACCTGGTATTCCCAAGCAGTTACCCATCTAGGTACTGACTAGACTCAATGTTGCTTAAATTCAGGGATTGTACAGGAGAATTGCTGTTTCAATGACCCGCAAAAGGTTGATTAGTTCTAAAAACAAATCAACCAATCAACCTATGGAGTTGACCCCAAAATTTGTTCTGCTTTTGTTGATAGAAGCATTTAATTTTAACTAGTTTCTTTGATTGCATCACTTTTACTAAAATGTTATCTAAGCTGATGTATTTTTGTCTACTGTTTCAAACACTGAAAAATAAAAACAGGACTAGATAAGTTTGCCTATCATCTAGTTCACACTCTCCCTAGTCTTTTGAACAGGAGCAGATGTTCATCCTTTGTTTCCTGTTTATTCTAAAATCTAATTCAACTCTATACTCCTAACATCTTCACCAGAACTCTAAATTTTATTCACAAATTAAATCTTGACCTCTTCACATCTCGAATTAACTGTCTATCTTTCTTGTTATCTTGTGCCCTTTCTTATGCTAACACAATTCCACACAGTAACACCCTTAAAAAAAAAACAAAAAAAACTCTTCACACTAACCCGCTAAAAAAAAGCAATATTTTCAGTATATTTTTCTCTTGTGACAATTTTTCCCAGAATTCTGTTAAATTTGTGAGTGTTAACTGCTACAAAAAGAATTTTCAAATTCTTATACCACTAAGAACTTTCATTGAAACAGGTTTTTGCCAAAGTTTGTGATTTGTGCAATACATTTTATTTTTAAAAAAAGGAAACACAAAATTTTATTCTTATTGGCTAAAAGTCATGCAAAGCAGTTTGTCTGCATACATTAAATAAAGAAGAAACACATTTACTTTTAACTTTTGACTATGAAGGAGAGAAATCAAGTTTTGAGATACTACCTTGTGGGGATTTTTATGTTTGTGTTTGACAGTGAGAGTGGAATGAACAAAATTTAAGGCTTGAAATAACTGTTCAACAGCTTTTATTTATGGTTGAAAGAGAATGCAAAATAGTAGTATTTTGTATGAAAATAGTGGGGTTTTCCAGTTAACAAAATTCTTGAGTAGATATTTTTGTTGAGAGAGATTTCTCTGCTAGTTCCCATGGGAGGAATGAGAAATCCGAGTGTGAAACTGATAGGTCAGGACTCATCTTCTGTAGCAAGGGTTGTGTGTAGTTTTCCTTTGGTAGGTGTCTTGAAGAGAGATTTCTCTGACAGTTTCCACAAGATGAACATGAAATTTGAATCAAGCTGCCAGGACAGACCTTGTATTCAGCAGCACGGGTTGTGCATAACCCTTCGAGCTGGGCTTGAAGGTATGGTCTACTGAAAATAAAAAATGGGATGTGCTAGCCTTACAGTAGAGGCTACTAAAAATGAAAAAGTGAAAAAGAGGCCAAATAGGGTTTGGTCAAGACTTTTATGACCTGTGGGACTTCTGGTTGTACCCTGCTGATTAATTCTGTTGCTGCTGCTGAATTGAGCAAAGTAAGGAAGCCTCCATATGCCATAATAACTAACAAGAGATAGTTTCTATAATATTTCCATTAACTATTGAACTTATTTTCTACATTTGCTGCACACACACAATTATGTGTTTCCTTTTAAAATGTTTTATCTAATAAAGAACAAAAATATTTATGAATCACATGCATTAATAACTTTGAACTATGTCCATTTTAACTTTGCTTAAAGCAAAATCTTTATTCTTCCTGCTAGGAGACTTTCTTCAAATGTATTCACAATTTCAATATTTGCATTGTTTAAAATAATTTCTACATTACTGTCAAATAGAATTTTTGCTTAAGGCTTGATTATATTTTTGACTATTTTTCTTTTCTACAATTCACTTGCACATTGCTCTTGTTTAAGACATTGTTTGTTTAGGAATAAGACATCCATTAAGTTTTTAAAAATCTTATCATTGAATTGACCCTTTTCTTCTATTGTCTTCTTTAAATACTTAATCTTTTTAGTTGTTGTTGTTGTTGGAGTCAACTGTGAAGTGAGTAGCCATGGTCAAATGCAAAATAAGTAACAGAACTGTTCAACAAACAGAATTGACAAAGTTTACAATAAGCAATAACAAGAAAAAGAAAAGAAAAGGACAAAAAATAATCTAAAGCAAGCAACCAATCTATGCAATGCAAAGCAATATTAATAAAGCAAAGTGACGGTAATACGGCCAAAAGTTCACAAACTAAGAATTGGGGATGACACACAAGAGCAAGTTCAGATAAGTGAATGTAGTGTTCTGACTTCAAAACAAGACAGATCATGACTGAGTCACATGAAATCAAAAAGTGGCCTGTTTTACTGGCTAGGAAAAAGTCCCAGCATGCATTTGTGTGTTTCTGTCTATCAATAGGGGAGGGGCAAACGTTTTGCAATCATTGCTGTTTGAATTGAAACTAACATCAATACATAATAATTTTTATTCATGAAGTGTTGTATTTAATAATTTTCTTAGTACTGGATCTCAAGGCTAACAATGAGTTGAGTTTAGATAATCTTTTCTGTAGCCTTAATTTACCTTACTTAGCCCTCAATGAATCTTACCACATTAATCTCTTTCACATTTGGTGAGAAGCATTAGAATCACACCTGTGATTATATCATACCATCAATTTTAGTTACTTCCTCAATTAACAATAATTAATGTAACCACATCTAACAATATAACAATTACTTATACAAAAACATTGTTTTTCATCTTTTAATTCATGTCCTTTTAGAAACAGCGATAAGGATTATCTATAAATTCCATTTCTTTATTATCTGTGAATTGCCACAAATTATTGAGAAAGATAGTGGAGTAGTTTTCCATTGCTTTTTCTATAGTTTGGACTTGATAACATTCTTTCTCTTAATTTGGTTCCCATCTAAGGAATGAAGGCCCAGATTTATACCTTACTCATGGACATTATTGTGAGAAAGTGAATGGCTTGCCAATTCCACTTTCAACACTGATAACCCTTACACAGCCTGCACATCCTTACATTATGATAGTTCTTTATTTTAAGATAACTGGAAATATAGATCAAATAAAAATGATAAAAATCATACAAAAATCCCAGGCTTTTGAGGTTTATGGAGAAGGTAACATGAATAACTGAACATGTCAAAAGTAGTTTGTGAAGCTTTGTGCTGGAGATGTCACAGTTGGGTTGATCAGTTGAATCTGAAAGTAATCAAATGAATAATCAGCATCATATCGATTATTCTCATGTACTGTCTTCATGTCTAGATTCTTTCCAATTGTAGATGTGAGAGTTAGTTGGTAGAACAATACATTTTTTTGATTCATTGTGTTTGTCAGATGATTATACCAGATTTTATTCAATTCTCATCATAACAACAAAATAAAATCCAGTATAATAATCAGATTCTATTTAAGAGCACTCAAAATTTGCAGCCCTTAATATTTACATGAAGAAGAGAAATACATTGAAAACACTTTCAAGCTTATTCAAAAGTCTAATGTGAATATGAGAGAAAAACTAACATCCTGAGAAGATATATATATGGACTATCCTGTTGCTTTCAGCGTATGAGAATATAACAACTTCATGCTTGTGTTGTATATAACACTTCAGTCCCACTAGTGATCTGCATACAAGTTCACATATTGTGCAACAGCAAGGATCTCAGAATATAGCAATAGGAATATTTGCTGATCCTTATATATATATCAGCAAATATATATATATATATATATATATATATATATATATATATATATATATATATATATACAGAGAGAGAGAAAGAAAGAGAGAGAGAGTGAAACACGGTGGAATAATGGATAGTGGCTTGGAATGAGGAATCGGAGATCCAAGTTCAAATTCCAGTTGAGATCATTACATATATTTATGTGCTAATACCCTTAGGAAAAGTATGAATTCATCTCTTTTCCACCTACAGCTATGGGTAAATATCAGGACCAACAGGGTTCTAAAGCCTTGGGTGATGATCGGTCTAGGAGAAGAACAACTCTGAATTTAAAACCTTGCAGAGTGTCATTTGGGTAACTTGTGGCACACAGTGCACCAGGTCTCTGTATTCGGCCCTTCATAAAGTGAGGTTGGTTCTGCACAAAGCCTTTACCACTATAATCAAATGATTTGTGTCGATGATATGGTTGTTGGTTTCTAGGAACTGAGTTGCTTGACACTCATACATTGAAATCAACAGAAGAGTCCATAATGTGTGTGTATATATATATATATATATATATATATATATATATATATATTTAGTTGGACTGGTGTGAGTTTGTGACCCTGGGTTTCATGCTATTTGCGACCATCAGACAAACTGCTTAATTTTTACATTTTTGATTTATATATGGTTGTGTATATCAGTGTTTTTATGCTAGTGGGAGGAAATATTATCGTTGGAATGCCACTCATACATATGCAAACATACATACACACACATTAACTCATTGACATATGCAGACATATAGACATGCATGCTCACTCGCTGGTGCTCACACAAACATAAACATATATGAACAGTGTGGGACTGGGCATATATGCACATCCATGTGTCGTTGCATACATATATATGCAATTGGTTGCTGTATTCAATGGTGGGTTGTGTAGCAAACATTTTTCATCAGTTGCAGTGTTAACGTGCGGAAAAAAAGACACAGAACTATATAGAGATGACAGACCTATCCTGATAAGAGAACCTAAAGGATCAAAATTAGACAGATTTAGGAAAAAAAATAGTAAACACCCTAAAAACAATTGGATTTAAAATAGAAATAAATGCAGGTACAAGAACAGTAAATTTCTTAGACATCACTCTCAACCTGAACAAAAACATATGTGAACTGTACAAAAAAGATAATGACACTCCAACTTACATACACACATCCTCAAATCATCCACCTTCAATCATCAAGCAAATACCCATATCACCGATATCAATTAGCCACAGGCTCTCTGAAAACTCATCAAACATAGATATTTTCAATAACAAGAAAACACCATATGACAAAGCACTAAAAAACAAAGTGGATACACACAACAACTACAATACACACCTCCACAACCAAAACACAAAAACAAAAAGAAACATTATCTGATTTAACCCACCATACAACAAAACCATCAAAACAAACATAGGATGGACATTCCTTAACTTAATAAAAAAGCACTTTCCTGAAACAAACCGATTAGCAAAGATATTCAACAAAAATAACATTAAAATCAGTTATAGCTGGACAAAAAATATAACACAAATAATAAAAGGCCACAACAAAAAAATAATAACCTGCAATAACGCAACCAATGAACTGCAGAAATAAAAGTGAGAAGTGCAAGAAAAGAAACTGTTAGCATTGAATTTATGGTTACATCTAGCCAACGCAACTGTAAATTGTCAGCAGCACTGACTAAACCTCAAAGGGGGATTGCCTTCAGACACAGGCACCATCATGTATAAAAGTATAAAATAAAAAAAATAAATGAACTCTGAAGAGATAAATGCAACAATTTTGTCTAATTAATATTTTTATTTTACAAATGAATGAAATGGCTTTGACCAGAATTTTCTCACAGAATGCTTATTTTCCTTATTTTGGTATTAAACTTGGTGACCAAGATAAGGCACAACACATAGTATGTAAGACATGTACCAAGTATCTGCGTTGGTGGACCAAGGGAAAAAAGAGTTGTCTGAAGTTTAGAATTCACATAGTTTGGAGGGAGACAACAAACCATAGCACCGACTGCTACTTCTGTGCTATTGATGTGATTGGGATCAACAGAAAGAAATGGAGCAGCTTCAAGTATCCTGATCTTCAATCACCACATCGTCCTGTATTGAAATTCCAGTAATTGTCTTTGGAGAACTTCCTGACATTAGTGAGGAATATTTCTCCAGTGTTCAAGAAAACGAAGAAGGAGGAGGCGGTGGAAAACAAAATGACCCTGTCAAAGACCTCTGCTGAACTGTTGACATCAAGATTGAAGGAAAAAAACCTCCTCTCTGACAGTGCTCACATCACCTTCTACTGCAACAGGCATCAAGAGTTCCTCTGTTTTTTTTCTCTGAAGAGAAAGACTTGGTTTACTGTACAGATATTGTGCAACTTCTGCACAAAAATTGGAGTGCCACAGTATGAAACCAAACATTGGAGACTATTCATTGGCAGCTGCAAGCAGTCACTGAAAAGTTTTCGGCTGCACAATAGCAACCAGTTTGCGTCTGTATCCCTCACTCACTCAACTACACTGAAGGAGAAATATAAAGCAGTGAATTATGTTTTGGAGAAAATTCATTTTGATCAGTGTAAGTGGTTTATTTGCATTGACCTGAAGATGGTGAACTTTTTGTTGGAACAACAGTCCAGGTTCACCAAGTACCCACAATTTCTGTGCATATGGGATAGTAGGGACAATGCTCAGCATTACACAAAAAAGATTGGCCTGTTCAGGAGGAATTGGTGCCTTGGAGAGCAATGAATGTCACCAATAAGCTTCTGGTGGACAGAGACAGGATACTTTTCCCACTGTTGCACATCAAACATGGCTTGATCAAGCTGTTCACCAAAGCTCTGGACAAGGATGGTGGCAGCTTCACTTACTCATGCCAGGCTTTTCCAGGATTGATGATGAAGAAGTTGAAATCTGTCAGCTCATCAGTGATCCAGAGTTTGAAAACTCAATGTACAAAGTGGAATTGGAAGCATGTAGGACTTTTGTTCTGGTTGTGAAGAACTTTCTTGACAATAACAAAGCCAGAAACTACATGCTGACTGCTTTCAGAAATGTCAGATGCAACATGAGCATCAAAATGTATTATTTATTCTCACATATTGATCAGTTTCCTAAGAATCTGGGATCAATGAGTGACAAACATAGGGAGAAATTCCATCAGGACATGAAAGAGATGGAGACCAGGTATCAGGGACACTGGGATGCAGTCATGATGGCTGATTACTACCCATGTGATTTAGCCTGCCTGCTGAAGCAGTTTACAGGTTATGGCACTTGGAGATTTAGGGGATGAATGAAGACCTGCATTGCCTATCCACATTAAAAATAAAGGTGCAAACATACATACATACAGTAGCGTCCAAAACTAAGGGACAAAATTTTAGAAATAACAACAGTGAAAAGCTAACATGGAGGATTTGTGGGTGAAGCTTCACTAACACGGAGGATTTGTGGGTGAAGCTTCAAGAAGAATGGTCTAAAATTAGTATCGAGGATTGTCAAGAACTGATTCGTTCTTGTAGTCGAAGATGTGCAGCTGTCATTGAGAGCAAGGGCTCATTTACTGATTTATTGATTGTACATGTATTTTTATTGTTTTTTTGCCGTTTACATTGTTTTTCTCAATTTTGTCCCTTACTTTTGGACGATCCTATTTTGAAAATAAATAAATAATTGTTATAATTCTTTTTCTATCCCTTGCATATGATTCAAATTTTAGTATGTTATTATGGATGATAACGACTACCAGTTGTCAAAATTTCAGCTTTTCACAGTTGTTATTTCTAACAAATATTAGGTTTTAAAATTTTGTCCCTTAGTTTTGGACGCTACTGTACATACATACATACAATCACATGACACAAACCAGAGATTTACTTGATAAAATAAAGTTTGTTTCAAGACATTATGTTTTCCAAGAAGTGTATAGAAGGTAAATTTATTTGTGATAATTTATAAATTCAATTTTTTTTATTACAGCAAAGTAAATAACTGGTCTTCATCTTTAATGCACTCAGCATAAATAACATCATTACACACATGAGTGAATATTCTCAAACCTTGAATAAATTTATTCTTTGTGTTTGGTAGAATGGTTCAATCTTCCTTGTAATTAATCTTGACAAATAATCTCTCTGAGTTCAGATAATTAAGTTCTTAATCATCCTATTCAGAGGAACCAGGATCTGTTTTCATATACGAGGGTAGGCTGAAAAATTCATAGGCTGACTATGAAGAAGTGATGCTAGAACTGTGAAATCTTGCATACATTAATTTCAACTCTACTGCATTTTTCTTTCCAGGTAAACCAGCTGTTCAAAGAAGACTTCAGAAGTAACTTGTAATGACTTCTCTTGAAAATAGACACAGTTTGGCATTGTGATGTTTTTAAATACCTACAGAAAAAAGGACATCCACCAAGGACATTCATGCTGACATAGTTGCTACATTAGAGGGTGGTTCTCCAGATTTATCAACAGTGCAGAAGTGGGCAGTGGGATTTAGGAGAGGAAGAGAGAATGGTCCAAAGTCTGGACATCCTGTAACTGCCATCACCAAGGAAAACTTTGCATTCACTCCATTGTGATGGATGACAAGGGATTGACTATAAATCAAATAGACATCCACAAAGTACAGTGTTATTATATCACAGATAGAATAATGCCCATAATGGGGGAAATTAAAATGGGAGATCAAAGCATTCTTCCAAGCTCTCTCATTATATTGGTGACCAAGATCAGCTATGCATACTCAGTCCAAGCCAAAGTTAAAAACAATAGACTTGGTTCCTGTTAATTCTGAAAAATCACAAGATTCTTAATAGAGGCAAACTATCATGTCTTCTACAGGGTGTGGCAAAAATGCCTCCCACATAATGATAAGACATTAATGACAATGGTGTCATCATCTAGCTAATGTTATTCTGCTGCATTCTGTATTAAAAATGGTCATCCTTGTTAGATAAGGCTATGTACCAAGATAAGGCTATGTACTTGCCAATAAACTTTGCTTCTAACTCTCCAATGTTAGATTACAAAGATCATTCTCTACCTAACTTCCTCTCTCAAAGCACAAACTTTATGATTCTAATGTCACCTGTATGTGCAAACACCTTCCCAGTTACTGGTGGGAGTTCAAGAACTGTGACATAAAGGCTTACATCGATTCTTGCACCACCTGCACAAAATACAAGCGAAACAATGACAAGTGTCCAAATTGGCCCATAGGTTATTGTAGGTGTTGCAGAAAACCATTTGATATCATATACATAGACTTTGTCACAATGCCCATCTCCAAAAGCAAATATACCCTCACAATTCTGGACAACTTCAGTCAGTATCTCATGGAAATACCATGTGCCAGAGACCATGTGACCAATGTCATTTGTGTACTCTATCGTTTCATCCTATGCCACTGGGAAACACTCCACGCTGGAATCCATTTCACAGGTATGACCCACAGACATTTTTGTGAACTAACATTGATCACACAGGAACTTCACTGTTCCTGGAGACCATAAAGCTTGGAAAACATTAAGCGGCAGCAGCACACAATAAAATATGCTCCTTATATGTTGTGCAAAGACAGGAATTGTGAATAGACTGATATACATAGTCTCCTCCATGAATGCCACAGTTAATAGCACAAAGGGCATGCCACCAACACTATCTCATCACTTGTAATCACCATAATATTGGTTTGCCCAAATTACCACATGAAGACATCATTAATGATGACCCTGGAGCTTATGGCATGCAGATATATACCCGGATGAGACAATTTGACCAATGTGTTGCCCTTGTAAACAACTAAGCTGACCACAGAATGGATGCAAAATTAAACTAGCTCATTTATAAAGACTCAATATAGGTTGGAGACACATTTGTCTTGGGTGGATAAATTTGAAGTTGTCAAGACAAATAACATAGTACTTCATTATTCATTCATACTATGAATGAGGGACACATGAAAGCACATGAATGAGAAATTAGGGTCCTTTTTATTGGGGTCTCTGATACATGGAGTCCTACCCTTGATATAAACCCCAAGCTCATGTCCTTGATGATTTCCAGGGTTTTGTTCAGGGATTATAGACGAATAGCCAGAGACTGTGAATTCAGGCATTGGTTTTGATTCATTGATTTGTTTTTTTACAGCTTTGTTTTACAGCTTTGTAGTTTATTTAAAGTCAAAATATATTTTGGATTGTAAGAAGAATTTTTTTCATAAAAGAATATTGCATTAACAATTTTTTTCAGAATAACAATGATTTTTATAGATAAGTCCTACTATTTAACCAATAGCTGGAGGGAGGAGATGAATTCATATATTTTCCAAGGGTAATTGCACATAAGTGAATGTAATGAACCCAACTGGAATTTGAACTTAGCTCTCTTATTTCTATATTTGAGTTACTATCCAATATGTCACATACACACTCTCTTGCATTGGGATGGATTGAGTAAGACCTGTTTCAAACAAGAATATGAGGACAATCTTCTAGAAAGGAAGATGGAAAATTTGGGATCTACTTTTGCTTTTAAAGAACTGGGTTTGATTCTACCATTTGCTTTGGCATGAACCAAATTTTACCATTGCTCTTCCTTGGTTTGATGAAACTTTGTCATTAGTTATTAGTTGGTTATCATAGACCCTAAGTGAGATTGATGTTGGGCAAATCCAATACACTATTATGTAATTTGGATAAAGAACTATAATAAATGTAGGATTTCCTCAAAGAATTAGGGAGGAATAAAAGAATCGATAACCATTCTCAAGCTTTTCTTAAAGTAATCAATGTATCCTTGTGGGTGGTAAACAGAATTGGATCAGCTCAGATTTTGGACATAAAGACTTACAGAAGCAATGAGAAAATATGAAGAGAGTAAAAACCATATAATGGAAATAATTTCTTATCTCTTTGGACATGTTGCAATCTATCAAATGATAATGGACATTAATTTATAGAAATTAATAGATTCTGAAAATCATTGAAATAAAATGGCTTTTATTAAACTCTTCACATTTCCAAAAAGTCAGATGCTCAACAGTCATGCGGGTAGACTCAAGATATACAAAGAATGTAATGTTTATTGGTGTGGAAAGTGGAATTTGTTTTGTCAGTTACTTTCACTTTGCAATAAGGTAAACTCTTAAATACATCTCCTCTCCTCCCTCCTAGCTATTGCTTAAATAGCAGAGTAGATTGGGCATGGTAGCTTTGGATGGCAGCAAGTCTAGAAGGACAAACTACAAAAAAAGGCATCTTACTACATCTCAAAAGAGATCATGGCAATTCACAAATAATAAAGAAATGGAATCTGTGGGGAGTCAAGATGGCCAACACCCTGAAGGGACATGAAATTTGTAATATAGTAATTTAGACCAATTAGATTTAGATCTGCTAGAAAATCCGGAAAATTAATTATATAAAGTTGGTTGTCTGTCTATGTGCATACAAATATTACATAAAACTGTGATGTCAAATAAATGCAATTTTATCATTCATGTCCCCAGAATGTGTCTTATATCTTGTCAAACTTAGTGGAGGTATATTCAAATTTAAAACTTAAAAAAAAAAACTGTTTTGTTATTGGCTTTTATAACTGCTTAGCATTACTTTCAAATAATGCCATTTTCAGCCCTGAAAGTGGTAATGAATTTAACATATAAACCCCAGTTTGGGATTTAAAGGAAGTAAACATTGTTGATATTTTTTGAAAGTCTAACAAATCTAAATTTTCTTTTCTGAAAGAAAGGTAAACATTTGTATCATGTCAATGATGTTACCTAGTATTATGCATTCATTTAAAACATTCATATTTATTATAGATTTAAATACACAAATATACACAACTTTCAATACACACCTAAACATTTCAAGAATTAGACATCAACAATTATGAAAGAAATGAAAATTTACATTAGTTAGATTTTCAAAATTTAAAAAAATAAATATGAAATATTTGTTCATAAAAATAATAAAATTTGACTTGATTCCTTTAATAATGGACTTATCTTTTTTTTATTTCATGAAAAACCTGAATATTTTATCATTAAGTGACGTGAAGCACTTTTTGTGCAGACCCTAAAACAACTTGATTAAAAAAGTTGAATTTTCTATGTTTAATTTAATATTTTATTATGTTTTATTTTAAATTAAACAATTATTAAAATGCTGGAAACCTATTGAACTTCTTTTTATTATGACATTTTCACTAATATCACTTCATAGCATACAGAAAACTCTCAAACTCTGAAAACTCTGTGGATCAAAAAGGGCTGGTCTGTGCAATGCCAAATATCATTATAGCTATATATATATGTGTGTGTGTGTATGTGTGTGTGTGAGACACAGGGGCATCCCTCAGTCTTGAGAGACCATGGATCTGCACCCAGCTACTGATGGTGGCACAGCATCTTTTATGACTGTACAGGCCCTCATCCTTCAACTGTCTTTGAGTATTTGTTGTATCCTGGAACAAACCAACAATGGTAATGGTAATATTAGGTATTTCCCTATAAGAAAACATTTGGCATTCATTTAGCAAGCAGCCAGTACTGTCTGTTTTCAGTTGAAATTTAAAAAATCTTTCTCTTAAAACACTTTTTAGGAAATCAGGTTTCTCATGTTCCAGTAACTTTTATCGCTCATTCCAGTACTGATGGGGTTTTTCTTCCAAACTTCTATTTGAAGTTGTGTGGAATGTTAACATCTTGATTATGCCATTTTTTTTTCTTCAAATTAAATGTGCTGTCCATTTTAGTTGTTACTGCTATTTGTAGTCCTCAAGTGATGTGGGTTTTTATCATTTTGTACAGATCTTTCTTTGTGATTCTGTAGCACAGGTCTACAATCTTCAAAGAAGGATGATCTTTGCCAAAACTCTCAGGTTTTACTTGTTCAAAACCATTTTTCACCATTGATCTTAGGAAGTGGATGTATACAGCTGATAGTTTAGATATTTCTGAATGGGTTTGGCATCATATGCTATTTAAGAACATGACTTGAGTTTTCAGGATGATGTTTTGGTTTAGAAGCAATTTGCAGTGTTGGGTGAAACTACCTCTACTGCAGCATATTCTATATTCACTTTCCTTATCTCCTATACTAAATTCGTTATAACTGATCCATACACTGAGGTATTTGAAGTGTGTGATATTTACTAAATCCACATCTTGAATTTTTATAGAGTATTCAGGGTATGTGTCATCACTGCTTTCACTCCAATTCTGGATCATAGTTTCTGTCTTGGAAAAGTTAATCTTGAGTCCCATTTCTTAGAATACTTGATACAGGTTGTTGATTTTCTGTTCAAGATCATTCTTATTTCAACTACGAACACATGTGTCATCAGTATAGTCTCCCCTCACTCATGATCAGTACATTGGCCTCAGGAAGGAAAGCAGGGTCATTGTCTTCTATTGGTAGACTTGTGTCAGTGCCCAACTCATCATATCTTTGAGGCATAGTTTAGGAAGAGATTAAATAGACTGGGGATCTAATTTTCTCCTTGTCATACTCCTGTTGAGGTCTGAAATGTTTCTGTATTGAGGTCCTCACCAGATATGTAAGATTCTGGAGATCAATACAGTTATTGTATTAGATTGAAGCATTCAGTGGATTGAAGCTTGGAAGGTGGTTTCTAATGGATGAGAAGAGGAAGTCACTATTGATGGGGCCATATGCTGTTGTGAGGTTGACATAACAGGTATACTATTAGGGAGGTAAGCAATTTCTTGGAGTTGGTTGATGATATATATGCCATCGTTGCATTCCTTTCTTGAATGAAAACCAAATTGGGTCATGAGGAGTTGATTTTCATAAAACGCTGACAGCCTAGTTAATATAATGTTCATTAATATCACCATGATGGATCCAATTGTGATACCTCTATAGGTGTGAGGGTCTTGAGAGATACCTTTCTGTTTCCATAATTCATTAATGCACAATAGACCCCACTTTTTGGGAAAGCATTTCTGATTCTAGACTTCCTTCAGAAAATAGACGAACTTAATGAACTTAATGTCAAATGATGCTTTATTATTCCTTAGTTTTTTAATAGCTTTCTTAATTCCTCATCACTAGGTTCATTATTGTTTATGTTTGTGGACAGACTTTGTAATGGTTGAATGAATATTGGTATATGTTCTATTTCTGCAGTCATCTTAAGTTTAGTCTGGTCAGAGTTGAAATACAACTCAAACTGATTTTTGAGACCAGGATATTTTTTCCTGTAGGGGTTTTGATTGATATGATATTATTATATCTAAGTATTATTATATATATTATGATATTATTATATTTCATTGTATGATATTATCGTGGTTTCCTGCTTTCCTCCATATTTAAATGCATTGTCTATGCTGATTGGCTTCATTAATTTCATTTTCAATTTTCCGGAGATTCTGGTTTCTCAAAGAATTAACTATGACAACAACAAATTGTCTGAAAAGGGGGCATTCATTTTGAACTGTGAATAATCAAGATATTGTGAAGAGTTATTTTCTCTTTTATTTTATCTGCTGAAGAATAAAGTGTAGCACCAGTTCAATAAGACTTTAATTATTATCAGTTGTAACTTTGATCCAGCACAGTTTCAATCGATAATATAGCATACATAGAAAAATATTAATAATCAAAATTGATTTAACATATGATTTTAAATCTTGATTAAAAATAAACCTCCAACAGTTAAAAATAGACAAAATATAAAAGATTTGGTTTCATATTTTGAAGATCCTGGTCAAAATCAAAAAGTTCCACAAGCTGTTAAAAGTTTAATGTAGCTTCCAGAATGGATATATATATATATACAGATATTTACCTGTAAAGAAAGTTTAATTTATTAAAAAAAAATTTTATTCACTCTTTAAAAAATATGTTGATATTTACAAAGACATACATTCACACAAACACATATCTAGATTAAATAAGGAACAAATTTTTACAAATTTAATATGCTTTGCTATTTATATAGGTTCAGCAGAAATTTTTGGAAAGGGAACTAATGTGGATTTATGTTTCCATTTTTAAATATGATAAATATTTTAAGTGAATGCATATCACTTATTCTGCAAATATTTAGATCTTACTGATGATGTAACTTAGTATTACACATTCACTTAAAACATACATATTTATTATAGAATTTAAATACACAAATATACACAGTTTTCAATATCTGTCTATATTTCTGAGATGAGGTACTCTTTGGGTCAAGTCACTGAATTAGTTTAACTAACACTGGGCCATGTGTCCTTGAGTTCAATAGCTGGTTACAACAGAGGTGAACAAAAACTTGGAGAGTTGAGTTAAGGGGAAATAACTGATACTGAGATATCCAGAAGAGGCATGATACATGGTACTATACCATTACAAGTTCAAAATGAGAAAACCCAAAGTCAAAATGAGAAAACCCAAATTTAATACATGAATAGTGTTTATTGATATAACCATACAAATTTAATACTTAATATCATTCAAATTTAATACTGATGGATGTATTCTTTGGATTTTTGCTATGACTCAATTGCATAGCATTGGCATTATTTCCTTTAAGGAACTTTCAATGATGCCTACCAATTTGTTCAATTGAAAATCCTTTTTCATTGTCCCTAATGGAATTTCTGCATTGGTGATCTCATCAATATTTTCAACCAATTTTCTTTTAATGAATGCCTTTATAACTGACCAAATATTATCTATTGGATTAAGCATTGGGTTGTACAATGCCATTCAGAGAAAATGATTGAGCTCAAATTCTTGATTGATTAAAACTCTCTCAATGTTGGAGTGGCATGGAGCATTGTCAGTGACAATAACTGTTGGTTCCTGATACATTTTATAGGCCTTCCACAAGCATTCCTTTATCCAATTTTCAGCCACTTCCTTATTGTAGGAACCTCAATGAATTTCATGATTTATTATCCCCTTGGTACCAATGCATCCAATTAGATGAATATTTGCACCCTTAGAAACCATTGAAGATGTACTGCATCTTTCTCTTCTCAATCATTGTGTAATAATAAGCAGGTTGAAATTTGTTTCATCCATAAATACGATATATATACTTATATCTTTGATAGTGTACATCAAGCCATCCAGGTGCTGGCAAATACATTCATTTGATACAGAAATATCATACATCTTCTGAATTTCTTCTGCAAGCTGAGAACAGGTTATTCTTGGGTTCTGCCCAATCTGATCAACCAAAATTGTTACTGGGTCTCAGAAATCTTTGAATGCCTATAATCTCCTCTTGTAACTTTATAACCTTCCTTTATCCATCTATATGCAGTGCATGTTTTGATTCCTAAACATCTTGTTGAGGATTTCCAGTCTCCATCATTTTTGTAGACTGCCAAAAATTACCTTTTCTTTTCATGGGCTTTGGATTATCATATGTATGTCTTTTGGGCCATGGTTGTTAAGTGATGAATTGAATGAGCATAGATTTTTCAATTGGCAATGTATTACTTGACTATATAGAATAGTGTTCAATAGCTTTGAAACACCTTGGTTAAAAAAACCTCAAATATATATATATATATATATATATATATATATATATATATATAAACTTCAGGTTTGAATATAAAAATAAAAAAATGCTATGCAGGTGGATCAGACCCAATTTATTTAGAAGTTGTAAAATATCAATTGCTAGAAAAAATGAAAAGAGAATGCTTAATATTAGTGCATAGTTGTGATTTGAATTTGCATCTTTGTTTTATTGTGTTTACTTTGGAAATTCTCCTTTTGAACCTGTAATTTTACAGAACAATCTACCTAGGTGGATGAAATAAAGGGTTCAGTTTAAAATTACAATCATCTGAAGGAGGCCAGAGTGTACAACAGCTGAAATGTCATGAATATGGCAACAAAGATAAGGACAACAGTCCAAACAATGTAAATAGTGTAAATAAACACAATTTTCAATATACACTTCAACAATGCTAACATTTCAAAAATTAAACATTAACACTTATGCTGTAATGTATACATGTGACATCTATACAACTAATGAAAACAAAACATAAAATTTAAAAAATGATACAGTAGATGTTCTCATATCTGACTTCAGAGTAGTTTGAATATAAGGATTGGTTTGGATATAATGTGACATGTGTATATATAACTATAACTTAACAAAATACAATATATTAAAAATTAAGTGTCTCACAAAAGTAAATATTAATTTGAAATGTTTAATGCTCAATAAGTTTTATTTTCAATTGCCTTTCCTATTTCTTTTCTCCTTTTGCTTACTTTTCACCTTTCTAGTTTTTGTAAAGTAAGGTATTTCTGCAAATTATGTGCACTTGTACATTCTGTACTACTGAACAAAGATTTTTTCTCTATCAGTTTGATGACCTCATCAATAGCTTTCTCTAATGAGTCCCAGTCTTCTTCATCATCCTTCATATTTTCACTATTATTGGAAGAATTTGATTCTTCTTCTATTTTGTGACAATCTAAATCATTTTGAAGTGATTCTACCATTGAATTCTTTTGTAATTCATTACCATCTTCATTTATCCATTCTTTTAAGTCATCCAAAGTGAGAGTATTCAGTGGATCATTTTCAAGTGCAAGTTTTAGTGGTCTGCTCAGATTCTGCAATCCTTCTTTGTTAATTTGCAAATTCAACAAATCAGAAGCTTCATCCAGTTTTTCAATGGTCTCTAATTTCTGATGTAACGTGAGAGAATTCTTTTTCCTTTTTATTCCAGTTGAAGTTTCTTCTATGTGAGACATTATGGGTTGAAAAATTTCATGTTACTAACAATTATCTGCAAAGAAAAGAAAAATATTAGAATGTAGCATATTCCTACAACATCAAAATGACAACACTTAGAAGTTCAGACATGAGGACATTTGGATATAAGGACTTCTACAGTACATACATAAACACAGATGCCACATGATATATGTTTACACAAATATATTGTTGTATATATGAAAACAGAAAATTTAAAGCTAAATAAATAGTGAAACATGTTACATTTATAAGATTTTCCTATATTTCTTATTTAATCATCAGATCTAATCCATATTTTCAAATTGTATGGTTTGAAAAATATATATAGATATGTTTTTTTGAGGACATATCTTTCTATAGCTTTGTCTACTAACTTATTTTTTGTTATATTCCATGCTAATAGGAATATATACTTGAAACACACAGTGGATAAAATAAGTAAAGGTTTATTGTAAAAACCAATACAATAAGAATTAAGGTAACAGTTATACACAAGGTTGCCGTAAGTCAATCCAGTAGTGAGTGCTACTATTGGGAGGTCAGTAGTTTTCATGTAAGTCTGAGTCATACTCAACAGATCTCAGCTAGTCTCTGTAGTCTGTTGACTTACAGATACTTATAGTTAGTTACTACCTATGGTGTAGTCACTCATGACAGGTTATTCCATTATATCATTTTTATTACCTTTTCTTTGCAGATAAATAATGTTAGGCATCAAGTTGGCTCAACAAATGAAAAGGGATACTGTAATCGTTGTCTTAAAAGTACAAGATAGCTTATTTGCTGAAAGTTGCCTGATCTTTTATTATTAAAGTTCAAAAGCTGTTGATATTGATCCAATAGCAACAGCTAAGTGTAAAACACATGCTACAGGTCTTAATATTATGAGAACACCTAATTTTGTACAACAGGCCCAGAAAATAATTAATAAGAGCCCCAGAAAATCAATTAGAGCCATTATAAAGAATCTTAAGGTGTTGTTAAAGTGCACCATAAGAAGAGCTGTGAATGAGGACATCAGATCCAAGTCATATGTAATGTGAAGAGATCGGTTTATGTTGGAAAAGACAAGAGAGAATTGTTTGAATCATGTGAAGTGCTTGCTAAACAAGCTAAAACACCAAATGCTTTGGTTTTTCTCCATTGAGAAAAACTTTGATCAGGATCAAATGGTAAACTGAAAAAATGATAGATGGTTATGTAGAGAAATTCTAATGTGCATGCATAGCAGGTTCCCAGGAACTGTGATGGTTTGGTAAGTTGTCAGCAATGAAGGATATGTCATTCTCTTCGCTTCTTTCCTCAGGGATTAAGGGTCAACAATCAAGAGGAAAAATTGTGAATCCCAGGATAGATAGCATATGCAACAGAAGACTGTACATCTTCCAACAATATTCTGCACCATCTCATAAGGCTAAGATAACTCAAGCTTGAATGTGTGACTTTCTCCATGATCATGTTCTCCCAAACACTGGGTACTGTTAGCTTGGATGTGTAGGTGGTGTAATGGATAATAACTTGGAATTGGTAATTGGAGAGCTGAGTTCCAATTCCCATTGGATTTGTTATACTAACTCACCAGACCGGAATACACTAGGTTATTGCGTATGGTGCACAGTTGAGACAGACGTTAGTTAGTGTCATAAAACTTCTCAAGTCCACCATAACCTGGATTATGTTTAAAATTGATAATGATCATTTGATTTAGGCATGTCAACATTTCTGACTCCATATTCAAGTAGTCATTGATGCTAACTGTGGATTCATTGAATAGATGTGATAAAAGGGTTCTCAAGATTATTTGTGCCAATTTATTTTAAAAGAAAGTATTTCATTTATGAACTATAAGTCTTTTTCTAAATTTATGCAAATATCCTCATAAAATTGTCACACTCTGTATATAAGTGTAATTATTACTCATAGAGACTGCAATTTTTATGTGCAGAAGCACAATTGCATTTTCTGACAAAGATTTGTCAGTTGGTTGATGTTTTCTACAGCTTATCAACTCTTTGCAGGTTATTTAAGTCCAGGAAATATGTTTAAGTTGTAAGATTTTTTTTTAGATAATGTTTTAGTAATACAAGTTTTACTAATATATCCATAGCTGGGGGAAGAAGAGGCGGATTCATACTTTTCTAAAAGGTATTTGCGTGTAAGTGAATATAATGAACCAAATGGAAATTGGAACAGCTCTCCAATTAACAATTCTAAACCATTATCACTTACATCACCCGCACATCCAAGATTACAGCACCTGGTATTCCCAAGCAGTCACCCATCTAGTTACTGATCATGTTCAACATTGCTTAACTTTGGTGATCATACAGCAACTGGTGATTCAATGCTTTATGGCCATAAGCACTTCAGAGAAAGAGATAACATATGAAAGAGATAACATATAGTGAATCTGTGTGTATGAGTATATACCTAACATTTAGATAGAAATATTATTCTATATAAATATGCATACATATTTATGTGTGCTGGAAAATTTTCAAAAATATTAAGCCCAAACCCCAGGTGGCCTTCCTCCCAGGCAGTACCTCTGCTTCAGCTGGGTTTATTGCCTGGCACCTGAGTCATCCACAAAAGGGGAAGTGCCAAGAGGTCTTGGGCAATTTTTCCATGGTATTGTTGTTAAACCCACTCTAAACCTCAACTTTGTATAACATTTGATAGCGATGTGGGTGTGTTGAAAAAATACCCATATTTATTTATATTTGTAGACAATACTGAACAGATTCATTGTTGTTTTGGCAACCATCATTATATGCCAGAAGTTGTGATCATGGTATTTTGCAGGCTTAATTCTGGTAAGCTTAACTTCTGTTGCATAATGTAACATGAAGGTGTTATATTGTATGATGACAAATAGAAAGTAACTGTGACACTTTTAAATTAATGTTGCCCAACAGCCATTGAAGCAGGATGACAATGAAGAAGCAGAAGAAAAACAAGAAAAATCGTGTTAGTTCATAGAGTTGAACAATTCAAGTTTGTACCATGTAAATTTCTTTGTACCACTGTTACATCGCATATAGCTGAAACTGGTGTCTAGCGAACTATGGTCTTTGTTCTATAACAGGTTGTATTGTTTGTTTTCAGGTCAATACCCTAAAGTTGCACGGTCTTGATTTCTCACTGAAAGTCAAAAGCCATCTTTTCCTCATCTTTTCATTTCTTAATAATACTAATAATACAATGCAATGGGGTTTGTATTGGCCACTTTTATTGTCCTCAACAGGGAAATGTTGCCAACAATTTGTTAGTGATGGAGTGAGTACAATGAGTGACATTACCTCAGCCTTTTACAGACCATCTGCTCACTACCAAGCCAAAAATCTCACTGAAGAACTTTGGAGTGAGGAAGTCCTTTTTTTGCCAGGAAATCTCACCTTCTTAGTAGTTGCTGATTCATCAGTTTACTGTCCAATGAAAAGTCATCACCACATGCTGCTTCTTTTTTTATTTTATTTTTGTGGTACACACAACAGTTAACTGACTTTATCAAAAATATAATATTTCAGAAACAGGATATGTTGGTGCCAATCCATACTGGAATTACTTCAAAAACGTCTCCCTTCCCAATGTTATAAGCAAAACAATACAGATGCATGCTGGGATTTCTCCCAAGCCAATAAGATAGCCCACTAAATGGTCTCATCCGACTTGGTTCTGGTCTTTCTTGTCTTGAAGTCAGAACTCTGGGATCACTTGTCTGTGTACTGTTTTGTATGTTAACACCATTCTTAGTTTATAAACTTTCTGCCTTATTACTGCAGCTTTGCTTTGTATAGATTGTTTGCTTGTTTAATATTAATTTTTGCCTTGTTGTTTTCCTTGTTATTGTTTTGTCAATTCTGTTTGTTGGGCATTTCTGCCAATTACATTTAGCCATAGCCAATTACTCTACAGAATACATTTTCAACAACCTGAGTTATTTTTTTATTTTAGTTAGATCTTTTTTTTTATTTCTAATCCATAACTTATTCCCTCCTATTTTACACACAATTTTAAACTCTCTCTCTTTATATATATATATATATATATATATATATATATATTTTCAATATGCACAACTAATCAAATATTCAACTGCCATCTTGGATTAGTATTATAAAAATGTAATGCTATAAATAACAACTTAGACATAACCTGTTTTCAAAAACACATATATCTCAAAACAATTAAATGCACAGATAACATTACTAGCAGCATGACCCAGCTAAGCTCTTTCTAAGCTCTATACTAAACATTAAATCTGTTATGAAAAAAGAACTAAACAAAATGAACATAAAACAATCACCTTTACAAAAAAGGACTTGTAACTGGAAAAACCAAATGAAAAAAGAATGTTAACAACAAATACTTTTTCATACCCAACCCAGTTCTGCGGAATCAGAATCAACGTTGAGTTTAAGCAAGCGAATGAGCCAATTGGAGTAAAGTGCCATGCAGATTTAAATTTTTCCCACTTGTAACGAATGCAGCTATCGATTTTTTTTGCATGCAAGTTAACATTCGTGTCAGTCAGCTGTTGGCTCTCATGCTGGCCAATAGAATCTTCCTGCCTGTTTGTTGCAGCCAGCTATAGGCTTTCACTCTGGCCAGTACAAAATAGCCGCAAGCTACATGAAAAGTGCTGTAGAAGCATGAAAAAATCGATTATTTCCACTATCGATAGGAGTTGGGAAATGCAAGGTTGGTCTTGGCCTTCCCGCTAACTTGGAGCATGTGCATGTAAATTTTGGTGCAAATCTGTCAAAATTGCGGCCGTGCATTCGTTACACACACACATACACACACATCCTGCCTTTTATAGATAGAGATTATACACAAATGCAAAATGTATAAGCATATGACATGTAATTTTTCATACATATAGAAATGCTTGTGGTTCAGTACACATTTGCACACATATTCTGTTATGTGTACATTTCTGATACAAGCACACACAAAATTATTTTATTTATGCAAAGTATATTCAATGAGAAGTTTCATGCCAATAATCCTATCTGTATGCATAATCTCTGTTATGAAATGTAATTACTCTCTCTTACACACATAAATTTTCATTTGAACATATACACAAATATATATTAAAATTTGTTCCCTGTATTAATAGACAATCTATTATCTGATGACAGAAATAAAGCAATACTAATCATTTAGATTTGTCTACACATCTTGTTTGTTATAACATTTCAGGCATTGTACTTGGTAATTTTCTTGGTAATTTTGAACCAAACCATTTATTCAATCCATTGGGATAGAGTGTTCTTATTCTGTTTTCCCTGCTTAGAAAATATCTTTTATAAATTTATTCTCTTGTCTATTTACTTTTGTGCTGTTTGTCCATTTCTTCTGCATTGAACAGGAGTATTGGTCTTTGCTGCATTACCTGAGCCAAGAATTGAACTAATAACTACCAGGGAACAAGATATCATTTAACCAATGCTTTAATTTACTAGCACATAGGTCATAGAACTTTTCAGTGTCCTTTCTTTCTCTGGCTCAATGGCAAAGACAAAAGGTGAAAGAGTGGAGAGTATTAACTGATATTAGTACTCAAAAAAAATTTCCTGAATTTGAACATTAAATAAATTTTATTATTAGTTAAGCTCTGGTATGAAAATTCTGTATGTGAAAATGGAATAAAAATAGTACTATTATAATTTCCAGATTAGTACAACATAACCTAATTAAGATTACAGGCAAATTACAGGTTCAAAAGTCACTCCTAATCTTTATAGGAGGGCTGTAAAGACTTAATATATATTGTCTCCAAAACGATGTCTTTATGACACAGTAGGCTGATGGTTATGCAACTAATGTTCAGTTCTGAAAGACCTGGATGGATTGCAAATTACTTTTGAAAACGGAAAGTACTTTGGCTGAATTATTGTGAGTATAACAACCAAGATGGATATACTAGTCTGAATAGAAAGGTATACAATAATGATTACTCATCTCAAAAATTCTTATATAAATTGTACAAATTTGATGGCAAAAAATAACTCATATTAATAAATCTTTTATATCTTTGAATTATCGAGCATTGCTGACTTAGTAAGAAGTGGTGCTGAAAATTGCTCAGCCAGACCCACTCCCCAGAATATTACTAACTGACAAAACATCAAATTTGTTTTTTTTTGGAAGGACTTTTTGGTTGGTTTTGAACATTTCAGCACCCCTTCATATAATTTTATGTTGCCAAGGTAAATTATATATATATATATATATATATATATATATATATATATATATATATATATATATATATACTGAAGAAAATGTATAATTCTGAACAACATACTTATTTAAAAACAGTTGATTTTGAATTTTTTCTATCATCTTCTAAACATTGGAGCATATAATCTTTTATATCAATGAATAAGAATTAAAATATAAATAAAATATTTTTTTCTTTTTTAATCAAATATGAATATTCTAGAAATATATTTTTGAAATTTATTTAAAGAGAGAGCAAGATATGTGGGTGTATGTTTATACACAAATTTATATCTGTATTTATTTACATCATTTTGGAATACTGCAAGTATTTCACATTTAAAGTAATTAATTATGAACACATATTTTTTATGACATACACATCTAACTTGAAATTAATGTTATATAAATACAAGGACATTTGGCACACATAAAACACAGCTGTGTTCTGTATTTATTTTTATCCATAGATAATCCTTTTTTTTCTAATATAAACAGCTCTTCATACAATAAAGGTTTTACATATCCTCGTTACTGTTTTTGTGCAATTAAAACATTGTAAATGCATTTTTGTAATATAAGAAATTATATGGCATTGCTGGTTATATGTAATTTTTATTTCAATGTTATTTTTTACATTTCATCATGATTTTATGTATTTACCCTTGTCCACTTTAGTACCATGAGATATCCTTACAGCCTCAAGTTAAGTGTTACTGCTGAGGTTTCTATAGCAAATAGGTTTTTTGGGGTGGAGTTGCCAGTCCCATTCCCAACTGGCTTTGAATTCAAAGTTTTCCTTCTTCTATACTGGTTACCAATTAAGGCTAGACAGCTTAGTCTATTTAACCCATAGCTGGAAGGAGAAGGGATGGATTCAAACTTTTGCAAGGGTATTGTGTGAAAGTGAATGCAACAAACTTGACCAGAATTTGAGTATGCTGCCTTCAAATACTGGTTGAGTGGAATTGTGAATATTGTAGCAGTTATTTGCATGGGAAGTGAAATTGGTGTTATGTATATACAAACATTATAAAGAAATATTTTTATATTAATTATATAAAGTATTTAAACATGTGCAAAAATATATAATACAAAAGGTATTTTTAATTAATGTTTGATTTGTACTTAATTCTACTGTTTGACTTTATTACTCTTTCAATTTGTTGTGTCGTGTATATTGCTAAGTAAGCGTTTGACCTCTGTTCTAGTTGGTGTCCGTTTATCATATGAGCTACCTGCTCATATGCAAATTATACTAATTTTCATATCACTACATCTCCCTATAACGGAGGGGCCTTATGCCGCGAGTACTTCTTGTACTTCTTCTTGTGCCCTCCTTAACATCTTCCTTTATCTCTCTCCTTTCCCTTGGAGATCTAGATCTATCACGTCTTTCCCTATAATCGAATTGTTCCTCTTGCATACTCTGGTCTTTCTCTTCTAACTTGTCCCATTCTACTTCTTCCTCTTCTAACTCATCTCTCTCTACTTCTTCCTCTGCAGATTCATTCTGCATTAACTCTTCTGTTACGTCAATAATGGGCATCTCTGAAGGCATTTCCTCATCCGATTCTTCTCCTTGGGATCTTATTTGGTCAGCATGAGCTAGAACACTGTTCCCATTTTCTTTATTTAATATTGCAGTATTATGTCCTTTCTGCATAATAAATTCGGCTGACTCGGGTTGCATATTCCTATTTCTTTTGTACCACATCTTTTGATTTGTGGCATATGACATAGTCAAAGGGGACCTTAATTGTCTGCCCATTAAGGCAGATGGACTTTCCGGCCTGCCTGCATGTGGAATTGTTCTGTAACTTAATAATAGTCTTGGTAGAAAAGCATTGATTTCCTCCTTCTGTTGCAAGCATGCTTTTATGCCCTTCTTTACCGTCTGGACCATCCTTTCCGCTGTCCCATTACTTTGAGGGTGGTAGGGAGAGGTCTTGTAAGGTCTGCATCCTATTTTTCTTAGCCATTCATGCAAATCAGCATCCACAAATTCTGGTGCGTTATCAGTCACCAATGTTCTCGGTGTCCCATTCCTCGAAAATATTACTCTTAATATTTGTTTTACGGTGGTACTTTTTTATCAGGTACTCTCACCACTTCAGGCCAACCTGAATATGCGTCTACTAATATTAATAATAGTCCTATCCCATTGACATAGGCATGGTCCATGTGTACTCTGCTCCATGGTTCTACTTCTTGGGGCCATACATGTATTTTCTTTTGCTTAAAATTCCTGAGTTCTGTGCATTTTTGCATCTTTTACGTAGTCTTCTACGTCTCTTGAGTACCCCGCCACCACGCTTCCAATTTTAATCTTCTTTGCGTAGCTGCCACTCCACAATGTACGTCATCGTGTACACTTTTTATAACCTGTCTCCTCTGTGTTTCTGGGGAACTACCAAGTCTCCATTACATATTATCCCGTTTTCTATAGTCATTTTATGTCTGATTTCTTTGAATGGTCTTTTCAGCCATTGAACAATTTCCCAGCGATTCTGTTTTATCCTCGACATTATTCTATTTAACACTGGGTCATTTGTAGTTTCAGTAGCCATTTTATCTACAGATATTACATCGGTTTCTACAAGGTGCAAGAATGTGTCTTCAAATTCTTCGTCGTTTTTGTCCTTCTCCTCTCTATAAAACCTCAATCTAGATAAGGCATCAACGTGTGGTATCATATTCCCTTTAACATATTCAATGTCAAAGTCGAACGCCATCAGTCTAATCGCCCAACGTAATATTCTGGACGTTGTAACTTTCGGTAGCTCTTTTCTTGGGTTGAAAATAAATTCCAGTGGTCTGTGATCACTTTTCAACAAGAATTTTTTTCCCCATCAAAAACTGTCTTGCTCTATCCGTTGTCCACACTATGGCTAGTGCCTCCCTTTCTCTATTCGAATAATTGTGTTCAGTTGTTGTTAATCTCCTCGATAAGTACATTATGGGATGCCCATCTTGTGACAAAATACCAGATATGGACTGTTCACTTGCGTCAGTAGTTAGAGTTATGTCCTTCTTAGGGTCAAAAATTTGTACTATTGGCTTTTTTGCCAGAATCTGTTTTAAGTTTTCAAAGGCTTTCTGTTGGTGTTCTAACCAAATGAATTCCATTTTTTTTTTTTTTTTTTTCTTAATTTAGCAAATGGTTCTGTCAACTCATTATATTTTTGGTACATATTTCCTATAAAAATTTACCAAACCTAAGAAGGACTCCAACTCTTTTTTATTTTTCGGTGTAGCAACTTTTAGAATTTTCTCTATTAGTACTTTATCTGGGGAGATCCCTTCCTTTGATATTGAGTAACCCAAAAATGATATTTCATTACTGTTGGTTACACACTTTTTTGTATTTATTGTCATACCAGCGTCTCTTAGCCGGTTCAGTATATTTTCAGTTTTTTTCTTTAAATCATCTTCATTTAAATCTCCAATACATATCTCGTCTTGATAACAGATGGTATTTTCAACATTTCCTATTACTTTTTCAATAGCTTTTTGAAAAATTGCACTTGCCGTTTTTATGCCATACGGCATTCTTTTCCACCTTAACAGGCCTATAGATGTGTTTATGGTCGTCACTTCTTTAAAATTTTCATTTATCGGTATTTGGTGGTAAGCTGATTTTAGGTCTATCTTCGAAAATACTTTCATTCCAGCAAGTTTATGTAGAGCTACTTCCACATTTGGAATAGGGTACGAGTCAGCACAAACTTTATGGTTCACCCCTATTTTATAATCTCCACAAATTCTCAGGTCACCATCTTTTTTTTTCAATAGCACAATGGGTGATGCCCATTTACTGGAGGGGCAGGTTCTAATAAGTCTTCCTTTATTAGCTTTCGCAATTTAGCTATTACCAACGGTAATAAATGCACTGGTATTTTTCTCGCTTTGTAGTAGGAGGGGGAAATTTTTCTTTTAATTTCAGGCTAGCTTCATAATTTTTTAATTTTCCTGTTTTTTCTATTTCTATCTCATTAATCAACTTCGTTGAATTTATTTTTAACACGTCACTCCCCAGTAGTCCATGCATTTTTCGGCAATTTGTAACTATAATGGGTACTATTTCATATTTTTCTTTTAGTTCTATTGAACCTTCAAAGTAACCCATAATTGCTATAATCGAGCCATCAAACTGACGTAATTGTATGTTGTTTTTTTTTAAAAACGGTTTTTCCCATTTTTTCCCACAAATTTCTGGGTACTATCGTGACCTCACTACCTGTGTCGATTTGCATTTTGACAATACAGACATTGATTTTCACTTTTATTTTTGTATCTCCGTTCTTAGATCCAGTATTTTGTATATTATCATTTTTTACATTAAAAATCTGTCTATTTTCATCCTCTACTCTTTCCACATTTTTCGTTTTACATACTTCTTTGAAGTGATTTTTTTTTTTTAAACACTTTGAACAGGTTTTTTCCAAAGGCTGGGCATTTTTCTTTTTTCATTTCATGAATTTTTCCACAGTATGCCCAATTTTTTCTTTTTGTTTGTACCGTATATGTTTCAGCCATTATTTCTTCGTAGGATTTATTTTTATTTTGGTTGTAGGTATGTATTAATTCCTGCTGTTGTATAAATTCTATACACATATTCAAAGGCATGTTTGTAAGTTGTAACTGTTCCATTAACTTATATCTATGTGCTGAATTATGCATACCTTCAATTAATCTTAGTTGGATTAATTCTTCTTCCGTTGTCTGCTCTCCTGTTCCTAGTTTTTCGAATTCACAGTATTTACTCGCACTTCTTAACCAGTGTAAATATTTTACTATCGGTTCATCCACTTCCTGCTTCATTGCCATAAACTTGGTCCTTTCTGCAATCACCAGTCTTTTCTTTGGCCTCATGTTTCCCTTAATAACCTGACTTATTTCTTCGAAAGTCATTTCTTCTAGTTCTCAAGGGTAAACCATTGTAGCAACCTTCATAATCGCTTCACAACCAGCGGTAGCCATAAACAAGTCGGTGATTTCATTTTCCCCTCCTCTGTTTTTGTTGTCTTTCAACTTTTTACATCTTGCATTAGCAGCAAAGCAACGAATCCACATATTCTGGGTCTTCAAGTACTAAAGAGTATCCTATCGGCGACGCCATTGCTGTGTCGTGCATATTGCTAAGTAAGCGTTCGACCTCTGTTCTAGTTGGTGTCCGTTTATCATATGAGCTACCTGCTCATATGCAAATTATACTAATTTGCATATCACTACACAATTTAAATTACTTGCAGCAGTTTTTATTGTTTCTTAGAGACCTTTCTTTCTTTCTTTAAATATATTTGTCCATTTTTATATACATCTTTTAATGAGAAACCACAACTGGCAAACTTGGAACTTCCTACAAAAAAAATGGAGTTCAAAAGGATGGTATTTCATATTGAAACTGCTATTATTTTAACTATCTTCACTCCTTTATTGTTTTACAAAGTGATGATTAGAATTGTAATAAAACCTAAACATACTTTCTTTGTACTTGTGAATTGACAACAAAAAAATAAACACTATTTATTTATTAGATTGTTTATTGGAATGGGTGGCTAATTACCCATTGATTTGAACTTTATAAAATGATAAATAATAAGGATTTCTTTATAGTTGGTTCACATAAATAATTTAGTAAATGTTTATATATTAATGAATAAAAAATTGTTTTCATATATATTTCTTTATAAATTGGTAAATGATAAATATTCTATTACATTTTATACAATTGCATTAGTTTTTAAAATGTAAAATTATTCTTGTAAAAAACAATATAATAGTGTTTATTATTTTTGTTGTAAATTCTCAAGAAAAAAAAATGTATAAATTCACTTTTGTCATATGTTTAGGTTTTACAATTCTAATCATTGCTTCTTTAAAATAATAAACATTGCCAAAGAGTGAAAGTAGTTAAAGTAATAGTGGTGTCAATGTCTTTTGAGACTCTAGGGAGCATTCCATTAATTTGGTACCTTTCTGGCATGGTAGATAATACTCAACATTTCAGAAGGGAAGGAGAATTGTCTTGTATCAATATACTTATTAGCTTAAAGTTCTTTGTGAAATATGTTATAGACAAGTGTATGGTTGCAAGAAAGAAATACAACAGCAGAAATAGATTTACGTGATTTATTTCAATAGGAACGTGTGGGTTTGGGACAGCTACCTTGTGGTATAGTTCATAAGCCGGCTGCCGATCTGGGTTGATAGTAGTTCTCACTGGTTGGCGTGGTGCTCCTCCTGCTGACTGCCCGTGACAGATCTCTTCCCTGGCCTCCTGTTGACTGCCAGTACTTCCCTGTGACCCCTTTTATGGCGTTTTTTATGGCTTAACAGGCTCGAAAAACGATGCGAGTATACAATTAGGAGGGAAGCATTTTTATTGGTCGAAAAATAGAAACACTTTAAAATATTATTTTATTTTTCGACCGGAACTTGTGTGTCGCTCCTATGTGCAAACTGCTGCAAGTAATTTAAATTGAAAGAGTAATAAAGTCAAACAGTAGAATTAAAAATGGTCATTTTGTGAGAGGGCCTTGTCCCGTTCACATCCGGCTCTCGCTCTTGAGTATTTTAGTTTATTTGCCTGCAAATCAGCCGAGATATGTCTTATTTTATTTTATAACAAATGTACCAATCAAAAGCAAATTGATACCATCAACCTTGAAAAGACTTATAATTTTTCTGCTTACAACATTAACCCAAAGTATTCCTCTACCTCTTCACTATTTTCTTCTAAGTCATGCTGGTAGAATATTTACATGAAGGACTTCTAGCCATCAGGTTCATCCAATGTAGCTCTACATTCATCCCTAAAGATTAGTGCCAAGAAATTCATTTTCACACACTTGTTCACTCAATTTACATGTTCCTCTTTGTGATGTTTATTTAAAGCCAATAGTTTGTTTACTTTCATGTCTTTAGCTAATATTCTTAATATTCAGCATTTTTTCTTTTTGTTTATATTTACAACATCAACTCCTTGAATTATTTATGTTGGTCAATCTTGTTTATCATCACTTTTATTTATTCTCAAATCTTTTTTATAACATTCTTAAAACCAGTTTAATTTTTGCTTGTTCTTGTCAATGTTTTCAATTTCTTTTTGTTCCTTTTATGATCTCTGTACAACTTTTTCAATTTCCAGCATTGTGTTTTTATCTCTAAATAATTTTACTGTATCTGTAAGAAATTTTGTCATCCAATATTTTTTATATTAAAAATTTGAATGTATGAATTCTAGATGAACAATAAAATAAAGAAAATATGGGTGTGCTGACTAAATAAATCATTTGTATTTACAAACACATGTACATGAATTAAAGAGTCAAAAATGAGTAAAAGTAGTTGAGTTAGTTTTTGGATAGAATGTGCTTTAGAAAATACTTTTAGTAGTTGGTTCGCAGTTAAAGCTGTGGTTGAGAAAAGACTTTTAGCCATTCATTAACCATTCTGTCGTTGATGTAGATGATTTGTTTGAAATCAATGACATTTCTTTCAACATGTACTGGTGAAAGGAAAAAGCTATATAGCCACATTTTCTAAATATCACTAACTAAATATATTTATTTGCAATACGATGAACAAATCTTAAATTGCATTGATCACATACCATCAAATTGTAAATAGCTATATATATATATAAAGATGAATGTCTGTGTATGTCTGTGTCAGTACATCTCTTGGAAGAAAAACTACTTCACTGATCTTCATTAAATTTGGAACAAAGTAAACATAAAAGGGAGTGTAATGAGCTATGTTTGATTTATTTTTGTGGGGAGAAAAGGGGGCAGAACCCACAACACTCCACCCCACCCAAAAATAAATGTACCCATGGATTCAAAACTACTGGACAGATTTTTATGAAATTTGGAACACAGATTTTCTGCATGAGAGTGGATGTAATATGCTATGTATAAGTATATATTGTTTTGATCAAAGGAGGTCTTCGGGGGTGGGGGTGAGCACAAACACCCTCAAATTTTTTTTCCTTTTGATTTAAAAGAAATTTAAACTTAGGTAAATGACCTGAAATAACACCTATTCCAAGAAATATCAGCCAATTTCAATAATATCAAGATACACTAATGGGGGCTAAACCCCACTATATTGAAAATTTTGGAAGCCCATAACTTGACTATTTGAATCGCTATATGTTTAGTCACCTTGATATATTTTGAAGCCAACTCCCAAAGTACTTATATAGAGCCCTAAGGGGTGGAGTGAAGGGCTTAGCCCCCTAAAAATCTAAACAACACAAACATTGAATAGAGTGTTATGAAATTTGAAAGAGATTCTATGTATGACACCTAATGACATAGACTATATATATCTAACATTTAAAAAAGGGTGGGGTCCAGGGGTAGACAAATCCTTGCCTCAAAAAATCGTTTCCATGGATATAAACAAAATTTAAACCATGCCATCTTTTTACATTCATTTCATTATTTTTGCATCCAAATATTTGATTGAGACTGCAAATTTAGTTTCCTGTAACCTAAACAATAGCTACTGTTTCAATCTTATATAATAATCCAATTAATATGGATCCTAATGTAGTTTTTCCATAAATTTTGTCTCTTTTGGACAAAGGAGGCATCACTTGAACCTATACAATATCTAGAATTTCGTTAATATACAACTTTACAATTTATTTGAATTCTTGATAAAGTCATTTATCCTATAATGACCAAACCTAAACAGCTTTATATCTTTCAGATGTCTGTTCTGCCAGCTGACTATTGCAAATAATATTTAGTCTACACCCTTACTACAATGCCTCCCCAAAATTTCTGTTTTGGACTATCTAAATGTATATGTGTATCTATGTTTTCTAGACGATACAAAGGCCTTCAAAGTACGCCACAAGGACCTGCTGGAACTGCTCAGCAACCTTGATATATTCGGGAAAGATATCAGAATAATCAAGAACCTATACTGGCAGCAAACAGCATGCATGCACATAGAGAATGAGTTTAGTGAATATACAAAAATAGAAAGGGGTGTAAGACAAGGATGCATCTTCTCACCTGACCTGTTCAACCTATACAGCGAGGCAATTCTGAGAGAATTGGAAACCCTACCAGGATTTAGCATTGATGGCCCAAATCTTAACAACATAAGATACACAGATGACACAGTACTGATATCAGACATGTAAAAGAAATTACAAAATCTCCGACAGAACGTAGCAATAGAGAGTGTGGAGAAGAGACTAAGCATAAATTACAAGAAAACAGAATCATGGTCATCAGTAAAAGGATGAGCCTGAAATGCTATTTGCAAGTCAGTAACACTAGAATCAAGCAGACTTGGCAGTTTAAATATTTGGGAAGCGTTCTGACAGAGGACGGTAAATGTGATACTGAGATCCGTAGACATATTGGGGTGGCCAAGGATGCATTCCAAAAGCTGGGCAGAGTATTGCGAGACAGGAGGATTTCTTTGGTAATGAAGAAAAGAATACTGAGCTGTTATGTGACATCTGTCCTACTTTATGGCAGCAAATGTTGGACGATTTCCTCAAAGATGAAGAAGAGACTTGAGGTAACGGAGATGTGGTCCTACCAAAAGATGCTAAGCATATCATGGACCGAGTATGTGAGCAACGATGAGGTCTTAGAGAGGATGCAAACAAGGAGGAGGCTTATACTTAACATCAGGAAGAGGCAGCTGAAATTCCTGGGACACATGAGAAAGGAGGAATCTGATACTCATGGGTTGAATAAAGGGAAAAAGAAAGGGAAAAAACTTATAACATACCTAGTGGACTTAAGCAAGTGGATGACAGAACATGGTCTGGGGGAGGTGGCAGAGAGAAGGAACCTGAGAACTGCAAGTGATAGAGGGAGGTGGAGAGCCATGATTGCCTATGTCCCGAAAGGACACAGCACATAGAAAGAAAGGAAGCAATCCCAGCAGAGGAAAAGAGAAAGAGCAGAAGAAACTGAAGATTAGTTGAGCACAAAAAGGCAAGCATCCCAAAGTCAAGAACAAGCGAATCTAAGATGAAGACTGCAGTAGCAAGACAGTCAAGAAGCTGACAGAAGACATACATTGAATGCTCAATGGACTGCAGCTGCAAGACAATCTGAAACTCCAGAAGTAAAGGAGAGGAGACACAGAATAAATACTCAACAGAATGCAGCAACCAGGCAGCTGGATATAATTAAACTGAAAATAAACATTACTATAATGGTATACTTTTTATTATTGATGTTTATTGTAATACTTAAATGAATATTGTAATATTCATATGTCTATAGTTTTCCTTAATCTTTTATTTAGTTATATATGCGATGATTGCTTTGTTTATAGATCAAAATATAGAGACCACAGACCAGATGCAACCATGATAATATTGGCCTGGAGAAATAACCTCTTTGTTCTACATGAAAACTGGCAGTCCTTTCTATTTCGTTACCTGTATGGATATAACTGTATAACTACAATTTTGGCAGCTTCTTCCAAACTCAGTCAACGATGGGTATTTCTGCTAGTTTCTAATAAAATCAGATTTTAAAAATGAAATTCACATTGTATATTTATTATATAAATATGTACTGTAATATTAGTTGGATAATACCAATTTAATTATGAAAACCTAACATAATCAAATCTGACAGCACATGGCACAGCACATAAAATAAGCCTACTACAAAGACCAAACATCATTATTTTTAATGAAATACCAATATTTGCATTGAAAACTTTTAAACTGTGCATACACAAATATAGGCATATGCATCATCATCATGATAATCATACCCATCATAAGGTATTTATGATGATGCAGGAAGTAAAGCTGTACAGTTTTAGTCACAAACTCTATTATTATATCAGTTTTGGAAGTACGTTTTTTGAAAGAATCTCTGACTCATGATGCTTTCACTGTGCAGATGTTTAACAAAAACTGTAACTACCAGGATTTATAATCACGAGTAACATAGTTAAATTCCATTTGTCTTCCATTTCCAACTTGAAAGTAGGAAATGCTTTTGTTTGAGGCATATCAACTTCTTCAGTGATAAATTTGAAAAAATCTTAATTTCTTAAATGCAGAAAAGAATTAATTCGTTTCTTATATACTTATTTTTTTTTACAATGGAACATCTAGTGAATTGAAATATTTAATAAATGAACCTGAGTAAACTAAACATGTCAATATGTTCTATAGATCAAGCAAAAATAAAAGTCTATGAAGAATGATTTGTATTTGTAAAAAAGATGATAAATTGTCCTTTTTTATTTCCAATGCATACCGTGTTTCTTTTTTTTGAGAAACAATTGTCCTTTCTTAACTGAAGTAGGTAAGATTGTACTTACAGCTTTTAATTTATCATAGAGATTATTAACTATTCTTGCATGTTCAACATGAAGTGATGTTCGTTTCTGTGAAAACATTTAATTTTTTAAGCTTTGTTGCTTAAAAAATTAAATGTTTTCACAGAAACGAACATCACTTCATGTTGAACATGCAAGAATAGTTAACTGAAGATGCAGTATAAAAGCTTGTCTGCTATAGTTTTCCAGAGACTAACATTTTGAAATTGATTCAGATCCTTTCATTGGTGTAAAATTTTTTGAACATTTTTTAATTGGTTCATTTTAATTTAATTTATGATTTAAATTAAAACTAAAAATGTGTATCTTGGCGTCTCTGTTTAGTGACAATTCTTGAACCTTTTTTGGGGGGTGTGGGTTTCTGTCATTATGTGAAGTAGTTCCATATCACGCACATGATTCTGCTCACATTTACCTACATCCAAATAGTTCTATAAATTGCACATAATTTTGTCAATGTACTCCGACTGACGCACACAAATGCAAAGGTATTCACCTACGCACATGAACACATATTTCAATTCACAACAATAATCAACACTTTCGAGAGCAGCGAGATTTCACGAGACTTAACGAGACTTTCCTCCTACTCTCTGTAATTTCACTTAGTCATTTTCTCCTCAACTCTTTGTCTTCCTCTTTCTTCTTCTTTTTTCCCTCCGTTTATATCACAGCAAAACTCTCGTTTTTCTCTCTATCTAACATTGCTCTTTCCTCTACTTGCAAATTTCCTCCAACTCTCTCTTTTAGTCTTGTAAATCGAAAAACATTTCTGCTTCTCTCTCGTTACTGTAAACTATAATTCCGACTTAACTGTTTATATATTGAAACTGATATAGATCTTTTATTTATATCGATACGGAAAGATATCGAACTTGGTTTAAGTTATTGGAGTTAATTACGCATCAACGTGACAATTGTGAATTACGACAAGTGTGAAACACGAAGTTCAAGTCGACAGACCAAAAAAAGCCATTGGTTTATTTATTTTTTTAAAATATAAACAACCTTTGAATTTTAAAGAAAAATATAATAATCAGTTGGTTAGGAAAAAGAAAAAAAATAAGAGACTTTTCTTTTTTCTTCTTGGCGGTCTGTATATGTTCGTGTGATAGTGTTATTTATTTTGGAAATAACAACTCAAAAAACAGTTTTACATCTCTTAAAAAAAATAAATAAAACCGCGTGAGGATTTTTTTTCATTTTTTTGTGGACTTAAAATCGACCCTTGGACTTGTGGGCGAAGAGCAAAATTAACAACAATTTATTATTTATTATCGTAAAACAGTTGTTATAATTGTCGAAGAGGCGTAAAACAGGCGGCAAAGATCCAAAATAATCAGAAGAAAAAGATTTTATTTGAGAAAAACGTACATAGGTAAAAAAAAAAAGACATGACAGAAGTACGGCAGAGAATTCCTACCGAAAACGAAGAACCAAAAGACAAGGTAATGTTGTCAAGAAGCACTTGACTTGATAATTATAAGATAATAATAATACACATTATTGTCTGCTTTGAAGTGTTTAGTTATTTTTGTGTTTATTTTCAGTTGTTGACATCAGTAAAAAATTCAAGTCAACACTAATCATGAATGTTTAATGAATGAAAAATCTTAGATCAACAACAAGAATAAAAAACCCTTTTTTTCATGTCTATTGTAAAATTAATTTGGTATTTTTAAGCACTGTCACTGTCAACAAGGGATTTTTATTCATTTTTTGATTGTTTCATTTTTAAATACATTTCAGACAAACTAAAAAATTAAACATTCCATCTGGTCCAGGTGATCTGAGCAATTTTCTCTTTCATTTTCTAATTTGTTGTTACGTTTTTTTCCTCTTTCTTTCACCATTTAAAAAGCTTAACAATCTCTGAGAAGGTTGTTAATTAGTAAGTAAATTAATGTTACTGTTACTAAATTTTAAATGTTTTCATTTTTTAAAATTTAGTAATTTTTAATTGTAGTAGATGTGATTTTTACGCTGATTAAATGACTTTCAATGTCATGTAAAAATGCATTCCTTAAAAAAGAAACGATTTCATTGAAGACAGTGTGTTTAAATTTTAATTATATTCTAATTATTAACCTTATTCAATTATGAAAATGAATAACAAAACAAGGTTGACTCATTTTAAGCTATTCATTTTTGTTGAATAATATTTTTTCTTTCAAGTAATTTTAAGAATCTCATTGATTTATTTATTGATCTATATACTTTCTTTCTGCTAAAAATTCATTTCTATTTTGTCATTTGTATTCTAACCTAAGTAAGGTTAGATTATTCAATGTTATCAAACAAAATTATACATAAAACTTAAAACTTCAGTGTTTAGGTTGAGCTAGTTGTCCTGTTTTTTCTGTTGTTACTCATTCAGTGATTCATCATTCATACAATAAAAAAACATTTGTTATTTTTAATTTTACGTGTATTTTAAAATCTATATTTTAATTTAAGTATAAGTTCGATGGTTAACGTATTTTAAAAATATATATCTACAATTGCGACTTTTTAAAATCATTGAAATTAAGTTTTCAAAAAATGATTGTAAGAATCAGTTCAAAATGTTTCTTCATTGATGAACAGAAATTCTGTAAAAAAATAAAAAGTTCACTTTATTTCTAGAATTCTTCAAATTAGAATATTTAAGAAATATTTCCATAAAATAATGTATCATTTTTTTCTTTTGCTGAAAGATTCAAAGAACACTAAAAACATTAATAATTTCCTATTGCATCCAAGATTTTTCTTTATTTGCCTGAATTTCTAAAAATATGGAAAATTCCAGTGAGAAGCGTGTAAAAACTTTTAAAATGTTATATTTGGATTACTGCACTATTCTTAGTAAAAGTTTAAGTTAATCATCTATCTGCTGCAGCTTGAGCCGATCTGTTAAATGCCAGCTTATGCGTGTTTAGTTTAACTTATTTTATTTCTGCTTCCAGTGACAGGAAAATTAATAAGTTGCTTTGAACAAATCTTTGGATGACCTGTGACACTTCTGGATGATTCCATGTCAGCCTGAACTGAACTGTCAGTGCAACTGTCCACGATATTTAAAAAAACAAGAAAAATAAAAGCACTCTACTCGAGTGTATTTTATTCAAGTTCGTCTTCATACACTTTGACTTGTGTATCATTTGTCATTGCTTCAATGGATTGCTGATGAACCCTTAGAATATTTTCATTAGATACGTTATTTCATTTTCATTTAAGCATTTGCCAATTGTTATTCAAATTGCAAGATACAAATTGTTTGGATTAGAAAATTTTATTTGATGTCTGTATCGTACAAATTTATAAATGAGCTCATTCAGATGTGCTTTTGTTCAGAAACTTTGACCTTTTTATCAATTTTTTCGAATTGTGTATATTACCACTGACACAATGAAGAAATTGAATTTTTGATAAATCGTTATCATTCAGTGGATTGTTTAATGTTCTTCAAAATAAAGATATTAGAATATTTCAAAGAATGAAAATGTTGTTAATCAAAATTTATACACATTCAACATATATGACTTGAATACTTATCTAAAATGTATCATTTTTCAATGGGGAGATCTTTATCAGTTGTTGCTATAGCTCTTAGCCTGTATATATATGGTAGATAAGCATGTCATAGCATGAAAGGTATTTATTCTATATTTGAATTTCATGACTCTTTCATTATAGCTTTCAATTGTATGTAAGCTTTAAATATAATGAAAAGTTTCTTGTTTAAATCATCAAGTTCAAAAGTTTTTCATTCACAGGGAAAAAGACTAAAATTCTAACCAATGTAATGAATTTTATCTTTGTGATTTGTTGAAAAATCTCTTACTTTCTTTTGGTTGCTCCTCACAGTATATTTTTTTAATTTATTTTATTTTTTATTATTCCACTTTTCAGACTGGGATCTCTTGAGTTGTAGAAGGTGATGCAGCTTACAAAGTAATTTGTTAAGTTATTACTTATTATAAAGCTATCTTGCAGATAGATAAATCTTCCATACCAAACATTAATGACTTGTATTCCAAAGTCTCTGGTGAATGTTACTTTATGAGACTGGATTTGAATGATGCTTACAAATTCCTCTTGATGAAGAGTCACAAAAACTAACAACAATAAATTATCCAGATGCTCTCAGTCATATTTTGGAATTACCTCCTCAACTGGATTATTCCAACATTATCATAGAATAATTGATTGAAGGAATACCTAACACAGCTATCTATATTGTCCCGGTTGTTAATTTGAAGGAACATTACAATAATCTGTGTTTAGTGCTGAAGGAATTAAAAGATGCAGGACTCTGCCTTATAAAACAATAAGTGAATTCCAAAAATCCTCATTTACATACATTGGTCATAAAACTAATTCAGAAGGAATCCATCCAACCCAAAACAAGGTTAATGCAATCTGTGCAGTACCTGTTCCAATGAATGTGTTCGAAATACGTAGCTATTTAGCTCTTGTTAATTACTATTGCTGATATTTGAACACTATCAGTTTTGTCTTAGCGCCTTTGCATTGTTAAAAAAAAAACTTATCAAAAATATACAAATACCACAAAGAGTCATCCCTGCAAAGTGTCACAACACGTTTTGTAAAAAAATTGCCTAAAAGTTATGTGGGTATTTCCCTGAATTAAGTCCCTTGCACATAGTTATATCTGGGTGGTCTTGATTCAGATATTGAACTGCATGTGGGGAGTTGTGTTGCATGCCAAGATGTTTTAAAAATGCCCCTAGTTAGTATGTTACACTTGTGGGAATGGCCAGGACAGTCATGATTTTGGTTACACATGGACTATGGTTACAATAGATGTCAAATGGATCCTGGTAATTGAGGATACCCTCAGTAAATACATAGAAGCTTGTGGTGTAATCTCCATCTTTGCCAATGACAGAACAAATGTTGTGTCGCATTTATTCCACATGAAATTCCACATGTGATTGTGTCTGATAAATGCTAGCAGTTTCACTAGTGAAGAATTCTCCAAATTCTGTACCTTGAATGGAATTGAAGATGTTCAATGTTTGATGCCTCCTCCATCATTAAATGAACATTAAGAATGGACTAAAAAAAATTTCAGATAATCTTGAAACTGTAGTTTAGCACAGTAATTGCTTGACTCCACATTCAATAACAGGGCAGTCACCAACATTGTTGTTAATGGATTGACAGCCTGGGTCTTGCTTTGATCTAGTGTCACTTGATTTATCAGCTCAAGTTACTACACAAGTGGCTAATGCTGAAACATCTGCAAATATAAAGTGCTGTGAAAGAATGTTTTATGTTTGAGATGCAGTTAAGCTAATTTTCAAGGAAAGCCCAAATGGATGTCTGGGGTTCTTGAAGAACAGTTAAGCTTATTAATATTTTGAGTTTGTCTAGAGGAAAAGACATATGGATCATATTTGCATGAATATGTCGACAGAAACCAAGGTTAATAAGCCAGTAGACATCTTCACTCATGCCACTCTGCATGACAGATTTTTTTTTTAAATGTTCTGTCGATTGAAGAGACTAATATACACCTGTACTAAATGCAAATTTAATGTCATCTGATTTAGAAATTGTGGACACTGACCAACCAAAACATGCCACCAAAAGACCTAAGAACTTGGGTGACTATGTCTGTTAAGGGCTAAGTTAAAGTTGGGCGGTATGTTACAATTTGATTGGTTCTTGGTTATAATAAATAAGAAACAGATGAGACTGCTCTGGCATTTTTTTTTTTTTTTTTGGTATTAAGCTGAAGATGTTGGGTTTGGTATTAAATTAATTCATCTGTGAATAAGTTTGGCAATGTTAGAGAAAATTTTCTAAATATCAAGTATACTTGTTTTCAAGATAGTAATGTAATATTTAAAAGGAAACTTTAGGATTTGTGGAGCAAATAAAAAGATTCAACAGAAGGGAATCCCCTTGGTTTTTGGAATTGCTTTTGTCATTGCCAAAAACTCATTTCTATGTTAAAGTGGTTTATTTTTAACAATTACAGCAAATCAAAATTTCTAAAATTATGAGGTATTGTTATTGCTTAAGAAAGTTCCGGTTAAAAATAAATATGTTTACAAAAATTATTCTTTGTGAACTTTTGTCTTTTTATTGCTTTTATGAATTTATTGGATAAACAAATTAGCAAAAATAATACTAATATTTCAGCATGTATAAGTTTTTATTACAAACAAGCTTGTCTTTTTTATACTTTTGGAGGATTTGTGGATGTAGCTAAAAGGTGTTTTTGTATTTTCACAATGGCTATTAGATGATCTGTTATTTCAGTTGAAGAATTTGGTAAGAATTAGCAGTAACAAGTTGTTGAAATATAAAAATGAAGAGTTGATCACAACAAAAGGCAGTAATAAAAGTCTGTTTATAACTTGGAACATCTCAATTTGAGAACATTTTCCAATCAAGATGGATAAGCTTATATCACAATTGGAATCATGTGGAAAACCATCATTAAAAATGTATTTGTATAAGGAATTTTCATTTATTATGAATTTAACAGTTTCCTGTTGTGTAGTATTTACCATGATAAATATTTCAGAATATTTGCATTATCTAAAAAGTTTATGAATATAACCTTTTTAAATTCTCTGATAATTGATAGTTTGTTTCAAGGTTTGAATCAACAAATATTTATAAATGGAGTTATTTCTTATTCTCAGTTAAATCTTAATCAAATTTGGAAATTTAAATGGATTCTATGATTGAGAAAGGCTTTTAATAAATTCTCTAAAAGTTATACTATTTTGACATTTTGCATTCATTGCCATTCTGCTCTGTACCACAATCTGAATTTTCAGAATTAAAGTAAGTTGGCTTTTTTGGTGGAAAAGGTAGATCTTTAATGTGCAATGTTTACATTGATTCCCTTTTGTGAATAAAAGAATTGTTTAACCGTTAACACTCCTTTTCTACTGCGTTCTTTTTCAAAGTCTCTCAATTGCAGTAATACTATGGTTAATTTCACTCAGTTTTTTTTTTTATTGCTATAGCAGGATATGACAACACAACTATGAATTTCAAGCACACTATTATTCAGGGATCAGTGCCACCTTCAGTGGCAGGATAAAATTTTTGTAAAGTGAATGAAGTTGCATACTCAGTGATAAAGGTTAAAAAATTATTCATAATCTCTAAAAAAACAAACTTTAACAGATTATATTTGAGGTTTGCTATGAGAGTTTAAAATTGAAAAGTATTTTTAAAACTGATTTTCAAGGAATTCTTGTGTTTTATAGTTCATCTTAGAAATTTGCTTTTATTCCTTAAAATTTAGTTTGCTTTTGGAAACGGTTCTGATGGAAAAATATTGGTAGAAATCAGTTCCATTGTTATATTAAAGAAGTATATGAATTTACACAAATTTATCATTTTTATGCATATTTCCAATATTAACATTGTTTTTTGCCTGTTTATAAGCCTTCTGCTGCAAAATGATGCATTTTGAAAGTAACATAATATTACTTAGATTAAGTCTAAAAGCTGTGTCTAATGATTTAAAATCAATTGAAGTAGAAAGTAGTGAAGTTGATTCAAAGGGGTGCTTGAGAAATGTCATTTTAAGCTAGGCTTTAGCAGTAGATAAAGTAGTTCACTTGGTAAAAGTTATAAACAAAATGACATACAATGAAAGTTAAGGGAAAACATCAGTTCCTGACAGCTCCTCAAAGTTACTCAGTGATGAGTCAGTAATTTGATGGATGTTCATTTAGGAACAGCAGGTATCTGAGACCATAGTGACTAACAGCAGATAGACTAAATGGTAAAATTAGCCATTTTCACACAGGAAACATTTGGCATTCATTGACTGAATAGTTAGTATTACGGCAGGTTGAAATTTACAAAAGCATTTTCTTAAAACAGTTTTTCAGGAAATTAAATTTCTCAACTCTACTGTTCACTCTTAATATTGATGGAAGTTTCCTTCCTAACCTTTTGTTTAAGATAGTGTGGAAAGTCAACATCTTCATTATATCATTATTTTCTCTTTTAGTTACTACCTAGTGCTACCTCATTTTCTTGTTGCTAGTGAGGTAGTTTTTGTTATTTGGTAAAGCTCTTTGCTTGTGATTTTGTAGCACTTGTCTACAGGGTCTTATGAAGGATTGTTTTCTTTAAGTCTTAAAAGATTCATTCACTTGAATCCATTTTTAATCATTTATAGTTTAGACATGTATGAGACCCATATAAGTCTAAATCTGACAAAGCCATTGAGAACATGACTACTAGAAATGTCTGGCATAGCACTAGTAACCGTGTGTTAAAAAAAAACAACATATATATATGTTATGAAACTTGTGCTTTTTATCATTCCTACCAAAGAAGTATTTATATTAAACATTGCAGTATTGATTACTACAAATTGTAATGGATCAGGACACTAGTGGTTTTAATGATGTTTTTTCAAAGTTGATTATATTATTTGCATCTTTATACACATAATGGTTGCCTAAAATTAGAATCTTTATTCATATAATATCAAACAGAAATTTGACACTAGTCAGTAAATTTATTAGCAGATATTCTTATTTACATTATTTATATGTAATAGTAATCACAACTCTCTTGTATGCCTGTGAGACCTTGGTACTCTACCAAAGAGACATCTGCAAACTTGAAAGATTCTATCAAATGAAACTTTGTCAAATCTTGCAGAACACATGGCAGGACTGGATCATGAACAACAAAGTTTTTCTCTACTCAAAGATGGAGAGCCTAGAAACCATCATGACACATCACTGACTTCAATGGGCTGGACACCTTGCCCAAATGCTAAACATTCACCTACTCAAACAAATTCTCTTCTCAGAGCTCACATCTGGCAAGAGACCATGTAGAGCCCCATGACATCAATTCAAGGAACAGCTCAAAAACTCCTTGCTGAGGACAGAAATTGATCTGGTCAATTGGGAGACAGAAACTGTAGAAAGAACCAAATTACATGCAAATATCCTTTGGAAAGGTATGATTCCATCTCTTCTCCCCCACCTATATGTTGAATAGCTGGACAGACTGCATCCTATAGCATTGGATGGCAACCAGTCAACTGTTGAAAGAAATGGCAACACACTATGGGAAAATCTGCCTTGCTAGTCATAGATTGAAAAAGATATGATTGCTTGGGCATGTATCATGTATGTCACTCAACTGATCTCTGCCAAGAACTTTAAACTGTCTTACAAATTACTAGTTTATATTCCATTTACATTTGGAAGCTGCAGAAAGAACCAATTGAAGAGTAGTTCACAAAAAAAAAACCTCTGAAAAGACCAAAAGAAAAATAGACAAACCCAGAGCTCTCCATTCCCAGGACCCTCGTACCCTACCATGTGGTGTTTGCACCAACTCTTCAGATCTAACATAGGATTCATTTCACACACAAGGAAATGTCTATGAGCACCCTAATACTCAGCAATGATTTCCACAAATGACCATGACAGTATAATTGTATCTCATCAATTTTTTTTGGTGCTAGATATTGTAGTTAGGAAGAATTTCTTTTCCCTGCTTAACATTAGTTTTCTATGTTTCTCATTAGCTTATTTCCGGAGTATAATATTAAGGTTCGTGTAGATTAACTAGTATTTTCCTTATTGAATAATTCCACTGAAATTGTAAATGTAAACATTACTTGAATGTCATTGCTTTTTATTTATCCCACTTGTATTAAATCTGATCAGTATTTTATATTCTTGGCACTTGTGTTGATAGAAATAAATATAACCCTTTCTACATTAGTTTTCCCTTTGTTCTACTTGTGATATTGACACTACCATATCATGTATTGCTAATATTTACATCATGAGAATATTATAATGCTTTTTTCTTGTTCTGTAATTTATATTGATAAGCCATGTCTACTCAATATAAGCATGTGAATGTTAAAGCTTTGGACATAAATACAATTTTGCCAAATTGGAAAATAATTTGTTCTAATCAGTCTCACCTACTCGACAATATTTGAACAGTAAAACCCATGGTCTTCAGTCTCGTACAATAACCACTGTACCTGAAATGAAAGTATTAATTCATTATTGTTTACATTTTCTTACCTACATTAAATTTCAATATTTTCCATTTACTAAAGAAGAAAAAAAGAAGAGAATAATGCATACTAGTGTATGAGGAGGGGGGTCAGAATAAGAACTTTTCAGCACCCCTTTTATAGGAAAAATTCATCAATAGAGTTAAAAATGTTTTTTTTTTTTTATCCTAAACTAATCTGTGGAAACATTAAATAAACAGAAACCTTTTGACTTGAGTTTTCACTTCATTATGACTTGCATGCTGACTTTATAGCATTTCTATAACATATTTAATTATTTGAATTAACTGACCAGATGTGTAGTATTCTTATTCAAATCAAAAACAGAATTGATCTTTTCAGCTTGTTTTCCTATTCCATTAAACATTAATAAAAAAATCATTTTTATTGCTAATATTTTACATTTAAATGGCTGGCTACTCTTGTTCTTTGAGCAAACTCATCTGCTAGGTCAACTTGTCAATCCCTGTTGCAGACACTGGTTTAGGCACTTAGTTACAGTTTCTGGGAATGAATGCATAATTTGTCATGATCTGCAGTTTGAACAATGACAGTACACTCAAATCCTCTGAGCATTTCCATCTACCCAGTTTCACTCCCAAGGCTTGGGTCAATGCATGGTATGATTTTCAGGAACTTTCCAAAGGTGCCTTATGCTGGGGATTGCATCCCTAGACTGATAACAGCATATTTTGCTTTTGATGAAGTTCCCAAAAGAACAAAATGCATTGCAAAAATAAGTTATCCTATTTTGTCATCATAATATGCTAAGTTTCATAATTTCACTGTTGAAATGGCTGCTAGTTGTAACCAAAAGCTTTTTATACGAATAGTTTCTTCTCTCATGCTTCTCACTTGTGGAGCTCTCTTTCTACTTTCCTCTTAGCTATGATCTTCAAATATTTAAATGCAATGTTAATCTTAATTTTCTGCTTCCTTGAATTCTGTTACTTTATTGTCTTATTTCTTTCCCTCTCTGTAACACCTTGCACCTTAGTGGCTTTTATCACCTAGCTTGGGGTCAAATGATTAATATATATATATATATATATATATATATATATATATATATATATATAATGCAATTTCAAAAGTATTAATGGATTTCTTTTTAATCCAACATTTTTATTAGTTTAGCTGTTATAGTGGATACTCATATTTTAAATAGATGCCATGTTTTATTCTTTGTTTTTAAACAGTGTGTAGTATGTCTATCTGTGCATTTGAGAAATCTTAATAAAAAATGTGCTCTCTGGCAAGGACTGAACCTACATCCCCAGATTTCTTGTATACATAGGCTTATAGATGATGTAATACACGCTGTTTAAAAATAAAAATGGGATGTCTATTTCATATAACAGTATCCACTATAACAACATCTGAAGTGTGTATGTATATGCATATATATATGTGTGTGTGTGTGTGTGTTTCATTATAGATGACAGACGAGGTACTGCGATTAAGCTTTTTATTTAATTTTTCTTGTGTTTGAACAAGTGTTTTCTTTTCTGGATGCAATGAATAAAATCATCCTTGGTAATGGTTAAAAGTATAGTCATAAGCAGTCGCATTACAGAACATTTGGGCAGTTTCTACACACTCTGTGTCCAGAAAAGAAAATACTTGTTTGAACACAAGAAAAATTAAATAAAAAAGCTTAATCACAGTACCTTGTCTGTCATCTTTAATGAAACACATATAAAAGAGGGAGATATATATATATATATATATATATATATATATATAATAAAAAGGCTTAAACACTAATATTCCATGGTTATAATTTATTCCATTGGAATTGTAAATACGATCCAATTCATCAGACCTACAAATTCAAAAAGAAAACAGAAAAAACAACTCCGGAAAAAAAAAAAAAATTTAGAGAGAGTGTAAGTATGAGAGTGTGGGACTAATATTAGAGCTATAGAGAGGGGTAACCGGCGAGAGAAGGTGGGGGATTAAAATTTAACAGAGAGAAGTTTTAGAGAGGGGTGTCAAAGACGGTTTAAGTGAGAGAAATATGAATGTTGTCGGATGTCTAATACATTAAAGATGTAACCATAAAGATGTGTGTGTATATATATATATATATAGTGCATACACATGTGTTGAACAAATCAAAAAAAGCTACTAATGAAAGAAAGAAATTATTTTCAGTAATATGTTCAAATAGACCATCTATATACTCATGTACATTAAGAGTCTTTTTTGTTGATTTTAAATTCACTATTTTCCTCTATTGTTGGAAGGAATGTTTCCAACATTTCTGTATACTTTTTACATTGTTCTTTTCTGTCTGTTCACATGACACATCAATTATTGGAAGACTGTGAAATAGTTTTGTGTACTTAAAATAAAACTGTTAACCTACCACCTGCTTATATTTAAACAGGAGAGATACAAATTGATGTTATTAGTAACTGACTCAGAAAATGGAATTGGTAAACTTAGCTCAAATTATTATAGCAGCCACTGATGTTACATCAGTGCAAATGCCTATGTGAAAGGCTTACATCTAAAACAATATTCTTTTCTATTGCAACTCATTTTGATCTTTGTTTTATGAGAAGACCATCATGATGATAACTATGAAAGAGAAGCGATCCCCTTTATTTTTTATAATTACTTGCCCAACTCATAACAAGAAAATGGATGCTATATCCATTTTTAGTTAGAACCCATGGAGACCAGGACAGAGAGCATATATTCATATTGATAAATCTATCTATCTATCTATCTATCTATCTATCTATCTATCTATCTCTGTGTGCGAATCTATCCTTTATATATAATTGATTATTATTCTTTTTTGTTGGTTTTGAAACATTTGTAATCAAGGCCAAATCATCAAAGATAATAAAAGCATCAACAGTAACACTAAATAAGCAATATACACACTGTGGATTCACATGTGAATTTGAGCATATGAATGCATTTGAATCAAAATTATTAAATTAACTATTTTATTTAAACACTAGAAATTATTTTCCCCAAATTATCTGAATATTGTTGAAATTTCACATAATAAAATGAAAAGAATTATATAACTTACTTATTCAATTTGGCATTGTTAACTTCTTTGTTTCCTATCTGATTATATATTTCATTAAAATGATTAAATAAATCTAATTCATTCAGTGTCTTATCTATAAATGAACAACACATCTAGTATTTAGTTTTATGAACAAGAGAAAACTTATGAAATTTAATCTTCCATGACTGATTTTTATTGTTTTCTTAGAAAAGTTTCCTGGCATTCAAATGTACTTTTATTGACTGTTTTTACTTGGACTTTTCTTTTTCATCTTTTTCTTTTTTTTCTTTTATCTTCTTTGGTGGTTGTTTGTTCATTTATGTTGGAAATCACCAGGGCCTGATTTTCTGTTTTAGCTCTATTTGTCAAATGTTTATTAAGCCTGGACACTTAGTAGGAATTTGACAAGAATCTTTTCTAAGTTATCTCCTATCAGCACGTTTTAATTTTTGAGTCCCCACCCTGATCCTTAAAAATACCTTGATATAATCATGTTGACAAGCAATAATACTTTTAGATCATTCCAATTATTTTAACTATGAACTGAATAATGAATCTGTCATTGTTAATGAAGAACTTGGCTTTTGTGAATGCTCTTGTAATTTTTTATATTTGTATATTTGTAGAAAAAGAATGGAAACAGAAATAGAATTCTTTCAAGTATTATACAAATCATAATTCAGTTTGTGAATTGATAATTTTATTTTTAATTACTGACAAGTAATGTGCCATTTACTGCAAATTCTGTTTTCACCAAACACCTTGTTCCTAATTTTATCATTAGAATTGCTGTGCTATCAAATGGAATTAAAAGTCTACACTGTAATCTTATTTTTGGCTATATTATTTCCATAAAAAATAACAAAACTCTTGTCTCTATACAGCTATGTTTCAATAATATATAAAAGAAGTCAAATTGTACAGTATGAGGAGATTTAAAAATCCAACTTTGGTTTAAGAGTAGGCATTATTTTTGATTAATTAAACTACTTTTACAGATACTATACCTACTATTTATTTTATAAATCTTATGAAAGAGAGACTACTAATTTTCCTTGTAAGCACTTCAGTCTTGTACATTTTATATCCAAATCCATTACCATTTCTTTTAAATATAAAAACTTATCTCTTTTAGTAAGTTCTATTAATTTCAAATATAGTTTCTTTGTACATTATTTACATTATTCAGACTATTGTCCTCATCTTTGTTGCCATATTTATCACAACATATCGGCCGTTGTACGCTCTGGCCTTCTTCAGGTGGTTAGAATGTCAAATTGAACCCTTTATTTTGATCACTGGGGTAGACTGTTCTAGTTCCATGTGCCATGATTAATTAAAGAAATGTAAATTTGCAGTAACATTGCAGCAATAGAAAGCAACTCTGTGACAGGTTTACACTTTAATTATTGAAAATGGGTTTGTTTTACTCTTCACTTGGTAATAGATATCTTTTTTTTATCAGAAGAGAATCTGCCAGTTTGGCATATCTACTGCAATGACTTTCCCCAATAAAAATGAGAAACATTTGAAAAATGTGTCTTACAGAATTATCTATAGTAGATTGACAGAAGTTCTTTTAAAAGTATTTATGAAAATTCTTAAAATTTAATCTTATTTAAAACACAAATAATGAAATAAATGAAGTCATTTGGTTTCTGGAACAAAGAAAAAAAGAATGGAATAATCACAAGCAAAATCACCAGAGTTTAAAGAGACCTTCCTCTAATTCTGTCTGCATGGCAAGTCCCAGTTGCAAAGCAATTGGGACTTGCCATGCTGCATACACAAGGGTGAATCATCCCCATTCCCTTCATATTCTAACAGTAAGAAGAAAGTTCCACTTGGACAGCTTCCTCCCAATAACTGCTGCTTTGAGGAACAAATGCTTGGCAGGATTACTACAATCTTGACCTCTTCAAGTCTAGGCTTAACTGTTATCTTTTGTACATAATCCCATGAACTGCATTCCTTGCATTTCCTTATGCTCTTACAACACCACCATAAAGTAAGCCTCTACCTTGAACGGCTCTTGGGCCTTGCATTGGATAAACATTACTATAAAAATGCTGTTTTCTTCTATTTCTTTTGTCAGATAATATTTAATAACTATGCAGTTTCATAACGACATTGTTGTCTTTGAAGAATTATTATATTTTTAATAGCCAGCAAAAGGATGAACCATTCCATTAATTTATAAAAGGAACTATGTAATAGACTTGCTGTATATAGTCTAATAAACTTCAACGAGATTCTGAAAAAAATTGGAGAAAGTTAACTTTTGATCATTGAAATCAAAATATATCATCACCATATTTTTGATATAATTAATTTTAACTTGAACCATAAATTGATTTTAGTGCCTGTAAACTTAACTTTCAGTGTGCTCTTACTATTTAGTATTTGTTAACTTTTTAAAGATTCTTTTATAGTGAATTTTTAACCCTTTTTTATAAGTGAGGGAAAAACACATGGATTGATTTTTGAGTCAAATTTCAACCATTTTTCTAATGTTAGGAAATTAATCTACTAGAAGAGCTTTGTAGTATCAAATATTGATTTAAAATCTGTGTTACTCATTCTGTTGATGAGATGCATAATTTCATTTCATGATACAGAAAAGAATATTTTACTTTTAGTCTATTAGTAACTATAGACACTAATTTAAAAAAATTATTTCATTATAACTGTTGTTAGTGGATGTGTGAGTAGGGTAATGAATAAAAGCTTGAAATGAAAAATTGGAGAGCCAAATTCAAATTCTAGTTGGATCCATTAAATTCACTTACATGCAAATGATTTTGGGAAAGGTATGAATTCATCCCTTCTCCCCAGTTATGGGTTAAGTAGTAGGACTTTTATCTGGAAAAAGCATCGTTGTTATCAAAAAATTCTTAATGCAATATTCACTCACAAAAAAATAACAATCTTTTGGCATTAAAAGGGTTGATAAACCATAAAAATCAATCATTATTGGTCATCCTTTTACAGAAACACCTGAATATATTACAGACATAATCAACTCCCATATTTAAATAGTTATACAAATATATACCTATTAATATATATCTATTTTTAAAAATATTTGCTTATTTTTTATTAGGTATATAACAGTTTAGCTTTTATAATATGGAGAGTATTGTTTTTTTTCTTCTCTTTTATAAGATGTTGTCTTTGTCAGAGTTTGACTTGGAATCATATTAAACACTGTTATATGTGAATATTTGTCCCACGTATCATTGGGACAAAGCAAAAAATTAGTTAGGTTGCTACTTTATTAAACAAATTTTTATTAATTAGAAGTTAAGAACTGTATAATTGTTGTAAAGGGGAAGCTTGAGATAAGGAGGTAGAAAGGTATTGAAGTCTAATCACTTCCAAAACTGCCCCACATCCCAAAAAGTGGGGGGATCTGAATAAAGAAATAGAGAAAGGTGGTTAAGTAAGTCAAATATGAAACTCATCTAACATTTTTGTATCCAGTTGTGAAATGCAAAGGGAGTGAAACAATGTTTAGTAATTAAAAACTTCATATATTTCATCTTTTGACAATTTTTATAATTTGGTTACAAGTCTTGTGGATCCTTTTTTTTATTTTTTTTTTTATTATAGTTACCAATTTAAAAAAAATTTTTATTACATTTCTCTTACTTTGGCTACTTGATAAGAATTGATCTATTTAACCTGTTTGGTCATTCATTTCAGATTGTTTCACTTCTTGTATCAGTGTTTTTTTTTTTTTTTTTTTCAGATCTTGAATATAATTTATCATTAAATTGTGATATCTGTTTTATTATAGGCTGTTGAGTGCTAAAAAGTCCAACAAAATGTTTTAGATATTTTCTGCAGTGGTTAAACTTTGATGAAGAATACCTGTTTTTTGTAATTACCTGACTTTATTAATAGTCATAACAATCATAGGTTGATTATTGAAAGTGTGACTACACTTTCTTTTTTTTATCAAGAAAGTTAAATCCTTAAAGTTCCATTTCAGTATTTTATTTTTGATTGTGTTCTTATCAAATGAAAAAAAAAAACAACAAAAATTATGTATTTAATTTAAAAACTTGGAAGTATTTCAAGAACAAGTTTACATTTGGATGAATGTGTTAATCTCTTTGAGATTATTATATATTTTTTAGTATCATTAGGAATTTGGATGCTTGCAAAGAGAAAAACATTTCCTTTTTGATCATTAGTAAACTGATGTATTATCACCTGAATCAATTTAGAAACATTAAATGTAGTGAAAAAGGTCACTCTATTAATAGAATCTAAGCAGGTAAGCTTTTAGCTTGAGAAAATCAATGAAAAAGACCCACTATAAACTTTGAAATGAAACTGAAGGAATCATTCAGAAATTGTATCAGAAGAGAATACTTGGATTAAACTATAAACCCTAAGTAGAAATAGTTTCTCATTCTTAAATTAAATCTTTAGTAATCCTATGTTTATATAATTAAATAAAAGAAATCACTCTTGATATAAACTCTAAAAATACAGGCATATTGTAGTTTTAACATTAAGTTCTCAGCAAATTAGAAATTTCTCAGTTGTTTTCTGCTGGGCCTGAATGTCACACTTTATGCATGATTTGATATTTGATATTTCTAAAAATAACACTTTCAAGAGAAAATCAGTTGCAATGATTGAACATTTTTGAATAGATCTTTTTATTTTGTTTAAAGTAATGTTATTGTGCAAAAAATATTTTGAAAATTTTGTATTTCGTTCACTTGATATATTGTTTTACTCTTACATGGAAACATACCACGCAATCTGCCAAATTCAATATAGTCAAGTGGATCTGATCTTTCAGCATACATTACTAATGGCCATGTCTTTTAGTGTCATAAAAAAGTAATTTATTTTCATAATGTATATTAATAACTTCAGTTACTATGCAACAACATAATTTAAAATAATATTTAATATGTTAGTAATATGGAAACTAAGTAATTTATAAATATAATTTTTCAGTTGTATAAACACTGAGGTCTTTTTTATTAAAGCTATAGATTATAAATTAGAACTAAAAATTGTGTAAATCTAAATCTCCAAAATAGATTTTGTAAACTTAAAAAAAATATAATTAAACCCACTGCTGTATGTGACATATCAGCAGGCTTTATTTTATGGTAGATGAAGCTAATAAAAATAATGACCTTTCACAATGTGACCTTCAAAAACTGTAAATATAACTTCATCATGAAGATAAACAGATATTTCTTGTTTTTGATATTTAGGCTTTGCCTAAGTTCTTAGCTTAACAAAATGTACATATTCTGCCTTACAGACATTTGGGGCTGACTGAATTTGACTTGTAACCATATGGAATAATTTTTAAAAGTTTAAAAAAAAAAAAGAAGAAATTTGATCTAATTACTGAGACACTTATTTAAGAACATCCTGTCTCTTCTGAGATCTTAAATGATTGTTAATGAATAGACTATTGTTAGAGAATTCAAAAACATCAGAATGTTTTCTTGGTACACTGAAGTTGTAAACTCTGAGTGTAAGCTTTCTTTTTAAGAAGAAAAAGACTGCATGGGAACAAAAAAATGGACTCAAATCTGTTTTAATGTAACAATAGTAAAAGATCACTTTAGAAGAATGGTATTATATTATTTTTTTTATGTTGTTTTAACATTTTAACTGTTGTGATGTAAGAAAAGCATACTGGTCTCATTTCGTTGTCCAGAAAACCAATTTGTTTTCTTCTTTTTTGTCTCTATTGGTTATTATTACAATATGAGCACTGATTCCTTTTTTTTTTTTTTTTTTAGAATAGCTTTGACAAGATAAAAATTATCAGTTTTATAACTTAAAATAATCTTACTTTTTTGTATGCTTACAATATTAAATCTATTCTTTCCTTTCTATTGATTATTATTAGCTCTTACTTTTTCTGCCAAGGTTGTGGGTATATATATATATATATATATATATATATATATATATTTAAAAGAAAAACAGACCACTTTAAGGTACCATTATAATAATTTATTTCACCAGAGCCCTTTTAAAGGACGCCGGATCATCAGATAGCACTTCCAAAAATGAAATGAAACAAAAAATGAAATTAAAATTGATGGGTAGTGTAAGTTTTTGTAATTTAACAGAGAGTGTAAAAGGAGTAGTTAAAGAGACATGGTAGAGTATAGGTAGGGATTAATTTCATCTCTCTCAAGTATACTTTGTATTGGGGGAGGAGGAGTGACCAGACCTTGACCTATTTAGATGGTTAACTTAACGAAAGTGATATTGAAATGGGAGGGGAGAAAAGAAAAAGGAAAAAGAAGGGAGAGGGAAGTAAAGAGAAAGAGGCTGTAATTGGGTTTTAGCAATTTATGTAAAGAATAGATTTTAATGCTTGATAGTAATTTAGATGTCTAAAAAAAACATGAATAAATTAATTTGATGTTTGCTATCAATTTAAATATTTAATTTTTTTTAAACAAATAGTTTAGGGATTTAATATAAGTTAAATACGATATTTATTAACAATTTATAGAGAACATATTAATAAAATATTTTAAATTATAACAGTTTGTTTACCCGACCAATCGTACTTTTTTAATATTGGAAAAAATAAAAATAAAATTGTAAAAAAAATAAAATATATATATATATATATATATATATATATATATATATATATATATATATGATTCCATCGCTACATAAGAGTTCTCATGTTTCAAAACAAGAGCCAAAAACTTCAATATAATTATTTGAATTAAAGTACCAAGCTCTGTTCCATCTTCAAGCGAAATTTTTTTGGGAATAACTAATTCCTGATATTTACGCGTTTTATAAGCATATTCATTATTAAAATTACTATGATAACGGCTAGAGCAATTATTTAAAAAAAAAAGGGGGCGTAAGGGTTAATAATTTGTATCAATATATCAGTTACATTCAAACAGGTCAAGTCAGGGTAAGGTTGGGGTGTCTCAATTTAAAGCGGAAGATGACATCATCTAGTCTGGTTAAGTGTCTATGGAGATTTATTTATAATTTTTATTTTATTTTTTATTTTTTTCTGAAAGGGTTTTGTGTATATAAAAAAATAATTCGCTAACATTTGGTTTCATAAAGGGTTTTTTTTTTATTGGGTAGGGCATTTAAACTTTTTATTTAGACTATGGAGTTTAAAATTTGTATTTATTATTTTATTGTTTGATTGTTTTTTATGCTAATTGTTCAATGCGAAAATTTGATGATGTCGGCAAAAAACTGTTAACTCATGTCTATTGTTTAATAAATTTTTATTATTTAGAAACTTGATAGTGTGTAGTTTTTCTTGTAGGCATAAAGGGCATGGGTCATTTCAAGTTTTACAAGTTCTAGTTTTGTTTATAATTTTCCATTTTACTTTTGGTGTTTTATTCATTTCCTTCAAATGCCAAAAATATTTAGATAGAGATGTCTGATTTCTTTTATTAATATTGTTGAAGAAGCACTTATGCTGCCTCCATCTGGTTTTAAATTCATTCTTTGTAGACCCAATGTATATCATATTAGTATTAGGACTCTCAATGGATGAGATAGTACATTGGTATACCACAGATTTTACGCGGCATATATTTTCCAATGGGCAGTCTTCTGGGTTTCTACAATCACATAATTTTTCACTATTTTTGTCTTTTTTTTTAAATGTAGGGTTTTTATTAATACTATTCTGGCATGGGGGTTTATTCAGGATTTTATTATTGTGTTTTTTTTATTATACTTTCTAGATTTTCAGTGCAACTGTAACTTAATATTAGGGTGTTTTTATTAAATATTTTACTAAGTCTACTATTAGTAGGAAAGTGTTTTTCAATTAAAGCTAGGAATTTATGTCCTAGCTTAATACTAACCATTTGGTTGAACGGAGGGGTATACCAAATGATTTTTCTTTTCCTGTCTTTCTTCTGGTTAGTACAATTATTTCTATAATTGATGTTCGCATTTTTGTATCCACTATTTTTTAGGGCTGCGTTATAAAAATTACTGTGTTGTTGGAATATTTCTTTATTAGCGGAGTTAATACTGATTCTATTCTCTACTGATGAGGGTATATGCTTAATTATGGATGGAGGGTGGTTTGACTTAGGGTGTATATACAAGGGGTTAGTATTAGGTTTTCTATAAGGTAGGTATGTGTTGTTTGTTAAATCTAGAGTTACATCAATTTACGGTTGTTTTTAAATTTAGATTTTCAAATTCACTATATATAATCTTTCTAATTTTCTCTAATTTAAAATTAGTGGAACTCCTCACTACCGTGAGCCCGTCATCTCTGTACAGCCCGATGTCCTTAATATCTAATTCCACAGTGCGCAGTCAGGTTGTACAATATTAGAAGACTGACAAGGTCAAAAGACTCTGCAGAGTCTAAAGATCCAATAGTGATGTCAAAATGGTCATTATTGTTTTTAATCCATTGGTCCCCATTATGAATGAGGACAGATTTTTTTGCACTGAGAATTATATTTATTTCTTCCTTTGTCAGGTCAGAATACACAGCAGCAAACTCCAGGGCAGTCATGAACAGATCCTTCGATATTGACGGGTAGTAATCCACAATATCAAATTTTAATAGGGTGCAATCAGGTTTATTATTAATATTGGTAAACGAATTGATGACATCTTTGGTATTAATCCATAATTTTAATCCAAGGTGGTTTTTAATTTGCCAAGTAATTTATTCTAGGATTCTTATCGTACCGATGTCGGGTAGGGTTAATCATTCTTGTAATAGGGTTTTCCATAAAATCTTGTTTGTGGTCCTTAAGAGTTATGTAACATTCCTTCTCAGCAAGTTTGCCTACTCTATCACTAATTTTTAATTTATCAGTAATTTTTTTACTATTTCTGTTAATACTATCAACCATATGTCATTCCATTTCAAATCGGAAAGGATCTGACATCACTCACAGATTTTTTTCAGCTTCATGATACAAAGTGAATGGTGCCTATTTTATATCTCAAGATCAAAAGGTTCTGGAGATATGACACTGACCTTTGTCAAAAAGTTAAGTTTTGGAAAATAGTCACAAATTTTAAATATCAATACCTCAGTTGTTTTTTCACCTATAAAGCTAAATTATATAACATTTTAAAGTACTTGGATAGATCTAAAATATGACATATTTACTTTTTTGTAAAAAATAAAATAATTTGGCCATGACCTTAACATTTGACCTTTAATTTCTCAAAAACCATATCTTAAAATTAAAAAAAAAATGACAATAAATTTGTCTGCTTTATGGCAAGATGTGTACAAAATTCTGTGGTTTATGCTTTGAAGGTTTTACTGAGTTGGGCCAAATTCAAAATGGCGGATTTTCTCATTTGCCACTATATGTTAACATTTTCATATCTCCCAATATGGTCAAGTTGTATATCTTTAGAAATCTCTTTTAATGCTGATTAATATCCACATAAGAACCATCATTGTGAAATCAGCAGAATTTTTGTTATTTGTGGTTAAATGTTGACTAATTTGGTAGAAAATAAACAATCCTACTTTTGGTTTTGTTTACATTTAAATTTTTAATATACAACAAATAGATTTTTATATGAAAAAGTGACATAATGGAAATAATTATTTAAAAAAGTATACTGTATCCTGCAACTCCTCCCTTTACCTGAAAAATGGTAGGAATATGGCATAGTCTTCAAGGAGTCATATGGGCTTATCTATCTAGGTACATTCTAGGGCTGTCCACAACTGTTAGGTGTAGCTGCAGGGAATTTAATGAACTCTGCAACATATACCATACATGTTTTATGGGGTTTAAATTTGAAAAGCAAGGAGGCCAGTGGAATACTTGGAAATCATTTGAATATTGCTAGAACCAGTTTTGAGTCACCTATGCACTGTGAGAGATTGTGTTATCTGGCAGGAACAAAGTATTAGTACTAGGGAAACATGTTGAGCATAAAGAAATGCAAAGTCAATAAAATTTTTGTATATTATGCCTGCCAAAACTGAATTCAATTTTAGTAGGGTTCCTTTCTAACTTCAACAGACCACCTTCCACAGCATTACAAAGTCCTTATCAGCTTGCACAACACACTGCTGACAGGCTGTCTCATCTTCATACAAACTTGACTATCTGACTGAAAAAGAAAGAAATATGATTCATTTGACCTAGAAACATGGTGCTAGTCTTTTATGGTCCAATACTGATGTTTTCTGGCTTGGGTGAATTCCAATAAATGATGGTGTGGTGTAAATAACAACTACAGAACCCCATTTTGTACACGGCATTGTCTGATGGGTTGATTAGCCCCAATATTGAATTGGGATATCACTTAATACAATATCCTTCTTTGCTGGGTTATGTAAAGAACATTTATACAAAAGTGTGTTGGGAGAATGAAAAAGTCAGACAAAAGGCTTCTTTAGCAGTTGTCTATTACATTAGTTTTTTCTCCACAGGAGATATGTGATAATCACCATATCTTTTAGGTCATTTGGCTAAATGGGAGAGATTTTAACTCTTAACTTCAACTGAGACAAAACATTTACATTTTTGTATCATCTGAGTGTTTACATCCTCCTCCACCATCCATAAAGCACAATGTATATCATCTCATCTCCTTTGTTCTTTATCTCTCTATACAGTTCTATATCAATATAAGTTTGATTTTCCCATGTGAGATATGCCCACATCACTACTTCCTGCCAAGTGTTTTTAAATGATATCCAAATCAAATGTCATTTAACAACCTTAAAAACATCAGGTTGAACCTTGATTTGTGCCTAGGTTATTTCTTCAGGTCATGATATCACAGTTGTTACCATCTTTGTCAGGTCACTGGCCATCTGATCACCTGTGGTTGCTCATGATTTTCAAATGCTGCTGATGTCTCTCCGGAATGTACATATTCCAGGTATAACTGTTCTCTGAGAAAAAGCTCAACCTGAAAATTACTTTATCTTTCTAGCCTCATGGTCAGTGTTAAATCCTTTCTAATCTCATGGCAGGTACAGCGATACTGCCAAAGCTACACTACTTTACCCATTATAAAACTCCTCTGGCTGAGTCTTACTTCTACACCTGGGGAAGATAAAACTGTCTAGTGTACTGCTGTTTTTTTTTTTCATTTTTAGGCACCTCAGTTCATGTACAAGCAATAACATATTTCACACAAAAGTTTCTAGCATTTTTTAGCAAAAACATTTTTTCAGATAAATTCATAACATTTTTATATCATCAAAGTATTTTTGTGTATTCTATTATAAAAGAATAATTGCAGTTTTGATTTGATGAACAATTTTGGGAAACTTTCATATCTTGGGCCTGTGTTTAAAAAGAGTATTACATAGAAAGGAACAAGTTATAAGTTGACACTGACAAACCTGGACAATGTTGCATTTGTAAAATAGAGCTGGGTGCAAAATTACCATTCAACTTCCTTGTTCAGATGAAAAATTTTTATTTCTCTTCTATTATATCATTTAAATGAATCATTTACTCACTGTAGCATTGTGCATTGTTTAGGTTCTAGCAATTAAAACCTTTCCCTTGAATCTCAGACATATGACTCTGACTCCATAAATTCTCTTAAGGTTGAGATTTTGAGAGCTTGATAAAGATTTTCTTTATACTAAATCTACTTTTTATCATCAATGACATTTTTTTGTTCAAAAATGACTTTTTTTAAAAAATTTGTTAAGCCAGAAGAGAAAATTATCTAACCAATGTTGACCAATGTTCATTTCTGTAAAGTAGAGCCCATTTTTCTAGCTTAACTTTTGCTAAGGCCTGGAAATGATGTGTTACAGTTGATTCTTTTCACAAACAATAAACAACTACAAAACAATGACAAGATTTCCCTGATATAAAGCTGGTAGTTTGAACCTTTTTTTCAAATCAATTTAATCATGTATAGTAACTAAGAAGACTTATATTAATTTGATCTGAGTGATTAATTGGTTATTGAAATGACCATCCTTTAATCAAGAAATTGTACATTTTTCATTAACATTTTTTATTGGCATGTCCAATTATTAATTGCCTCATTTCAGCCATTCATTGTTTTTTATTAGAAAGTGTTATGATCAATATGGTTTTCCTTAGAAATTCTACAGGCAAAAGGTCATTTCCTATTCAAAGTTAAGAGAGCAGAACTGATGCATTTGTTCCACTTAGGATGATAAAGCTAATTAAATAAATGTGGCTTGTTGTGTACAAAATTTGACTTAGAGACAGGTAGGCTGTGGATTAAATGATTATTTTATTTATCTTTTAACTGGAAAGGTCAGTGATAAATTCCTTTTTACTGACATTTTAAACTTAAGATCCATTTATAACTGATGATAATTGCTCAAATGTGTCACTTACTTGATTGAAAATGATAATGATTCTGTTGTTGTTATTGCTAATTTTTTCATCTCTTGGTATTAAAATGTTAAGCTATATTCTTCATGAATTGGAAGTACAGTGGAAGTACATCCATGGCGGTGTCATTGTACTGTCAAAAGTTACTTAGATCTCTTTCTTTCTCTCTATCATATATGTGTATCTGTGTGTAGATTCATTTAATGATTTTGTTAATATATTCATTTATATGGGAACACTATAGAATCATTTTAAAGAGTATGATGACTGGATGAAGAATTTTCCCAAAGAAAGCCAAAGATTTTATCACCTGCTGAAAATAGCTAAAAAATTAAACAAAAAAAATTTAAACATATATATTTATATGAATTTTAGATTAAACACATTTAGATTGAATTGATAATTCTTTTGTTTAGATGCATGTTCTTCATTTCTAAACTAATGCAGCATATCAGAATCTAGATAAATACAAACACTGCCATCCTGATGTTGTGATATGCAAGTGACAACAGATATCTACTAGTAATGTTTAACACTAACTGCAATGCAGCACAACCATGTAATACCTTCAAATCCCCAACAGGGGGTGGTAGCTTGATTAGCCGCCCGGGGCAGTGCTTTGTGACCCTTGTTTTCTTGTTAACATTTACTTTCTTTCTACCTACTTTTATATATGTTAAACTAAGCACAACTGACTTAAAGGATGAAAAATTCTGGGTTTTTTTTTTTTTTTTTTTTTTTTGTCCAAATCCTTGAATTATTTGCTCATACTAAGTCTTAAAAAAACACTAAATAAAATTCACTATTTTTTTACCCATAATATTGAATGTGTTAAAATTATTCAACTTTTGAACAAGAAAATTCTCAAGTTGATGTTAAAAATTGCTGGTAAACATTGTTGATTTATTTAAGATGGAATGATCTATATTATGACTTGTCTCTAATTTGTATTTAGATACATTGAATTTATTTTCAATTTTTTTGGTTGAATTGTTCACCTATAATACATATGATCCATTATTTGTACATAATTAGGTTACAATAAAATTTGGATTTTATATGAATACTACTTTATGAAAATTGAGTTTTAGTAGTGTGAGAATTTAATCTCTATTTTCTTGTATTTTTTCTATTTCCAGTTTTGAACTGTGGCTATGAATTTGCATTACAATTTGTTTTTTCTGTCCATCTTTATTTGTAGGGATTTTATTACACATATTTCTAGAAGATTTACCTAAATAGTTGTATAATTTATTGAGGAAAAAATGTCTGTGAAGTTAAAATCCATTCATTCATATGAATTCATTATAGTTTCTTGTTTTGTTTGGGTTAAATGTCTCAATTTTATTATTCTCTTCAATTCTGTTCAGGTAAGTTTGATCATCTACACTGCACAGTACTTTTGTATTGATTGCTGTTCTTTTTATACAATCTAGAAGAAATGTAGTTGCAGCAAAATTATTCACATGATCTAAGTAGTAAGTCATTGTTTTTTTGTTATTTTCAATCTGGCTGACACATCATTTAGTAGCTATTGATTAAAACCATCTTTACATTCCATGCTCACCAGTGTGAATTCACAAATATGTTAAACAAATATCTTGTAGCTTAATAATATTCATTGTTAAGAAGTTCTTTTAGTTCTCTCTTGTTATTACTTAAAAAAAAAAAACAATTTTTGGTCAACTTTATTACTGACCTGTTGAACTGTATGAATTCTATTATTAGACTTGATACACAAAACCCCCAAAATCAAAAAATCATGTTCTTAGAATTTTCATAATTTTAATTCATATACAAAAACTCTCTACTTTGGATATTTAGTTATGTGAAGTTGTTTTGAGAATGAAATATCTTTATCTTACATTCATTTGCACCATCTAGACATATCCAACTAAAATCTCATGATTTGAAAACTGAAATGGTTGCATAAAGAAAGAAAGAAATATAATAGCCATAGAATATAATTATGATGAATAGCACAGCTGTATAAGACTAAAGATTGAGGTTTTTCATTACTTCAGTCTTGAAAAATAGCTGAAAATGGGTCCAAAATGAACATTTTTTTAGGGATCAAAATACTAAAATTATAGTAACTTGATAACTATTTGGGGAAAATACTAACTTAAAATCATCAGATCCCCCAGAAATTTAATATCATCTGACTACTGAAACATGATATTCCTTACGCTCAAGAATTTGAAGTAAGATCCCATTTCAGTCCAATATACAATCAAAAATAAAATAGATTGAGTACTGAAAACTCTCGGACCATGAAAATCCCTGACTAATTTCATTTGTGCATGACCTATTAGCCAGAAACACCAAAGATTCAAATACTACTTGAAGGTGTAACATACGGTCCTTATGAATTTACTTACTAGTAATAAGAATATGACTGAAAGTTGGGGGTAGGGCTAAATCTGAAATGAATACAATAAAATTGAAAATTCAACTTGGTCACATTACAAAGCTGAATTCTTATCTTAAGAAGTCCTCTACTCAATGTGGATGTCATGTTCCATTCTTTCCAAATGTCGCACTTTCCATCAATATCACATACGACAATGGATTCATGTTTCAAGTTGTCTCTGTCTGGTTTTGTAGGATGTTTCCATTTCAAACGAGATGATTTCTGAAGTCTTTGAAGGTATTCCATTTTGTATGTACCATCAGAATGTTTCTTGATGCAATATGCTAAATACCTTGTGTCGACATCACCTTCACTTATCAAGGTGACATAATTCATCCCAACCACAATATCATTCTCCTCATCCTCAGTGGAAGAACTGATTTGTAATGAAGGAAGAAACTGTTCTGCATCCTTGTTAGATAGCAATGTAACATATTCGGACATGGGATCATTGCCTGAAAGAATTGCACATAAATTCAGCAACTGTTCATCATGATTAATAGTGTTGATCCTGAACAAATCCAGGTGTTGAAGGATATCTGATTTGTGAGTATCACAGTAATATGACAACTTGATATGAATAATCTTTTCAACATTACAATTTACCTTCAGAATATTAGACGCTTTTCAGCACTGGTTACCAGCCCATTCCAACTTTTGTAAAGTTGAAGACATTTTTGAGTGTACATTGATTGTTTCTTGCCTTTCTCAGTTTTCTCCATGAGTTTCAATTTGTGGAGTTCTTTCTGGTCAACTACCCACTCATTTTCCATGTCATTTAAAAGATTAATAATTGAAATGAAGCTTTTGGTTGGCGTATTGTGGAATGTCTCTGATTGGTACAGAGTTATATCATTCCAGATTCCTTTTGCTGTGAATTTCTTCTTATGAAACTTGTCTACTGGTGCTCTTTTCCCAAATACAGAGTTGACATTCTGAATCAATGTTATTTGTTGGTGAACCAGCTCACCCCTCTTTTGTCAGAGGTAATTGAGTAGCATGAGCAAGTTTATCTGTGTGGTCACCAAAGCCATGTTCCCTTCCTACTTGTCTTCCCAGCACTTCAGAAGCATCAACACTCATCATTTATAAAATTTGATGCACTATTTATGTGGTTGGTTCATGAACCTTGACATGAGGGTAAGTAATAACATAATCTTTGAGACTATTCATCTTCCCATCTTTGAGATCCTTGTACAGAAGAGGAAACATATGAAGGAGTTCCTCCTGTGAGTTAAACTTCCACAAAATAAAGAAAAGGCATGTGTGAAATATGCAAGAACATTCAGTTCAGTTATAAGAAATTCTGAGTCCAGAAACATTTGCACAATTTCAATATGCTGGTGGCTTTGGTGGGATTCAACCAAAAGCATGCACAAATAAGGTAATGACTAGAGGATTGAAGCAAAGGAATATTCTAGTTTAGTAAAGCTGTGCTCATAGTACATTATAATATGTTTAAATTGGCCTTTTTGCTACAGGATATGGTCAAACAGATCTGCTTGGTTGGTACTATTTGCAGACTTATCATGGCCAACAAGACTCAAGATTGATTTGATCACACACTTGTCAACACTAAATGTACCTCAATGAAATGATTGAATAGCAGGGTTGATAGTTTCTAACTTCTTCTGGAAGTTGAGCTGTTTTTCAATACTAACACAGCCAGATTTGATTGATTGAATGCCTTTACAGGATGTGACTTGCAAAAAAGGTGAAATGGGACATGCTTAGATTCAGTTTCCTCAGTGATGCCATTTTGTAATCTATAAATTCTTGCTTACAGAATTAGTCATAATTGATGTTGTCTTCTCACATAATGTTTTTGCTGAAACTGGAGGGCTGAAATAACATTTCAGTTTTTAGGGCAGCTATTCTTCAAAAATGCATTAAATTGAAAAGTTTTTTTCAGATTTTTTATTTCTTTTTATGTTTGAAAAAAAATACGCTCTTGTAATTTTTTTTTTTTTTTTTACCAATTTATTTTATTTCCCCTGTTTGAGAAACAGATGTTGGTTCTTAGCATCTGTTTTTCTCTTTGGTAAGATGACTGGCCAATAGTCTAATGTCAGCTCTGTATCTAATGTCCATGCTATGAACATTTGGGGATGTCAAATTTCATGAGTCACCAACATATTTCAAAGTTGTTGTTCTTTAAAATGTTAACAATGGAATTTGTTTAGGAGTAGATCGTTCAAGATGCCTTCCTTAAACTTTGCTTAAACCCATTTCTCTTAAAAACTTTCTTGTTTTCTTAAGTGAGGGATTTCTTTTTATTTTCAGATTTTTCTCAGGCTCCCTAATTCACCTTCTAGTTTTTTGGTTTTTACTTGTTTGTGTGTTTATTATCCTACAACCTCTTGAAAACATATTTAGTCTTCCCTTAGGGAGAGGTGGGGTCCAAATTAACCCCTCATTTTTAGTTTTCAAATGGCTGTTCCTCTATCATTCTATTCATCTGAATTTAACAGTTTTACAAATGACACATGTCTCGTATCATGAATTTAGCATTGTGATAAATTGGGAATATAAATATGGAAGGAGAAGAATTAATTATTTTGGTAAAAGGAAACATGCCATGTGACAAAATCATGAATGAAATGAAGTCATATAGTGAAGCCCATTGATCAACTACCTCCTTTTAACTTCAATATGATTTTTCTTAGTAAATATTGCCTTGATATTTTGAATAGCTTTGAAAATGGAATAACATGCTGTATATCTGAATGATTTTAGATCATTAATAGTTTTATTTTTTTAAATAAACAAGCAAATATTGAATTGGATTAATACAAATGTGTTAGGATCTGAGAAATATTTTTGTAGCAAGAAATTGATTCACTTATGACAAGACTTAGCAAATAATAATAATAATAAGGGATAATTTTCATAGTCTATTATGAATAATCTTTTAAATATTAAATTTACTAATTAAAAGCACTATGTGAGTGCCCATGTATCTGTCTATAATCATAAAATTTACTTCATAACCAAGTTGTTTTCCTAAAACTTTTTTATTGTCCTCATATGGATGCATTTTATTATTGATAAAAAATATTATTTGCATGAGTAAATGTTGCTGCTTGATTTTTTGCTTTTAGCCAATATAACACACATTCTTGTCTATGCTTGCTTTGGCATTTATGATGTCTAAGACATTAAATCTTTCAAACTCTTAAGAGCTCAATTTCAATCTAATAAATTCACAATTATCATTTAAATAGGTGAATGTTATGTCAAAGGGTAACACTGTATAATGTTCTTATGACTTAACTAAATCAGCGTCTTGTAATTTGTCAAAAATGACAGATTGAAAATATCTTCTAGATAAGTAATTTACATTTAATACTACATGACATATAGAGAATGTGGGTTGATTTTTATTTTGTAAGTTAAATACCAGAAATATGTCTTTGAAAATTCATTTCTTTTCTTTGTCAATTCACAAATCTTTTTTTCAGAACAATATTTAAACTAGGATTCTTTAAAACAAAGTTTGCATGCAAAAGATATGAGGCATAGCCTAATTGAAAACATCCCTTGTTTTCAATTTAGGCAATTTCAACATGGCCTACATTATACAATCTTTAATCTTTATTATTTTTAATGCCTCTAAGTAATATTATTTAATGCATAATAACAAAAGTTGGGCACTTTGACATAGTGTAATGGTTAGCAGGCTTGTCTTGCTAGAACAATTATGAATGAGTAGTGAGTTCGATCCTTGCTGGTCTTTGTACTATGCTTAGAAAATCACCATAACAAATGTATTTAAATATAATCATTGTTCTATCAAATATTTTTATGATTTGTATTCAGGACAATGAATTTGAAGCAGTTTAGTTAAAATTTTGCTAATGATAATACAGATTTTTATCTCTGATACCAAATATGGCACAAGGCTTCAAGATTAGGGCATCCTGTGAAAATTGCACTCACTACTCAGTAGCAATGATTATATTGCTAACCATTACTCTATATTGAAGCACACAAGAAGTTGGATTGTTGGAACTTTTTTCTATCATTTATATAAACGATATATATTTTACAAAGCATCATTTTTGTTTAAAACTTTTGTTCAAAATTATGTTGTATTCAAACTATTTAAATTGAATTAACATAAACACCCAAGTTTTGTGTCATACAATTTCCTACTTATTGTATTCTAGGAGGACTTATTTTAAATCTTTACTCTCAAGCTTAAAATCAAACTCATAAGAGGCTTTAAACAGTGCATAAAACATGTTAAACTGTGTTTACCTACCTGAAGAATTTCTATTCTAGAACTATTACAAGATTTACTCTTCTAGGTTAATTTGATTACATATGGTTGGCTAAATTCATCTTTTACTTTTTTCTAGGAGTTCTATTATTTCAAAACAAATATTAAAATGTATTTTAGTTCATCTTTTTATAATGATATTCAATAACAGAAATAGAAAGAAAAATAATTAAGCAACTGATTTCAACATATTTCACAAGTACATGCCACATGTTTATTGATATATATAGTAAAATGAATAGTATATAGCATGCAATGTATAATAATAATTTCAGCTTAAAGAATAACATTCATAAAATTATAATGATATTCATAACAATAAAAGCAAATTGAAATAACCAAACATTTAATAAAGTATATATTTATTTATAAATGCATTGTTTAAATGAAATTATCTTTTTGGTGGTTGTGGAGGGAGGGGAATTATTTTTGTTGGGTATTTGTTTTTTGGAACTTGCTTTATCTCTGAAAAAAATCTTTAATTTGCTAAGTTTGATCTTGAATTGGGTAATAATTTTTCTCAATATAATCATAAAGTTTTGTATCTGTGATCATTAAGTTACATTTTATTGTATCATTCTTTCATATTAAAGTCTTTTCTAAAATTGAGTCGATAAGTAAAGGATGCTGTGTTGGTAGTGTAAACATGATTAGTGTGGAAGTTGGAATTGGTGAGCCAAGTTCAAATTCCAGCCTAGTCTGTTGATTTCACAGATACTCTTGTTAAAGGCCATCACTTTTCCCTTCAGGGAGGCCAAATTTAAATTCAAAATGATAGTGAAGAAAACCATTCCACTATCTTTCCTAAGTCATGGCAATTCACAAATAATCAAGAAAAATAATCTGGAGTGCCATGATTGGCCATGTCCTTAAGGCACATAGCATTTAAAAACTATGTAAGTGAAGATTTTTAAACGAACTTCATATTTTTCACATTTAAATATAAATCAAAGGTCAAATAAACCTTTGATTTATATTTAAATGTGAAAAATATGAAGCTTTTAATATAAATAAACTGACTTAATAGGATATAAGCCATTGTTCCTTTTATTGTTTTCAATATGAACATTTTGTTGTATTCATTTTTTGTTAAATTGATAAAATAGAAATGACATTTTGATATCTAGTTAAATCCTTACAAAAATGAATTAGTAATACCATTAAATATTGATTAATAATTAAAAATTAACAAATCGTTTTGTAAATTTAATAAGTCAGTTGAATTAATAAACAAATCTGAGTTGCTCTTTAAATGTCCAGAAAATAATTAATCATTGCTTTATCTCTGAAAAAAAGTCCGTGAAAAATTAAAAGAAAAGAAATTATTACACAAGAAAGTTTATTGTTGGCTGAACTGGGTCATGTTGCTTGGGTGAAAATAAAATAATGAAATACATACATTAATCAGCTGACTTATTTTTTGTTAATCCTATGGTTTTTTTTTTGGTTTTTTTTTTTTTTGACTGATAAATTAATCTGTTTTATTAATCTTTTCCCAAGTAACTAGATATTAGGATTTCAATAACTTTTGCAGCATTTTTGATGGAGAAAATTGTAATTAAGTAATTTTTTATAATTCTAAGAAATAAATTTTTATATTATGGGTGTATATCATCATTATCATCATTATCATTAACTATTGCGAGTCCACTGCAGCACATATGGCTTTCTCAAATCTTTCAATGATGACCCTAATTTTACTATTCTTTGTCATGTTTTACTAGCAAACTGTTTTATCTAATCCATTTTCTATTTTGTCATTTCTCATTGCATTTACTATTTGTTGGACATCAAGTAATCTTTTGCTGTCTTTTCTTCTTACTGTGTCCTGCCTACTTCCATTTTTGTCATTTAATCGCTTATCTGATATCGCTCCTATCTTGATCTGATACATTTTAACCACTTTCAATCTTTTAGTTATCCTTAACATTATAAGTAGAATCCTATAAGTAATACTGGAATTTTATAAAACTGCAATTAATACAGGATTCTTTTAGAGGCTTATAATTAATACTAGACTTTTTGTTTTAATTTTTATAATTAATACTGAAATTTATGGTGGGTCTTAATGGATTAAACGCTTTTCAGGCGATCATTATATTTTATTTCCTTTTCATGGCTTTCCTTTAATGTTACTTCCTATCTTAAATATATATTTCTGAACTTCTTTCAGCTCTTCATCTTCACTTATGATCATTTTCTGAACATTACAATTGAAAATTATTTCTCTTATACTTTTGTACTTTTTTTAAACCTACTTTGAGACTTTTCCTTATTTAGGTCATTTAGTATTTGTAATTCATCCACTGATTCTAATAGTAGTAAAATGTTTTCAGCAAATCTTAAATTACTCAAATATCTTCCATTTATGTTGACACTCATTCCTTTTTATTTCACTTTTCTGAATATAATCTTTAAAGCTGTAAATAATTTAGATTTGTTTTACTTTTCTTCAATTTTTATGTCTTTGTTTAGGTAAATTATTGCAATATTGTTATCATATATGTTCTCAATAATGTTTATATAATTTGTGTTAATACTTTATTCTCATAGTGAGTTAAGAACTACTAAATATTCTACTGACTCAAATACCTTTTCACATTAAATAATGGCCAAACATGTTATATATTCTGTTGTTTTTGCAATTAGTTGGTCTATTGTAGGTAGTCTATTGTTGAGTAACTATTTTTAAAACCTGCCTCTTTGCATGACTAATTTTTCATCTAGGACATTTGTTAGTTTATAATTACTTATTAATTTATGTATGCTTGATAGTTGGGCATTAATTTCCATAATTTTTTTCTTTTTTTTTTATAAAGTAGAATAACTATTTCTAGTTTTCAGGTACTTTACTTTTCTCTATACACTGTAAATAGCTGATCCAATCTTTATTGAAATTCTTTCTTTTGAAATGTATGTTACTATGTCACCATGGTACATTTCACATTTTGAAATACAGACATTATCACTAATATCTGTTAGGGTGACATTTTTTAAGTATAGTACTTTTTGTAATAAGTTGGAACATGCTGTAACATTAATTTTATATATATTTATTTTGTGGACTCCACAAAGTGTACATACAATATAGTAGATTGTTTATCTATTATGAAGTCTTTGTAATGCAACAGTGTTCTTACAGTTCTTCCTGGTGTATTTTAGGTCTCAGAACAGTTTTCTAGCAGTCTTTCTCTGCATTGTTGGTGGGGCTTCACATATGTGAAGTGATCTCTGGTGGTACTCTTGTTTTGCATTGTTGATGGGGCTTCATGAATGTGGTACCAGTTTCTCCCAACAGTATTGCCATTTTCTAATGTCACATTGTATTAACTAGGCTACTTGTTTGTGCTTGTTACTATAGCTTTTTCCATGGTCCCAGACTGGTGTCTCATCATAGTCACATTTCTGCCTTTGTGCAGAACAGTCATAATAACTTGCACCACAGTCATAATAAGTCTTTTGTTTTTCCTGATATTCATGTAGTCTTTCACAGATTTTATCTTTTTTATATTGTGTGTCTCTGATCTTTACTGTGAGATCCCTTTTATCATTCTGTTATATAACAGCTTCACTGGACTTGGTAGCTGGTAATCAACTAATGTTGTTCTTAGGCATAGCAATGCTATGTTTATAACTGACCCACCCTCTTTTTTTTTTGCTTTCTTTGTTGTATTTTTTACAGATTATATATTTCTTTCAGTAAGTCCATTAGACTTGGTATATTTCAGTGAAGAGGTGATGTAGTCAAACTTCCAGTCTCTGGCAAACTGTCTGAAATTGTAGTTGTCAAATTAGGGCCATTGTTGCTAACCACATATTCTGATATCCCTTATTCACCAAATATGGAGTTTAGAAAATTTATGATAGCTTAGCTGGTGCATGTAATGTACATTTTGCAGATCTAGAGGAATTTGGAGTAATAATCGGCCACCAACAAGTAAGTTTCTTCTGCTCAGTAAAAAAGGTATTTTCCAATTACTTGCCATCATCAAAATAAGACCTCATGGGGTATCATTGTTTCTCTTTTCTGTGAGTTTTTGTATTTCTGGCATGTAGGACATTCTCTGACAATTTTTCAATGTCATCATTGATTTCTGGCCAGTACACGCATTGTTTTGTCTTTTAGGATACACTTTTCAATGTCTTGCTGCAATGTGTATTTTATTTAGGTTCTCACTCCTCATGTTGCTGGGAATAAGTATCCTGTCTCCTTTGAGTACCAGTAAATCCTCTTCTGATAATTTGTCTTTGAAGGACTAGTGTGGCTTGAGTATTTTGGGCATATCTTTTGCTTTGCCTTGCCATCCAATGAATATCTGTTCTCTAAGATCTGACATCACTGAGTCATTGCTAGATTCTTTCAGTTTCCTTGTGCTGACCTGTATAAACTTGATTCTTACATCTAAGTTTACTTGGTTGCAGTTGTTTTTTCCTGTTAGCCTTGACAAACCATCTGCCATGATCAGGGTGGTATGTGATGGTGTGATCATATGCCGGTTTCTCCATGAGCATATGCTGTATCTGTGGTGGTGTTGCTGACAAGTTCTTCTGGCTGATCATTTTTAAGGGCTTTCAATAAGTCTCTACTGTGAATGGTTTGTCATACTAATATGTGAGGAATCTCTGGTATCCAAACACTACTGCTAGCATCTTCTGTTCAATATTTACATATACATGTTCAGCTGATGTCACTGTCTTGGACACAAAGGCAACTGGCTTGCCATCTTGTATCAGTGCTGCTCCAAGCCATCTTCTAGGGGCAACAACTTAATCAGTTGTTAACTTTGTTGTGTCAAAATATGCCAGGGTTACCTCTTTGCTGATAAGAGCCTTGATTTGTTCAAAGGACTTCTCATGGATTTTTGTCCACACATACATACTCTCTTTTTGAGGAGGTCATGAAGATTGGCTGTGTGCTCTGATAGTCATGGTATGAATGGTCCCATAGATGTCACTATTCCTAGTACATGTTGTAGCTCAGTTTCCTTAGTGGCTTTAGTGAATTTTATGTCTTCTACTTTTTGATGATCTTAAATGTATTCTATTTTCATTATATAATGCACTAAATAATTTAAAAAATTTGGTCTTGATGTTGCATTTAGTGCTTTTGAATACAAGACCATTTTCTTTGGCAGATTCCATCAGGTTGAGTAAATTCTTGTCATGTTCTTTTTCATTTATTCAAAATACTATAGCATCATCAGAGATACTGATAGCTCCAGAGCATTTGAGTGCTTTGTTTAGATCCTTTGGGTCAAGGCAGATCCTTAGTTTTCCATTATTCTTTCAGCTATATGCCAGGCTGCTGATCTATTTGGTGGGTTCTTGCACTTTTATTTTTTCCTTCATATTATCTAGTTCATATTTTATTTCTTCTTTTGGACATTGGGTATTTTTGTCAGGTGTGTATGACTGGTGCTCCTGTTGAGTTGGTTTGGGTATTGTTTCTCTCAGGCTTTTCATGCCTGGTATTTGTTTGCTCTCCCATTTCTCACAATGTAGTGTGTGATCATTTTCAGTTTTCAGCAACTTTGCAGTCCTATTATTGCTAGTCTATTTGTGTCTGCAATGAAAAACATTTCCTCTGATCTTGAACCTTGGTTATATCGACATTGAAGATGGATGGTACCAATTTGTAGGATGTTAGTCTTATTATAAACTGTTAAAATGGTATTTGACTTCTTCACTAGTTTTTCTGGTAGGTTTGTACACATCTGCCTATATATTCAGAGTGGTAATATATTGCCTTTTGCTCTAGTGTCTACTTTTACCAGTGAAATTTGCATATTTTCTTTCTGTATGATTATTTTTGCAATGATTTCAACTTTGTCATCTGACTTGTTTATTGTGTGTAGTACCAGTTCATTGGTGCTGCTGTAGTTGGTGTCATTGTCTACAACATATATATTTTGACTAAATCTTTTTGATAATATTGTGCCTTGAAATTCTCCTGTGGTAGGGTGCTGTAACTTGTTTTCATTTTTACCCTTCCATCTGCAGATGTTTGACCAGTGATTCTGTTTTCTACAATTTCAGCATTCAGTCAGATACTATTAATACTATATCCTTAAAATCCAGAGGTAAGTGTGATTCAGTTCGAAATTATAATCACCAGAGCATACAATGGCTGAAACGTGAATATGGCAAAAAAGATGAGGACATCAGTTTGAACAATGTAAATAGTGTAAATAATTACAATATCTCATCTCGGAGATATAGACAGATAATTTATATTTATTTTATAAACAAACGTGTTAATTTTGTGAGATATTAATGTTCTTCTCACCCTGTTTTGAGGATGATGTGAATATTGAAATCCTTTTGAATGATTTTGCTTTAATTAAGCACACTTTCTTGTTTGTCTGATATTGATTTCCTACAAATATATTCTTTCTATCTTTTATGACCTTTTATGCATTCAGCAGAGGAGTAGTTAATGTAATAATTATTAGTATGGAAAGTGAATTTGGCATGTAAAGTTCAATTCCTGCTTGATTCTCTTTTGTTCAGTTTATGCTAATGCCTTTGGAAAAGGCATGAATCCATCTTCCTCTCATTATGGGTTAAATAGCAAGGCAGACTGAGCTCTCGTGCCCTGAAGTAGCAACCCGTCTATGAGAAGGAAACTTACGCATAATAGTGCATTTAGTACTATGAATAATTGCCAAAAATCACATATATCACTTTTTAATTGCATTTCTGCTACTAAGACATACTTTTCCATCTAAACATATCTTTGAACAGTATTTCAGTTTATTCTCTAAGATCGAATGAGAAAACTTTTTTTGCTAAGCCTCTTGTGCTATCTTTATATTTTCCTCAAAATTGTTAGGGTTTCAATTGCTTCTAGATACAATAAACATTTGAAATGCATATGTGTGAGAATTCCATCTTTTCTTTATTGTCCTTGACCTTTGTTACTTTTTACATTTTTTTTTTTTTTTTTTTTTTTTTTGCTGAGTTAAATATATTTCTTATGTTTTTAAAATAAGACATTGATCACCCCCACTGTGCAGAAAATTCTGGATTTCATCATCTGTAAACCAGGAAATAATCTCAAAAGCTGTATTCTTTTGGCTTCTTTCCAATAAAATGTCTCTGATAAAATATAAAGGTAACTTCTATTTGTTTCTTACTACAACTTTATACTAAGAATCTTAATTGTGCATAGATTAAGTATTTTTATTTTATTTATTTTTTTTACTTACTAAGATAGGAAAATAGAAATTAGAATTAGTTATGTATTCAACATTTGAAGAGTTAGAGAAACATAATAGCTAATTAAGTAAAACCTATATTATGGAATATAAATGAATAAATGCAAAATTGGAGCTCGATTCTCCCATGAATTCTGAGATTAAAAAGCCCCAGCTCTACCTTATAGTAATTTGGTATTTACTCAAACCCAAATCAAGATGCATTGTGATATAAGGTTGGTTTAACGTGGGGAATTGCGACTCTACCCTTTGACAGAGCTGCCCCTGAGCGCTCTCTACCTAAAGATAGAGACTCGACTGAGAGATAATAAAGTAATTGCCTACTAGTCAACAATACGCTGAGTTGCATAACTACATAGCAACTATATGATAGTTGATATGTAGATCTTAACCACAACAATCTTTTTTGCATTTGAATTTAGGATTTTTCAATAACATTGATATAAATATAATCAACTGTCCATCTTTGTAAGTTTTGTACTCTTGTTATTTTCTCCTGTTTGGGTCATGGTTAAGAATCTATTTCCTATGATCCACAAATACAAACAATTATTTTCTAAACATTTAAATTAAAATTGTCTTTAACAAAAGACTATCATCTTATTCTTGCTATGTTCAACTCTAAATTATTATCTCAAATCATGTTGAAATCTAATATGTAATCACTTGCATGCATGTCTTGATGAGTAATCAGGATTGTGAAAGTTGCAAGGTCTGAATGTCAGTTTTTATTGTGTGATATCACAAACATAAAGGAAAATATTTGTTTCACTTTGTAATTAACAGTTTTGTTTTTGTTTTTCTTGTTTTTGTAGATATTTTAGATCTTATAAAATATGTCTTGCTTTTTCTCAGTTTTTAGTGAATTCTCTTTGGAATTTTTAGTGAATTCTCTTTGGAATCTTAAGATGTTAATATTACTATTTTTCTCTTTGGATTACTTTCTGTCACCAATAAATTTAAATTCTAAATTTAACAAAGAAAGAGGTTGAAAGAAATGTATTTTATGCACATGTATACAAAGAGAATTTATATTAAAAAATAAAATCTAAAACGAAAATACTAAAAATGATTTGTTTCATGATTGTAAGGATAGAATGAAGTCTCTTCTGTTGTGGATATAAAATAAAGCTTTTTTCTATATTTGTCAATGATTCAATAAAATTGTCTTGAAGAAATATGGTGGGGGAAACAAACTTAGTTTCAGAAATCACTTTACTCCAATGATTTTCACCTTGATTCTGTTGACTTTTTACTCAGTTTTTTTTACTATTACTTTGTGTGTGTGTATGCATTTAGGTTCTGAAAATCTGGTCAAATTCAATAATCAATTTCCATTTCCATTTTTGATAGTTTTCAGCTGATAATGCTACCCTAACAGGTAACCACATTTTTATCTCTTTGCATACTATCCCAGGTTAACAAAATTTATATCAACCATAATTTTTTTATTCACATACCTATTGTTGTCTGAGATAAATTTCTTTTGAGATTACCATTTTATAATCAAATTTAGTGCTAAAGCCTAAAAGATTATTTAATTATGTATTGGCAAAAATGATTTTTATGACTATTATTTTGGGGAAAAAATCTTGTTTTTTTTTTTTCTCTGAATGCAAATGATACTAGTGAATAGTTGAATAGGAAAAGTCCTACTAGCAAGTTGTGTTAGTATTGATTTTCTTCTTTCTATACAAGATTCCGATATCAAATTCGAAATGTTATGCCAAACAGACAGGCCAAGACACATTCACAATGTTTAGTTAAAGACAGACAAGAAAAGTTAATTAGAATATTAAAAAGATTTAAATTTTCAATTAACATTTCTTGTTTACATACAAGGAAATGGTTCTGAATTCAAATGTTTGAGATCTGGCACTTTTAACCATATGATTCTGACAAAACTTACATTTATTGAATCCAGATATGAGTTCATGTCTCTGTAAATTAAAATTAATTAAAAAAATTCCCTTTTGATGATCTTTGATAATACACTGTCAGATTTAATTTTGCAAGTCAGTGTTTCACAATAAAATTGATACTAACAAAGATGGCCCGGCATTGTAAGAGAGATATAACTTCAAAAGAGAAACAAGATGTAAAGTTATGGAAATGCAGTGTTGGAAATTAGAAAAAAAAAATTGAACAGAGATCATAAAAAGATAAAACATTTGCAAGTTAAGAAAAAGACAATATCTAACATTTTTAGAATTTTGAAAAAAGATTTGAGAAAAATTAAAAGGTTAATGAACAAGCAAATTTGAATATGAAAATTTGAAGAAGTTTGTATGGCAGATTCAAAAAGATGCAGAATATAAAGAATATGAAAGCAAGTGAACCTTTAAGAGAATTTCACAAAGAGAATTGTAAATTAGGCAAAGAAGTACATGAAAACAGATTTCTTAACAGTAATTTTTAGTGATGAATATAGAGCTACATTGGATGGACCTGATGATTGGGCTAGAGATTATGTCCTTCATGATTTAGTAGACAACATTGGGGAAGGTGAAATAATGCTTGCAGCTAGTACTGTAGATAATAAAATTATAAGATCCTGAAAAGATGATGGTGTCAATATAAAGACAGAGAATTATTTAAGTTTTTGGATTAGATATTTTTCAGGGATATAAATCACAACAAAGATATATTAAACTAAAGATTATTCATGCAAGAAAATATCCCTTCATGTTCTGAAAGACTGACTCTTACTCATCTTGCAAGAAAATGTTTTGAATCTACCAAATTGATGAAATGGTCTCCAGCTTTTCCAGATATTAATTAATCCAGCAGAAATTTTGTGGTCCATCAAGAGATATCAAAGGACATGTCTTAGTAGCAATAAAATCTGCTGCAAGTAATGATAAAGTTGAAACAGTAGAAACATTAACTAAATCAATAGAATAAAGGCTAATGAGGGTTATAGAATATCAAGGAGCCCATATTAACATTTAAAATAATAAAATAATTATAGAAGATATTGTGCAAATCAAATATGTGTTTATATCTTTTTAAATAATATATAAATTAATTGTTGTTGCACCTAGTTTGTTGGCATAATAAAACTTAACTCTAAACAAGTCATCAGTATTTTTTAATAAGGATAGACATTACTTTCAGCTTATGTTATATTATCTATAGCTTAAAAATTGTACCAACATCAGTTGGTTAATACAAATTTTATTGCAAAAACTTTGACTTGCATAATAAAAATCTGATAACAGTACATATATAATTTCCTAATCTATGCTGTTGATGATTAATTTCCATTTTATTTAAAGAAGATAAAGTTAATAGAGGTATTTTAATCAATTAAAATATGTCCTGACTGTAGACATTTATTCTGTTTTAACAGCATGATTTAATTTTTTTTCCCTAAAGAATGCTTCATTCAAAGGACCAATAAATTAATTGGAAATTAGTTCAATTTGATCCTGACTTGGGAAAGTTTTATTTATGAGAAAATGGTTGAAAATACTTGGTTAAAAATAAGTTAATCTGTTAGAGAATGGTCAGGTGAATAGACATTGCACCATAACATTTCTATCTTCAACTGATTCAATTTGAGTAACATCAATTTGACAATAAATTAATGGCTGTTGTCATGTAGTGAAAAGATACCTTTTTTATTCTCCAAAATGAGTTTTTGTTGAAGATTTTACTCTATTGTTTTAAGCTGATGATATATGTATGAAGGTGGATCAATAACTACATAACCTGGCATTGACTAAATATTGATCTGAATTTCTTACTATAAAATGTATGTTGTATGTGATCAATATTTACCACAGACTTAAGTGCATAGATAAGATTGTAAATATTGTAAAATAAATATTTGTTGTATACAATAATCTATTATTATTATACTACTACAACAACAACAGACATACAGACAGACATTGATTTACCTGTATGTCTATAAGCATTAATTATATAATATATGAAATTACTTATGTTCGATGAAATGTTCATCAAAACCTTCTGAAGATGAAAGCATAATTTTGGTTGATGTACAGATCTTTATTGGTATAATGTAAAAAAAAATAAAAAATAGACAAACAAAAATCCAGTTGTTTCATTCTGTTAAACATAATTCATGGACACTTCTATATGTCTGATATTTTTTAATTCATTGTTCATTTCAGATGAAACACATTTATTCAGCTACATTTTAACAATTGCTCTTAAATGATTTGAAATGATTTCAATCAAGACATTGTCTTCAAATGTGAAATTTATATTTTTTTTACAGTTTAACCCTTTAGCATTCAACACACTCAAACCTGTCCCTGTAAATATCACCTCTCAAAGTCTCACTGATTACATGACTTTCTTTGTTATTTGCAATGATGTCATCATATTAGGGCAGAGTACATAGGGTGGGTTATGCATGTGTTGAACATTGAGAGCTGATATTTACAGCTCAAGGGTTAAACATGATTATAGCTCAGTTTGAACTGATAAAAGTATAAAAGGAAAAAATTATGAAATACATTCCATATTTGCCTCTCAAATATATAATAAAAATAAATGCATAGAAGCTTGACTGAATAATCATAAAATAAAATATTATTTAAAAATAGAACCTAATTGATACTTAAAAAATGGTTAAAACATCATTTAAAAATTTAATAATCCCAAGAATGTTTTCTTTTTTAATTGAATTATTATAAGTGCCGTAAATGAAGATTGTTTTTCATATAGCTTAGACCATCGTGTGATTGGGTTACAGATTTGTTTCATATATTTATTATAAATTGATTGATTTGAATAATTGTTCTTATGCAATGTTTTGGCAATATGCCATCCAGTCACTTTCAAGTGTACATGTTGGCTTTTTTAGGGGTGGTGAGAGGTGATTATATAAGTTGATTTTTCTTGTTCCTGGGATACAAGACATTGAACTCATGACCACTAGATAACTCTAAAACTTATAACCAATTTTAATCTTACCCTGAAAATGGATGAAGGATACATGGATACAATATTGTATCTATGCAAAGATGAGAACAATAAGTAAATCAACATATAACAATATCTAAAAAAAAAAAAAGACTGTATCTATCTGTCTATCTATATAGAAAATTCTGTGACTTTTGTAAGTCCATCCCTCTATCACACCCTCTAAAATAGTCAGACATTGATTGATCGAAACCAAATTTTGGGGAGAAGTGCAAACAGGTAAGGGTCTACAAAGTACAGTTGGTTTTATTAGGGTGCATAGCTTAGTACAATAAATTTTTATTAATTTTCTTGTGAAAAATGAAATGTTTTATTATTTAACATACAAAATACTCCTATTTAAAAACAATTTAATGATTAAAATAACAAATACTTATTTAATAAAAATACAATATTGTTTTTTTGCATATATTTTCTTTTAAGTTTTTTATATTTTATCGATTGGTTTGTGAAATTGAAACATAGTTTGTACAAAAAATGTTAGCAATAACTTTAGCAAAACTAAGTATTGTGAGGATTTCAAAAAAATATTGCAGTATTTAAAAATTTGGGATTTTCCCTCTGATCTGGAGAAATGAATCTTTTTTTAAAGATTTTACTGAATGTTTCAAATGAAAATCTGTTTCACCTGTTAGTTGATTTATTGATAATGTTAATTGTTAATTGATTTAAAACAAAATATAAGTCTTAGTTACTACTTATTTTTGTGAATTTGTTTCTTCAATTACAAATAAATATAGAGAAAAAAGACAGGAATGCTGTTGATAGAAAAGGTAAACAGATAAGTAGAATGTAATAATCAAGATCAGTTTTGTTTCTTTGAAAACATATTTAGATATTAGAAGAGTTTCTTTATAAATGTCTGCTATTTCAAATGGAAATAATTCTCTATCCTAAACTTCATCAAACATATTGCTTCCCCCAATGGTATCTGAAGTGTTCATATATAACTTTAAAAGATAGTATTATATCATGTGAATTTTGCACAAATCAATAAATTCCATTTGATGTACTGCCATGTCTTATGTAGGTTGCATTGATTTATAAACATCTGGATAACTAGATTGCCAAATAGAACAGACTGGCTTTTGTTTTCTTTTTTATCATCAAAGTGAAAAGTAGAAACTTTGTCAAATTTTAAATGAGTTTCTTTATTGCAGACACAACCAACTACCATTGTACCCACTTTTCAGTGGTAATTATCACAATGAAAACTCAGTCTGAATTCAAGTGATTAATCAATCAAAACTTTTTTCTTCCATTTTATGAATGCCATAATGCAAAAATTGTATTTTGAAAAGAATCACTTTAATATCACCTTTATTTTGTGACATATGTTTTGAAAATGACAATTGTATTCTTTTCCATTTTGTTTATGATGTTTGTTTCTGCCTAATTTTTTCTTCTTCAATGATTTCATCCTGTTAGTGTTTTTTTTTAAAGGAGATATTAGTCAACTTAAATTTATACTTTGAAAATCTTTCAGACTATTTGAAAGAGAAACACAAAACCAAACAAAAAATAAGTAAGTCCACAAATGACATGTTTCCAGAAAAGTGATGAATAGAAAAAATACTTAAATTTGGATTTAATATGATTTTTCATTGAAAAAAGAAAGCAGGGGAGATATCTATATTCATAATGCTTAAAAGCTGTTGTTTGCTGCATTGATTTCAAGAAGTTGTTGATTTAAGGAAAAACTTTATTTTCAATCAAATGTATGTACCAACAAGCAAATAAGTGTTGTATTTTTAGAGAATTCATGTTATAAACTATCAAAAATATATATAAATAACCTGGATGTGCAACTTACAAAAACATGTCAAACGTTTATCCATTGATCTCTTGTATAAAAAACACATGTTGTATGAGAAATTGTGTGGAGTGATAACCTTACTTTTGTGTGGGCATTTTCATTTGATAAATTTTTGATTTTTCTTTTTCTTTATTATTCTTCTATTTATTAATTTCTTTTTCTTTTTTTTTCCAGGTAAGAAACTTCATTTTTGAATGTGTATTTCTAAAAGAGATAAAATTCCAAATAAAAAATAACCATTATAAAGGTAAGCAGAAACAGGATGAATTTTATTTTTTTGAAAAGAACTTCAAAATGAAACCATGTTATCCTAATCAACATTACTACACCTACTAATCCTCTGTTGATAAAATTTCTATTATGTGTACCTGTGTGTGCAGGTAAAGAGGAGTGTCTTGAAAAATCTTTTATATTTTGTTAAATAATTTTGTTACAATTATTCCTTTTGATTGAAAATGAATTTTTCTTGCGTGATGCACTAGCTTACACATATAGATTACAGAGATGAGAATGTAGTTCTAGTCATAATTAATATGTACAGTGGTCAATTTTCAGATCCAATATAACTTTATTTGGATTGAAACATGTATTTCAAAAAGCTGTGTCTCTGTGACACTGTCACAATATCAATCACATGTAGTACCAGTAGGTGTGCTACTGTACTGCATTAAAACATTCTCAATATGATTTCTCAAAACTTCAGTCATTCTGTCAGTACAAATAAATTTAAATTGTTTAACTGTATTTGAAAATGTTGATGAGGTTTGCTTTTTGTTTGTCAACTCGACAATTGTCAAGTTATTTTTCTTTCATATTAATTAGTAAGACTGTTTTTATCAGGTAACAATAAATGATGATCAATTAACTAAAAACTGAGGATTAATAATCAATGCATATAATTCTAATGCTTCCTGCTAACAAACCTAAAATGGCAAGAGATTTTTAGGGTTAAAAGAATATTGCTGAAAAGTTACAGCAATAAAAATATCTCAGTTTAGCACTCCAGTTTACTTAAAATAATCATTACCAAAACAATATAAATAAATCACTTCAAAGAGATTATACAAGAAAATAATTTAATAATAATAAACTGCCATCACTGGCCACTTCATTTTATTTGTTGCTGTTTTCTTTCTAAAATAGTCAATATTCTTTTATTAAATGTGATATTGAGATAAGTCCTGCCTCATTTACATATAAGCATATAAACTTGTATGTATAGCCCTTCAATTACTGAGGAAAGGGTATTCAAATATGAAACCTTGAATTACACACTTCACAACACTAAACATAATTTATTGCATATTTTGTATTTAGTTTATATAAATAAAAAAAAATCAAATACATATATAATTTTATTTTATGTGTTGTGTTCTTTCAGGACATGGGCGATCATAGCTCTCTACAACTTCCTTTCCTTTGTAGCATTTAGTAAAGTTTGATTTTTGCTACCTTTCTTAATCCCTGACCTGACAAATATTCATTTACATATTCATTAGGTAGGTTATTTGTTGTTTTCCTCTGTCCCTTGCCTTTTAATGTCCTGTGAGTGTCCAGCTCTCCAAGCCCTAGTAATGAGCACTAGAATGAGCACTAGAAATTTCAAATGTTTATATTATATTATATTTTTATTATAAGAGCTTACAATAGAAACATTTTTAAATCACTACACAAAAGCTTTCATGATTCAATACTATGATTGTACTTCCTCAGGTGATGGTAGGTAACTGGTAATAAAATGATTTTTGAGGTAAATTTAAAAACAAATTGTTACCTCTTTTCCAAACATTAAACAGGTGGGCATAAGGTCAGAATTGAAAATAGACTTGTAGGTATGTCTTGATTAACCAATTAAATGTCAGATAACACTAAATAGAAAAATAAGGTTAGAGGGTGGAGGTGGGTGAGTTATTTTTCATGTCATGATAAACCAGCACATAGATTTGAATCACTTCAAAGATATCATACAAGACGCTTGGAGCTAAGGTAAGCCGAAATCTTCAGTCACCTTCAAGACGATAAAGCAGACAACCACTTGCTTGCTGGCCTATGTGAGTACAGTATTCGCTCTAGCAGAAACCCATTTACATTTTTCATTTTTTTTTTTTTTTTTTTTTTTTTTTTTTTCGTTTTTAAATTTTTTCTATTCCTCCCCTCAAAGGCATTTTGTCCCAATGATTCTCCTTATTTGATAGTTTAGTAAGAAACCCCGGTTCGAAAGTTAAAAGAAAGAAAGAAAAAAGGGGAAAACGGGAAGAATGGAAAATTGAATGTCTTTAACTAGATGCGATAATAAATCTGGGTAACCCTTTTTTTTTTCTCTCAATTTCTTTTTAGAATAGACAATGGGACTTATACAAGTTAAAACTTAATGTGATAGGATATAGGCAAGTGTGATCTAGGACTCCTTACCTGTTACCTCCCCACCCCCAATCCTTCCCTCTGTTTTGTGTCGTCCTTTTTTGTGTTACCCTTTTTTGTATTACCTGTAATAGGAGTAGGTAGTCTCTTCTACCGCCCGGTCAACACTCCTCCCCCTTCTTCTGGACATGAGTAGAGGCCTACATCTTGTTTCTTGTCTAGGAAGGGGTTCCCGGTACTGTTTCTCTCTCCGGCCTCTGTATTAGTGCAGCTCTGTTTCTCCCATGATGTGTGCAGTCTGTGGCAACATCTCTTCATTCTGAGGGTACACGGCTGACAGTTCTCTGGTTACTGTTTCCGACTGGTAGTTAGGAGCCCTAACTCTTGCATAGCGTCTTGAGTGGCTGCTCTGATCAACAGTTGTATAATACCGGAGTGTTTGTAGTGCCATGTCGCGCATGGAAAGGTGTCCCTGCAGTCACCTCCGGTGGGCAGCCCTGAGGCCACATAATGATGCAGATTTTGCCAACTCCTCTCTGCCAGCGTCACGGTCAAAACTGTCTGTTTCTTTTACTTTCGGGCCTTCTCATCTTACAAACAAAATTCAACATGAGTTACAAAAACCGAAAGATTAACCCTAAACCAGCGTCTCAAAAACCGCCTAAACCCCTCAACATTTCGTTCTCCAACATCCGGGGCATTAGGACAAACTTCTGCAGTCTGGAATCTTTCCTCTCTGCAAACAGCCCGGATGTACTGGCTCTCTGTGAGACAAACCTTACCTCATCTATCCCCTCTTCTGATCTCTCGATCCCCGGCTATCTTCCTCTCCTCAGAAAAGACTCTCTAACTCACATGCACGGTCTTGGTGTCTACGTCAAGGAACATCTCCCTCTGGCCAGAGAGTCCTCTCTCGAATCGCCTGATCAGTCATAAATGTCTCCGACTCTCTCTACTCAATGCGGTAAGCTATCTCTTCTTCCTTTACTGCTCTCCATCCTCTCAAGATTGTGAGATACTTGATAGCATTTCTGACAATATAGACAAGGCTCTCTCCCTCCACCCGTTTGCTCACATTTTTGTGTTTGGAGACTTTAACGCCCATCACACCCTGGGATGGAGTCTTTAAGCTCCCCGTCCAAGAATGTGCTTCTGAGGTCTCTTCCTGGGTTAAAGCTGGAATCGACGCTTTCATCCCATCAAGGAAATATATGGTCAAGTCACGCTCCTCCCCCTGGTTCTCGGCTGCTTGCTCAGCCGCCATCGCCCATAGGAACCACTACTACCACCTATACCATAGCGACATGTCTGACTGCAATAGATGTCTCTTTACCTCCGCCCGTAACGAATGTAAGTGTGTCCTCAATGATGCTAAGTCACTATTTGCGTCTCGAATGAAGGAACGTATTGCATCTCGCAAATTTGGCTCCAAAGATTATTGGCGTCTCTGCAAGAGCGTATTGAACAATTGCAAACCCTCTATACCTCCTTTATTCAACCAGTTCGAAGTCCTTCCCTCTTAGAACTGAGGCCATATTGAGTGGGTTAAACATAACCCCATCTTTGGTACTGGGCGTTATCTCTAATTTAGATCCCAACAAAGCTAGTGGCGGTGACGGGATACCAGCCATTGTCTTGAAGAAATGTGCGCCTGAACTGGCGCCTGCCCTTTCAAAACTATACAACTACTGCCTCAAGGAATCTTGTTTTCCTGACTGCTGGAAGTCCTCTTTGATTGTTCCTGTCTTCAAGAACTCCGGCGACCCCTCTGACCCTTCCAACTACCGTCCTATCAGTCTCCTTCCCCTCTTCGGCAAAGTCTTCGAAGCTCTAATCAATATCGGGGTAGTTAGCCATCTCACATCCCATAATCTTCTCTCTGACAAGCAATATGGTTTCCGCTTTGCCCTATCTACAGACGATGTGCTCACAGCCATCAATGAAACAGTCTACCAAGCTCTCCAAAATAATGGGGAAGCCCGAGCCGTGGCACTAAACATCTCCAAAGCATTTGATAGGGTTTGGCATGCCAGCCTTCTGCGCAAGCTCCAGGGTTATGGCATTACAGGTCGATTATATAACCTAATACAATCATTCCTGTCAAACCGAGAACTGACGGTAGTTCTCAACGGATTCTCCTCCAGTTCCTATCCCTGACATAGATGTCCCTCAGGCTCCATCCTAGGCCCCCTCTATTCCTTATCTACATAAATGACCTTCCCGACGCTGTAACTTCCCAAGTAGGCATCTACGCGGATGACACCACAATTTATTCCTGCCTCAAAAAACAAATCTAGTCTCGCTGACAAAACTCACCTTGCCGTGCGTCTCGAAAAGGACCTCCAATCGATTGTGAACTGGGGCATGAATTGGCTGGTCAACTTCAACGCTTCTAAGACAAAACTGCTCTCTATTAATCACCACAGAGAGCCTTCCCTTCCCTCCATTAGAATGTCTGACGCTCAACTTCTCGAGAGCAACTCTCTGCGGCTTCTTGGTCTCATGTTGACTGCTGACCCGAGATGGAATAAATACATCAAGTCAATTGCCTCGTCCACTGCGAGGAAAGTTGGCTCCCTGAGCCGCGCTAGGAAGTTTTTCTCCCCTGAGTCGATCCTCCAGCTATACAAATCCACAATTCGCCCTTGCATGGAGTATTGCTGCCATATATGGTCTGGCGCCCCTTCTGTTTGCCTCGGGGTTCTTGATAGGCTCCAGAGGCGGATATGCAATATGGTTGGCCCTGCCCTGGCGTCTCTTCTACAGTCACTTTCTCACACAGACGCCGTCGCCTCCCTCTGTCTGTTCTACAAATACTTTCATGGAAATTGCTCCGAGGAGCTGCATTCGCTGGTTCCCAGACATCATGAGTTCCAGCGCCCTCTGAGGCTGGCATCCCGCTCTCACCCCCTCACTGTTGAAACTCCTAAATGTAGCCGTCTCTTCTACTCTAATAGCTTCATGTCTCGCACCTCGCCTGTGGAACTCCCTTCCCTTCTCCTGTTTCCCTGGGCCAGCTATAATCTCCAGCTATTCAAGTGTAATGTCAATCGACAACTCCAGTTGTCTTGATCTATCCACTACCCTCATCCTTTCTTCTATCACTCCTATCTGATCTTGCTATTTCCTGTAACCCCTTGCATCCTAGTGGCTTCCCGCCTTGCTTGGGGTGAAACGCTTAAAAAAAAAAGAAAAGAATTCAATAATAACATTTAAATTTAATATGTGAAATATTTTACAACACAAGATTTTTAAGCAAGAGAAAATATCAGAAAATACAAACAAAAATTTAGCAAAATTCCTTTTTTTACATTAATGCAGATACTTAAACACATTCCAATAAAATTCCTTTTGTATGAAAAAAAACAAAAGAAAACATACAAATATTGCTTGTAGCACATTGAAATTATGACAAAATTTAAGTTATTGCACATGACTAATACAACATTTTAGTTGTTCTTTTGATTGAAATTTAACAAAATATATAAGTAATGTAAGTATTGTAGATGTAATTAAATAAAGTCTTTAAATCATATTCTTATTATTTTAAAATTTTATATAGTTACTGAAAAGTGTCATCTAAAAAGAGCATAAAAAGTTTACTTATTTGTGATGTGTTATAGTGGAACACACCTATTCTATAGTTAATAGACTCTCCCACCTATAATAAGTAGGAGTAGTAAGAGTAACGAGGAGTTGCTCAGTGAGTTCGTCAGTCAGTCGATGCCGGACAACTGTTAGTCGGACACTAAAATATCAGTGACCACCACTAGATTACTCTGCATCATACCTATTATATGAAGTTCCTAATGTTTTGTACATCGAACCTATTTTAGGACTGACTTAGTACAAATACAAGCCTCCACTGTGAAATCACTCCATAACAAATCTGGCGGCGAGGGATTCGTACTCATACGGAGAAAAAAAAAATTCACCCGCTACAACATGATCAGAAGTGAAAAGTGACATATTTTGGTTTTACTGGTCTTTAAATAATCCATGCACCACTGTATTAAAGAACACAACTTTTTAACAAGATAAAATTTTTTCCTTATTTTCAATTTTGTAAATTTAGTTATACAAACTACTTGAAGAAATTTGACAGAAACTTGTCACATTAGTTCTTGTGCTTCAATTTGAAAGTTCTTGCTGTTATTGTTGAAAAAATATTTACAAAAATATTGTGACAAAAATACTGGTCACAACAAATATTTAAATCTAAATCATGCATATCTAATGTTTTTTTCATATAAAATTGTTGTATTATATAATATTGTTTTTATTTTTTTCTAATTGTAAAATTTGTTTTTTTCTAGGTACTTTCTGTATTCTTTTATATAAAAGATGTCTCTGTTGTATTTTGAATAGATTCTATTTTTAATTCTATTTATGAAATAACAGACCAGATTGTAAGGTTAGAGATATGAGGTTGCTGCCACTCCCCCTTTCAGGTGAACAAAAACTTTGCAATTGAAACTGGCTAAAACGTGTTTTGAAACATGCAACAAAAATATTTGGTGTGTTAATAATTATACTAGGTTAGAAATTAAAGTCCATCAATTTTAGGTGATCTTCAAAACAATATGCAGAGTTCATAAAAAATAACAAGTTTACTAAAGGAAGACATCATTGAACACTCTACTTAGCCACTAGTCACTAAGGACATCATAAGATGCAAGTGAGCATCAATTACATCCTATAAAGAACTTCATAGACCAAGGCACTTATTCCTTTGTAGAATAGATAATATAGTCAGTCATTTCATATTACAGAGTTTACAATGCTTTTGATCTTTTCAGATGTCTACAACCAAAAACTATTGAGAGAGGATAAGCCTTTTATTGCATTTCAAGCAAGTAGTTGCTATTGTCCATTTTCAGTATATGCCTTTCAGCATCACCAATGCCATAGTTAGATTCCAAAGGATCATGGATAAACACATTTTTCAGTCCTTCTATATAGACAATATCACTCTGTGACATGAACAGAAGAAAGTATGACCATAACCTCACTAGGGTAAGTGAAGTTGCCAAGACACATGGATTCATTTTCAATGGATAAATGTCTGTGATTTTGATAGAGCAACTCTTACTGCTGGATTACCATTTGGGTTATAATGTAACCAAACTTCACCCAGAATAACTATTAAGAGAGCTCTAAGAACCCTCATTTCCACAAATTGAAGAAATAATTGTGAGATACTTTTCATATTATATGGGGCACTTCCTGGCAAGTTGAGGTTCACCTTAAATTCATGTCATTGGCACTTTCGTCTACTCTGATTTTCTTTCACCTTCAACCAACACTTGCAAAACCAAACAGTGATAGGGAATGGATAAAAAAACCTGGTGAAACTGGAAGCTTCTAGTCGTGAACCTGTATGTTGGCAGTGAATGTTGTCATCAGCACTATCATCATAAAGGAAGTGATCAGCAAAGAACAAATTAAATTCTTGGATACAAGATAAAGCTGATGACGACTTTACATATTACTGAAAATGGATTGTGAGATAATATTGAAAATACTGAACAGGAATATCACATTTCTACTACTAGAACTGAAGAAAAGTGTAAAGGATGCTGTGGTCTGCCCTATTGATGAAAATAAACCATTCGAAACAGAAAATGATGAGCCATCACTGCATAGCTGCTATGCTTAAAGCAGGAGGTCATCCCTGTAGCATTTCATTCTCAAACATTAAACACTCACTAATATCATTCCCTAGTGGAGAAGGAGGTCGCTGCAATTGTGGAAGATTTGAGAGAATGGCATTATTACTTGATGCAGAAATATTTCACAGTTGTAACCAGTCAAAAAGACTTGTAAATCATTTTTAATGACAAATAACTTGCTATCTGATTCAAGAATGAGGAGTTGAAAAGATGATGAATTATTTACTTATTACAATAATATATTCTACAGACTAGAACACAGCTCCAGATATTCTTACAAAGACAAACTGTACTTCAGTTACCTGGAATACATTCCAGGATGTCCATGGCAAAGAAAATACAGTTTGTCCCAAACATCTAGCATGAAAGACCTGAAAAGAAAAATAATTATCTGGAGAATCTGAGGAAGAGACTTTCCAGCATAACATGACTAGCAAGGATGAGTTGAAAGATTGCTCTAGTGTCTATCTTCTTAGGATAATGAGAACCAGATGATTCAGAAATATGTACAGGGAAGTTCCATGTTGAGTTAGAGCCCCTACCTCCCCAACTCCATAGATCACAGAATATTTGTTCTTCCCAGACTAGGAGAAAATGTAATATTTAGAAAGGAGTGTAAATATATGTGTATACTTATCTGAACTTACTTCCCTTGCCAATCCATCTTTAAGAAACTGTCAGGGTTGGCCAGATTGTTATATAAACAATTATCGATATTTTCACTGTGTTATAAGAACCGTGGATTAGTAAACTTGGTTAGCGTTGTTTTATTACATTTTTGCTGTTTTATACAACCTTTTGATATACATGCTTTTGGCTACCTTCTTGGATTATTTAGAATTGTCTGACTGGAGATTATATAAAACAAAAGTACTTTTCATAGTTTTACTCATCATCATCATCATCATCACATTTTCCCCTAACTTTTCACTTTCTTAACACCTTCAGAACTATTTCAAAATGTCTTTATCTAGATTTCAGTAGACAGGCCATTTATTGTCTTTTACTCTATAATGTTCTTCTGTATTTTTTGTATGTACATTTACTTACTGAATTTACTTGTATATTTTGGTTTCTACTTGTTATTTTGACCTACATTTTACCTAAGTCTTGTGACTGAAGAATCTGTATATTATTGTATTTTTTGATTTTGAAAAAATCTTTTCCTCTAACACTCCAAGTATCAATTTTTTTTTTACTTCCAGTGACTTTTTTTAAATTATGAAGTTCATAAATCAATACTTCTATTTTTAGCATATAAGTTTCTTGAGATAGCAAAATTATAATATTAGAACTGTTTCATTGCTTTTTTTTTTTTTTTTGCTTCTTTTAAAAAAAATCTGAAACTTAAGTAATATTTTTCTGGAATGAATCACATATTGGTAATTCATTTTTTTCAAAAATTGTGACAATATTTTATGCAGTTGTAGTGCATTTTTAATATGGAATCCATTGTAAGATGATGTGTTCAGTAAAGGAATTATAACACTCAAATATTATTAGGAAGTTTCATTTAAATAAACATTTCAATAAAATCATAAAGAAACTAATATGAAAACAGCCATTTAAATATCCAAACATCTTGAAAAAGTACAGTGGATCAAGCTAAGTTGCTACTTAATCTTTATAACCATTTAGCCACATTTGCTGCAAGTAAATTTGAGATATTTTTAAGGATCAATGAATCCTGTGCTATTAACCATTTTTACTTGTTCTTAAATACTAAACAGTCTTCAGTGAACACCTATTTTTAAAAGAAAAGCATATTTTCTGATTGATTGTTAAGTATTATTAATATTGAGCAAATAATTTACTTTTATTGGAAGTAGATTTAATTAGGACTACTTGTTTAACATTGTATTGCCCCAAATATTCTTTCCTTTTGACTAGTCTGTTTATTGCATTTTGTTATGAGTGATTAGACATTCTTAAGTGATGTTAGTATATTTCTGGTCATATTTATTAAAATAAAATTAGAGGATTACATTGTATTTTTTATAAAGTAAAGAGATTTACTTTATTCACCATTTATTAAGAGTTTTATTTATCTTGATGGTTTGTTTTTCTTGTCCAGGTGATAGATTGTTGTGTTTTACCGTACTATCTTATTTGGGCATAAAACCATCTAAGCTTGTTTGAAAAGAGGTTCTCTTCTAAATCACTGGTAACTAATTATTGAGGCTGGTATGTCACATTATGAATTAAACAATATAGATACAAATGCATATTGTTAGCTCAAAGGTTTTTTGAAATAATGTACATAGAATATTTACTTAATTTTCAGCAAATACATTAATTCTATTAGTTATATAAACTTTAATATAAGTTCAAATAATACAATAAAATTAATAAGCTTTTTTTCTTGTATTTTTCATTTACCATTCCTATAAAAAAGGGTGGAAAGTTCAAATTTCTCAGATTGAATCACATAAAATTTTATTTATTGATGAAATAATTTTACTTATTTTTGTTTCAAAGGTGTTGATGTTTGATAACATTAATAAGTAACTTCTTATCAGTAATAGAACAAATTCCTTTTCTTTTTTTCAAATCAACTGGTCTTTAAAACTCTAAAAAAACAAACAAATTCTTTGAAAATCATTGCTGGTCAAAAACTGTTACTTTCCTCTTGTTTCATGACATTCTCTGTCAGAAATTATTTGGCAGTCAAAATTTTATTCACAAATTTGTTTACTACTTGTTTGAATTGTGTATTAATAGCTATTTCTGCTTCATTGTTCAACATTTAAGCATATCAGTGTTGATCTTGAAAAAAAGATTCTTCTCTTTGATATTTCTGACTTGTTTTTGCTATCATTAGTTGATCCATTCATGATCATGGATTTGGAATAAATTACCAAAGAGCAAAGCTAACAAAAAGCAAAATTATAAACTTTTTATGTGAGATAAGAATGTGAAAAGAAAAACTGATTTTGTAACAATTTCTTTTATTTATTTTACCTTTTAATTTTCCTATTGGTAGCTAATTGCTATCTTTATTTAACAATTCCAATAAGACTTAACTTTTTATTGGTTATATTGATCATGAAATACTTTTTTATATGGTTTACATAGTTCTTTTATTTTTGATGCCAAAAGACTTCTAAACATAAATAGACCCCCCCCCGGCAAGTAACCCCCATTTATTTTATGATGACATATTTTTTCATTCTACATTGCATTTTAAAAGTTTTGAACATTTAATCATAATTGTTGGTAAGATATTTTTTTATTAGATCTGATCTTAAATAAGTTTTAAATATTTTATCATCATTTTCAGGCTTTGAAATACTGAATGCCTTAAATAGAAAATATTTACTAATTACCATCTGGATTCCATAAAATGTGAATGTGATGCTAGTTCACAAATCAAGATTGTTTGGTGTTGTAAAAGCCTTTTTTGTTTTTCCTTGGATTTATAGATAAAATTGTACAGTTTAAAAAAGGACAAACTTGCTTCTGTATTATCCAAAGAAGCAATTTTGTTCTTTTTTAACCGGTTTTAATTTTAATTTTTATTTCTGATAAAACTTGTTTATTCATGTGTAGAATTCTAAAACCAAACACTAAGTCACTTTTTATCACTCTCATTTATATGCTCATTATACTAAAATTCTGCTAGCAGAACATAAAAACAAATATCAGTGAATATAGTCTTCCATGTTGGAATTTTGTGACCATTTTCATCCATTATAGGAGTTGTGTCTCATGAACATAATATTGAGAGTTAGAGAATAAATAAATTTGACAAGTGCTGGGAATTACAGATGAATTCTTTTAGAGTGAATTGGAGGTGAATTTTGTTCTGTAATTACCCTCAAAATTGTTAAAAATCAAAATTTGCATAACTAAAGCAGCAGAGAAACCGATTGAAGAATCTCCCAGAGTGTTTGAATCTCATTTGTTTATTTGATGCACATCTAGACATATATACTAAAATTGACAATATGTAAAATTATAAAATACATTTTTATCTCAAATAATTAGTTCTGTATTTTATATAATTTAAAAAAAAAAATATGTCATAATAATTATTAAGTATTAAAAGTTCTGCTTAAAATTATTTTTCTAACTATTTTCAAGGGCATGTATTTTATGTTATCAAACACAATATATCAGCTTGTCTCCAAAATAGATTAAAACAACTTATTTTATTTAAGTGCAAATTTTTTACATCAAATTGTGCTTCTTTTATTGAGAACTTCCTCATTATCAAAACACATCCCAATCTCAGAAATAAAACTGCAAATAATGATCCATTTAATGAAATTGTTAACTTGACATTGAAGCTAAATAGAAATGTGATTTTATTTACTCTTTATAGAATCATTTATAATCATTGAAACCAATAAACATTTTCAAAAATGAGAAACCTAGATCTGTCAGATTTTTTTACTTTTTGTAGTCACTATAAAAACTGCCTTTGACAAAGATTTTCTTTTAACATGTGTACGAGATGCTAGAGAAGTATATCATTTAGGTGGTATTTTGTTTCAGTATTCAGCAAATTGAGTACAAGCTATAAATTTACCCCCCCCCAAAAAAAAAACCCCCAAAAAGCATAAAAAACAAATGAATCTATTATTGTATATCTACTGTGCTATTTGGCATGAAGACAATTATTTTTCTCTTCTTAGAGCTGAAATCTGATAAAAATCTTTCTTTTCTCTCCATTCCATAAGGAAGCCAAATATTTGAAGTAAAAGATAATTCTATTATAATTTTTTAGTCATTACTGCTATTACTACAGTTATTACTCACAATTGTTAAAGATTTTTTTTTGTGTAATCATATGACTAACCAACACAGTGACACTATTTGATACATAGTGGGAAGTTGAAGTGATAAAGATGCTATAAGATAAGAGCTTGGAAGTTTAAATTTAATAGTAAAAACATAAAATACTAAATGAACATCATTTCTTTGTGATGAGATGAGGACTACAACTTCAATCTACTCAGTTCAGCTATGCTGATGCAATATACCTTCAGAGTGATGGCAGATTCTTACAAAGGAAACTCTCATACAGTTTAAAGTGGGGAACTGATAACATGTATGCAACTTTAAAACTTCTTGCACAGATTTGAGGGCTATTCATTTATTGTTGGTTGTAGCTAATGTAAAAGGGTCTGTAAAAATCATGACAAACCCTTCAAAATTAAACCATTAATGTGATTCAGATCTTTTAAATTGTATTGTAAATGATGAGAAAAAATTGCTTTTTAATGTTTTGTTTACTAATAATTATACTGTCTTATTTTTATTGGAAACCGAATTGAAGTCAGATTATATAGTTTTTTTTATTATGCTATAGCAATTCTGAATTAAGACTGGTAGAAAATTACTAATATATGAATATAATATTAAACATAGATTGAAAATAAAATAGATAAATTTTCAGATCAAAATGAAAATAAGTATGTCAGGCTGCATACTTATTCTGTGTGTGTGTGGGGGGAGTTATCAAAATCAGTTTACTTATATGCTTTTTTGAATAGTTCTGGAATAGTCTTCATTCCTAAAAAATTCAGTGGAATATCTTGTAAAATATCCTGAAATATTTGTATGGAAATTATGTCTTTATTATATTAAGGATGTTTTGTTTTCAAATTGAAATTCTGTCATCAATCAAGAGTATATTAAAATAATTTTTAAGAATTTTTTTTCCCATGAGCTTGTTATTGACTTTGACTGTTAGTAAAATACTTTTGGGATTGTCTAATTTTTAAACCATATTAACATTTTTATTTATTAACATTAATAAGTTAATGAGAAACAACAAATACTTTCTCCACCTGTAGCAGAATGTGCAACTCACATGACTGAAGAATTTTAATCATTGTGCATTTTTATGGGATGATGCATCCCCACAAGTGGCCCAGGCTTGCTGGGAGATGTGTGATTTTATTAAGCCATCATCTACCAAGGTGATAAAACCCAGTCCTACTATTTAACTCGTACATGGTGGGGGGGGGGAAGAGGTGGATTCATACCTTTATTAATGGTATTTACATATAAAAATGTAATGTACCCTACTGGAATTTGAACTCTGCCCTCCAATTTTTCATTCCAAGCTACTATCCATTACATCACCTGCACAGTAAGTTAATATATAGTGTAACTTTATTAGTATCTTCCAATATTATGTTTTACAAATGTTATGTTTTGAGATGAAAATTTTTCAATATATGGCTTCATCAACAGATAGTGTTCCCCATTACCTGCATGGGGATATCAGTTAATTCTTTCTTGTGATGCATCTTATAATTTTTTTCCCCACTGACTGAATATATGAATTCTATTGCTTGACTCTCATAATCATCAAGTAACTAGAAGAAGAATTATTTTATTTCGGAATTGACATGGAATGTGCAGTAAAACTTAGCCTAAACATATTTGGAACAGAATTATTTATTATCTTCAAGATTGGACTTACAGACCAAATGTTGTATTCCTTTCAGTAATACAATGTCTACAGTGATATTTCTACCTAGAAATATTTTGTTCTAATTTCTGAAAGCTATCATAAATTTTTACATTTTTTTTTTTTTTTAAATTAAACATTTTATTAAAAAACACTTTTGGGTTATCAAATAAATTGAAAATATTTTTTTGTTTTCCATATTCACTTTATTGAATAATATCTCTTGTTTTGTTTCACTGTTTTTTGCAGTCTTACATGTAACTTCATAATTTCAGCCTCTTAAAATTTAAGAGTCTTCCTGGGAAACAAAATGTTTTTCTCCCTTGAACAAATGTATAAAAACTGGAATAAGTAGTAATTCAAAAGTACAATATCTTAGTGAATATGGTCGATGAGTAAAAACTTTCTAGCCAAGCTCTAAGAATTTTCATATCCTTACCAATGAAACATGCAATCTAGTGTTATCCTGATGAGATATTGGACTTTTTCTTTTAATTCATTCTAGATGCTTTTCATTAGTTTATCTAATTGGGAACTGTATTTGTTTGAATCAATCTTTTTGTTTCTCTTCAGAAGGAACTCATTGTACAAGACAATTTTCCAATGCTTCTCTATACACAGCATCATATTCTTTTGATAAGAAAGTTGTCCATCATTTTGCTTGATTTCTTATGTTCCACATAGTAAAATTTCCATTTTTCATTATCAATGAAAAATTGTTTTAAAAAACATTTAAATTCAGTTCAGTAGGTGTTTTTTTTTTTTTTTTTTTTTTCCCCCCACTGCTTGATTTGGATATTTTGAGTAAGATTAACTTCCATGTTATATGATATTGTCTATTCTCCAGTTGGATTTTAATTTGATTGCTATTAAACTCAACAGTTTACCTGACTGGCAAAATCTCTAGTACAGAACCTTGTAAACTACTTTTGATATATTTTATCATTCACTGTATCTTTTTGATAAACTACACAAATCTTGTTTCTGAATTGCATTTTTACTTTTCTGAAAAAAAAAACAAAACATATGATGCTGAAAAAGTTGTTTTTCTTCCATCTTCAATGTTAGAATCAATAAAAAAAATACTTAAAAAATACCTGTTATTATGATAGCTGTGAAAATATAGTCAAAAGTGGTATTTTTTGAAATAATAGTTGGCTAAAATTAAATGCCAAGCAACAGTCTTTTAAGCCAAACTAATTAATTACCATAACAGTAAATTTTATTTACAGTCAGAGGCTTTATTATATGCTTTTAATATTGGCTGTTTTCTTTTAAATTTAGATTTCCTTTTAGATCCATCCTAGTTTCATTCATACAGTAGTTGTCATTGAGTTGCCTATATAAGTGTGTATTAAAATGTTGTTTTAATTGTAACTTGAAGATTTCAGCATTTGAACAAAGTCAGTTTCTCAGGGTGAATTTTTTCATTGATCTTGAATTTTATAATTTCTTTTAAGATGTGAACGCAAAAAATAAATTTACCATTTTTGGTTATTTAAACTGAAAAGCAAATCCTTTGTGATTTTTCACTGTGGTTTTATTGATATTTTATTATTCTGTTGTAACTATTTTAGTTTTGGCTTTAGAGGAAGGTTGCATCATTGATGAATGAATACATGCAGAAAAAATTACTTACGGCTGATTGTTTATTTTGAAATCTCATTATGCTTGCCATTGTCTATAACTGAAATTTGGAAACTGCCAGCCTTGGTAGCTATTGTTTAAATATTCAAACCATAAAGTTACAATTGTATACTCAAGTGCCAGTAATTATCTTCTTTTAAATTACTCTTTTAGAAGCAATGATGCTTTAATACAAGCCAAGGAACTGGAATATTACAATTATAAATCTTTGTTATTCCATTTCCCTAACTTATTTCTTTAAAATATAGTCTGAAGTTCTGAAATAAAATTTTATCATCATTTGAGGAATTATTCTTTACTGATGGCAAAATGATTTTAGTTTTTACAATAATGATGATGATCATAAATTATTTTGGTTTAGCTCTGTGCTTAATTTCTATATGTACTGTTTTATTAGAGGAAATTAAAATGTTAATTGAAAACAACAAATACTACATTTAAAGAAAGTAACTTGATATAAAACATTTTTTTCTCTTCCTAAACCATCATTAGGTTTGCCTCTAGACACTGAAAAGCAGAGAAACTTTAATATCTTTTGAGAATTATGTTTAAGAGAACATTATAGTTTAGCTGGAAAGATTATTGATATATGTTGCTTTATATTTTATTTAATTTCGGCATGTGGCCAAGTGTTTCACTTTCTGACCACGAGACCCAAGTTTGAATCTCATCATGGTTGATTAGTCAGTGGGGGGTGACTTCTTGATGTTTTGGGTCTAGGGAGGTGATCCCAGCATGCAACACCATTAGAAAGTGCCTGAAAAATGTACCAAAGATTGACCTAAGCCTTGTGAGTGAAATTGGGTAGATGGAATTTTTTGAAGTCATAATGACTGAAGGTTTTAGTGTAACAGCCTTATTCAAACTGTTGATTATGTCAGGTTATACACACTCTCCAAGAAATTAACTATGGTCAGCTCAGCATAGTTGCAGGTAGGCTGTGTGGGTGTTGAAGAAACACAAATGTGCCAAAGCAGGCATTTGCAACAGGGATTAGTTAGGTGACCTAGCAGATGGTATGCTTGGAAATGAGTGTCAGCCATTATATATATTTTCTTGTCATTGTTATGTATAGACTTTAATAGTATTTGTAATCTTTTGCTTTTTCTTTTGGTTTTGTTTTTATATCATCTGCATTTTTTGTTGTCAACAGTAGATCCACTGGTAGGCCACATGTCCAGACATAAATTACAAGACTGGCTTAACTTATATATTCTTCACAAGCTTTTATCTCCAATAGCTACAAGTTCTCAATAAATTAGTTGTTCCTCCTAATATTTATAAATTTATTGTAAAAGTATGGATACATTCATATAATGAAGTTATTGCATATTTTGAGGTTTATTACTTTTCCTTAACTAACTATATAAATAACAAAAAAGATTGGTTGGTTTGTTTTTTTACAGTTTATCAACCCTTTGTAGGGTATTTAAAGCCAGAACATATTTTGGATTGTAGGAGGTCATTTACAGTATGCAGTGTTCCAAATTGGTCCCATCTAAGTACTGTGATTCAATAATTGAAAGGATAAAAAAGAGAATTAAAAACTAGAAGTAAAACAACCTGAAAAAACACTCAGATATTTTACTCTGATTTTCATTATAAATAACTAAACACAAATTTGCATTAATCAAAATAAATTACATTTTGTGAAATTTTGTATGTGTTTCATTGTAATTAAAAGCAATATAAAAAAAATTGTATGTTTAAATGTATGATTGTTTTTATTGTTAGAATGAAAAATAAGTAAGTTTGAGATCAAAGCTCTTATTGGTTAGAAAGGGGAAAAAGACTAATTGATTGAAATTTGAATGATTCAATGAAAATTTTAAAAAAGAAAAAATTTTAATAAAAGTATTTTGTAAATTTTACTTTAGAAAAAAATATTTTAACTGATTATGCAGAAAATAGAACCTTCAATAGCTGCATTTGCATTTATCCCAAGAAACAATTTTATATAAAAAAAATTCAGATGTTCTCAACTTATTAACAAACATCCTTTTCAGATCAGTTTTATTTTTAGGGATTCTTGTCAATTACTGTATTTAACAATATTCATATATTTATATATGATTTTATAAAATAGTTTTATTTCATGTTTCCAAAATAAATTTTTATTTGATCATACACATTTTTTGTGTCATATGTACAATTGAATTAGAGAAGTTTTATATGTTAATTTGTTTGAAGCTCTTCAATATAAATCGTATAGCAGTAGGTTGATATCTAAGTGCTCAGGAGGAGTTATATTATTGGATAGTTAGTCTCATTAATTAATGTAATTTTCTCTGAATTGAAATCAGTTTTAAATTCATAAAAATTATTTTATAGACACTAATATTAATTTTAGTAAAATCTTTGGTTTAGATAGTTTGGAATTAGACTATTATGCACTGATATGCCAACTATCATGGGATAGCTGTATGTAGAGGTAATGGTGCCACCATAGCTTAACATCATGGAAATGCTCAAACCTATATCAGGTTTTGATATCTGTTGAGTCAGGAAGACCACTGGCGAGCGTACCATGCCATGTGCCATATCTGGCTACTTGTGGAATTGATACCATGTCAAGTTGCTGTATTTCACTAGGCTAAAGGAACTCATGTATGATATTATATGATACCTGTGACTTTTGGCGCATCAGTTAATTTACTTTCCTGTTAATTTTACCTAAGACAAATTCCCAAACTGCCTTTGTAAAACGGAAGCAGCTACTAAATGATATATTGGTAAATGCCACATTTACATTAATTGTTGTTAGTTTGAATGACTGTTAATATTGGTTTTAAAGAACAGTCATGTTTTTTATATTCCAAATTGTATCTTGGTTGTAAAATTTGGTTGAGATAAGATTTTAATTAGAGTACTAACATAATATTCTAGTTAAATCAGTTTCATGTCATTGGATTATCAGAAATTAACCTCTTAGTCTATTATATCTAAAAATGCTTTCAAATTTAAATGTGTATAATAATTTAAAAATGTTGGTTTTCATCAGTTGAGATTGGAAACTAATTTTTATTTTTTGACATTTTGAATTTAAAAGTTTAAATATGTATCTAGATTCATTTTGAAGGAGGAAACTTTTCAGTTCTAATCAAAACAAAATCTCCATTTTGCTAGTAAAATCAATGAGGTCCATTTGGTCATTATTAAAAACCTTTTGTGAAAACAGATTGAAAATTGAAATGCTGTTTCTATTCTGCTAAATTCATTCTTTACTTTGATGCCTGTAATTGTTCAAGTCAGTTTGATATTTTTTAATAGATATAAAACATGCATATTACAAAATGCAAGATTAGGAAAAAGGAAGTAAACATTAAAATATACAATGCAAATATATATTCAGAAAATCTCATATGTTGTAATAGGTTTTGTGCTCATGACATGCGATTTCTGTATATCACTGTTATGGTGACCTATCTACATTAGAATGAACTCTTCCTCCTTCATAAATACTAACCTGCAAGACTTCCTAAGCGAGACAGTCGGGACGCAGTGTAACCTGATAGTTCGGATGGACACTTCTATCTGCTGACTAATAACACTCTTATTTTATATATATGTTCTGTTATTTCAATATACTTGTTCAACCTACATTCTTCTTTCTGGCCCCTAACAAGCCACAACAACTTGGCATTGAGGATTTGCGAGGACCACCAGGATTAAAGAGGAACTCCTAAAACATGGGCAAATGAGTTTTCGTAAAAGAACTATGATCAAAGAACAATTTGTTTTAACAGCGGATGTACGAGAAATTTTTTTTGTCACACTTTTTTCATTTGAAAAGCATTTGGAAAAAAAAACAGAAAAGTAAAACTGGAAAAAAAGAAGAAAAAAAGACACACTTATCATGGAGGATTTCAAAAGTATTTTATTAGATCTTGTAAAGTACCAGAATGCAGCAATTACAGCTCCAATAAAGAATGCAAAAACAAACTCTCTCAAAAGGAAAAAATGGAAAATTTATTTCTGCAAACCCAGAAGGAAAATCAAGAGAAACAGCTCGAATTTCAAAAGCAAGTTTTAGAACTGACAAGCTGTAGTAATCCCATTGAAAACAAATTTTCTTTTTCACAAAACACCATTTGGAGCACAATTGAGAATTTTTCATACACTCCCGAGGAAGACATAACATTTGTGTCATACTTTAGGAGATATGAGGACTTACAGATTGTGCAAATTGGAGTAACTCAAAAAAAGTATGTCTTCTTCTGAGGGAACTTGGCACAACTGAGTACACAAAATTCGTAAACTACATTCTGCCCCGGAATTAGCGAGTTGACATTCACTGAAGCAGTGGAATTACTCATGGAGCTTTTTAGTTCAAAGACCTCTCTTTTCCATAAGAGATGGAAATGTATTAATCTAACTAGGAAAGAATGGGAATATTACACCACTTTTGCATCAGTAGTAAACAAGTACTGCAATGATTTTAGACTGGCCGAGCTAAGTGCAAATAACTTCAAATGTTTGATATTTGTGCAAGGACGAGTTTCAACAAAAGATGCAGAAATTAGGAGAAGAATACTAAACAAACTGGAGAATAAGCAGATTGCTGAAGAATGTCATAGGTACGTCAGTGTAAAGCAGGATTCTAAAAATATCGAAGAATCAGGTATTGTTCACGTCAAAAAAGTATGCCACAAACAGAAACAAAGTCTCCTAAAACTAATGAAAGAAAGAAAAAGCAAAATAATTTGTCCCCAACCCATGTTACGGATGTGGGGCCTTACATTGGTACAAAGATTGTATTTTCCAGAACAAAATAAGTTACATATATAACTGAGTCAGACACAAAAAGCTTGCATTGCCGATCTAAAAATAAAACCAATAGCTGCATAAAAAATACAAGGTTGGACGAGCTAGATGGTGCTAATACCAGGAAATTCGTGCATGCAAAAATGTTAAACAAAAGTATGGAATTTCAACTATACTTGGTTCTGATTTGACTTGCAAACATAGAAAAGATTGCATGAGCCAACCATGATAAAATCTAGCAAGATTGCAAGATCAGTAACGGGAAAAAATTAAATTCGAGGGAGAATTGTCTGCTAATACAACATTCAACGGGAAAACTATTAAATTAAAATTGTTTGTCCTGAAAAATACTAACAACCTATTTGGCACTGATTGGATGACACAATTCTAGCTTTGGGACTTACCTGTAAATTCATACTACCAAAAAATTGAAAATTGGAATGCTGAAGCTGAAAAAAGAACTGGGGGAAGGCCTATCCAGGAATTTTTTTCTGGTGGGTTAGGCAGGTGTACCAAGATGATGACAAAAGCTGAACTACAAGATGACGTCCAGCCAGTGTTCAAAAAGAAGCAAAATGTGCCTTTTGCCTTGTTGGAACAAATTAACGAGGAACTTGACAGATTAGTAAAAACTGGAGTTCTATCAAAGGTAGTCCAGTGAATGGGCTGCACCAGTGGTGTATGTAAAAAAGAAATCAAAAGACATACATGTTTGCACTGATTTTTCAACAGGATTAAATGCTGTTCTGAAGGACTATCATTATCATCTTCCTTCCTCAGAAGACATTTTTATGAAGCTAAATGGGGGGTGGAATTGACCTTAGCAATGCTTATTTGCAAATTCTGGTTGAAGAGGTGAGTTCGAAGCTATTGTGTATAAATATGCATTGCGGATTATATAAATTTGAATGTTTACTGTTTGGGGTCAAGGTCGTGCCAGCAATTTTCCAGCAAGTCGTGGATACTATGCTGAGTAACCTTGACTTCTCAGTTGCTTATTTAGATGAGATTCTGATGAAAAGCCAAAGTGTAGTCAAACATAAGGATCATGTCCACAGAGTTTTTGCTAAGATTCAAGATTATGGTTTCAAACTTGACCAGATGTGATTTTTTCATGGAAAAAAAATCAAATACCTAGGACACAAAGCAACAAGGATGGCAGGAGACCAAATCTTGAATGGGCTGCCACGATTAAAGACATGCCGGCGCCCAATAACATTGTTTCCTTCCAAATCTTCCTTGGACTAGCAAATTATTACCAGGCATTCATAGCAAATATGCATGACTTGTGTGCCCCCCTTAATGAACTATTAAAGAAAGACAAGCCCTGGGTTTGGACAGCAGAATGGCAGGAGGCATTTGAAAAAATAAAGAAAACACTGACATCAGACTTATTTCTTACACATTATGACCTGGACTTGAAAATCATTGTTGCCAACGACACTAGTTCATATGGCATAGGGGTAAGCATTCTTCACAAAATGACTGATGGAACAGTAAAACCAATAGCTCATGCGTCGAGAGCTTTGATTCCTGTGGAAAAAAATTATTCGCAGATTGAAAAAGAGGCGCTTAGGATTATATTTACAGTTGACATTTCACTCTACAGATAGACCACAAGCCACTACTCACTATTTTGGGCTCAAAGAAAGGTCTGCCTACTCACACAGCCAATTGACTACAGAGATGGAGTACAATCCTGCTAAATTATAACTTTAAAATAGAGTATGTGTCATCAAAAAAATTTGGCCATGCGGACGGATTGTCAAGACAAATTCCCAAGTACAAAGAACCACTGGAATATATAGTACTCGCCTCCCTTCAATCTGAAGGAGAATTAAAAACTACCCTTTGTAATACAGTAAGGGAACTTCCAGTAATGCTTGAACAAATAAGACAAGAGGCTCTCCACGATGAGTATATCAAGCAAACAAAAGCAAAAATTTTTTAAAAGGACCAGCGAACTACATACGTTTTCTCTATATGTGACGAGGTTTACTATACAGTGAACGTGAAATGATTCTGTCAACACTCCAGAAGCGTATTTTGAAAGATTTTCACACTGGGCATCCATGGAGTACTAAAATGAAAAGTTTGATGTGTAGCTATGTCTATTGGCTAAACATAGACAAAGATATAGAAAACACTGTCAAATCATGTAAAGGCTGTGCCTTGGCAGCAAAGGCACCTCCTATTAAATTCAATCCCCGGCCAAAAATGGATCTACCTTGGTGTTGCATTCACTTTGACTTCGCGGGCCCTCTAGAAGGATATTACTACCTCATTGTAGTTGACAGTTTCTCGAAGTGGTCCGAAGTACACAGATGCAAAAAACCAACTACAGAAATTACTATAAAATTTCTACATGAACTGTTCTCCAGATTCAGAGTAGTAGACACCTTTAGTGTCCAATAATGGAAGTCAGTTTATGTCTGGAGAATTTAGAGACTTCTGTGAAACATATCAAATTGAACACATCACTACCGCTCCGTACCATCCGGGGTCTAACGGACAGGCTGAGAGATTTGTGGATACTTTGAAGAGAGCTTTGGGAAAAGCTAGGGCTACATCAACTGAAAAAACCCTTCAACAATTTCTTCAAGTATACAGAATTACACCTAATAACAAAACACCAGCTTCACAATTTCCAGCCGAGGTGATGTTTGCATATATACGGTCCGTTTACGATAAATTACTCCTGAAACAGATGAAGCCAGGAAGATCAAGCATCGTACCTCCAAGACGATATAACCCTGGAGAAAAAGTTTTTTCAGAATTTTCAAAGACAACAAATCTTTTTGGGAGATGGATATGATCGAAAAAAAGAGTTGTGAATATGTTATATATTATAAAGGGTCCACATTTTACGCATAAAAACATCTCAACCAACTTAGGGAAACACCTAACTGATGAGGCTGATGAATGCGGGCTTCCTGAGGAAACAGTTATGGATGTCATATAAGACACTTTCGATATTCCGACCCTCTAGCAGCCCTGATGAAATGTGCCGTTCTAAAGAAAAAGGAAAGCAACTGATTTAATAGTTGTCAATCCTAAACGTAAAAGGTATTGAGACCACAAACAAATAAAAAGTTCTCAAAGTTGTTCTACTTTGAACTTGGTAAAACAAGTCAGCCAAGTTTTAAATACCTAGCCAGTTGTAAAAAAAAAGGAAACGCTTTTTTCTATAAATTAAACAAGTCAAGCGGAGAAAAACCATTCAAAAGTTGGTAAACTTTCTATAAAAATATTCCTCAGGATTAATTTTTTGTGAAACTTTTTATAGCTACATATACAGCCTCAGAACTTTAATATAAAAAAAGGAAAAAAAAAAATTTTCTTCAGACTCCTGCAGAGTTAAGATTTTAGGAGGGGGGGTGTTATGGTAACTTGTCTACATTAGAAAGAACTCTTCCACCTTCATAAATATTAACCTGTGAGACTTCCTAAGGAGGCAGTCGGGACGCAGTGTAGCCTGAGAGTTCGGACGGACACTTCTATCTGCTGACTAATAACACTCTTATTTTGTATATATGTTCTGTTATTTCATATATTAATGATAGTTTAAAATAGAATGTATATTCATAAGACTCAGAATATAATGGCCCATTTTTCATGAAAAATAAAATTAACACATACTATTCTTTGATCATCATTTACAGATAAATAATTAAAATTAAAATTTTGTGTTTTTTTCTTTAATATGTAAATGAAGACTACTATGAGTGTAATAATTTTAGTGATAGGTACAATTTGAGTGTAAACTTATAGCCTTCAGTTTAATAATGTACCAAAGGAAATATATTGTAAAATTTTGTAGATTTATTTCACTATATTGATTGTTATTTTGAAGTAAAATACAAATATATTTCTTTCTAATTCTGTTGCTTTGTGTGTGTGTGTGGGGGGGGGCAGTGAGGATACTGAAAAGTCCTCATCTATCTCACTTCCCAAAATCTGACCATTTTAATTAACATCAGAATTTTTAATTTTGGGGCTGAGAATTTTTCAACATCTCATTTTTGGAGAGTGTATTTTAAGAGTTAAAAAGAATTGTATGAACCACTAAGTAAGATCTGAGAGAGTTTGCTGCAATGTTCCTTGTTTTATAAACAGAACATTTTAAAGAATAATTTGTTGTTTTTGAAGCATGTTTAAAAATGTTTCAAGCCTAACTCTATAACTTTGATAATACAAATGTCATGCAAAAGGATTTGGTTGCCAAAAATGAATTCTATATGTATAAACAAAAACTTTATATATATATATATATATATATATAATCAGTATTTAAATTAAAATCTTTTTGTTATTCTGTCATTTTGTAAACTGTGAGTTTGAAGCCATTACATTGATTTTGATATTATTTCCAGCTCCCCACCCCCATTTATTTGAGTCTGCAGTATATTGATTACCAAAATCAGGTTAATCAAGTCCTAAAAACAAATAAGCTTTAGGCTTGTTCAAAAAACAAAAAAAACTCAGCAATTTTTTTATTGAATTTTCTCTAAACAAAGATGTTTACAATTAAAATCTTTTTAAGATATAAAAAGCAGCAATATTACATTCCATATTGATGTCTTGTACTAACCAACAATAAAAAATAACCATTATATATGGTCAAGTCACTTTCTGTTATAGCAAAAAAACATTACAGTTTTGATTGCGTTCTGAAGACTAAATGATTTGCTGCAAAACTGATGAATGAAAATCTAATATAATCATATTTTAATAATGACATGTGACCTGACATTTTCTAGACTCAAATCAGCTTTGATCAGGCTTACATTGTCTCTAATCTGGACTAAGTGCACACATATCAGATGAAGAGTTGAAAAGTGTAATCCAGTTATTTATGTTAATGGAGATATATGTACGGGTGTGTACATATGTGTGTTCTTTCACACAGGTTCATATAGGTGTAATGGGTAATAAAAATTCAACTCACCTTTTCCTCTCTCACTTTTTCTTTTTTTATAGTTCAAGCAAGATCTAAGGCTGTACTGGTATTTTATTATGCTATTATGAATAATTCTGCAGTTGTCACATTTTAATTATGACAAAAGCAACAAGTTTTTGATTCAGGAGGGATATTGGAAGCTGACTCTGTTTTAGTGGAAATGAGAAAAATTATGAACCATATGAAACAAAGTTATCAGTCCACCTATTTGTATTGAACAAGTCAACCAGGGACAATGATGTGGATGTGGCAACAATGTTGAAGAAGGTGCTCTATATTTTTTTAAACATTCATGGCTAATACAGTGGGCTATAAGTTTTTAGCCACCCAACAGCAATTTTGGCTTGTGTAATAACATCTCTTCTTTTTTTTTCAGACAGTACTGTGTTAGTATCAAGCTACTCTCATCTATGAACGATAGTTGACTTATATTTTGCAATGAAAGTTTGTGGAAGTAAGGAAATTGGTGAATTTCAATGAGGACAAATAATAGGATGGCATCCGTGTGGCAAGTCAGATAGAGAAATTGCTAGGTTTTTCCAGGTTAATCAAATGATTGTCAAGAAATTTGATGAAAATGGCCATTGTCATATGGAACATTCAGGAAGACCAAGCATCATGTCTTAGTGAATGAAGAAAAGGGCGCTGAAGAGGGAAGTCATCAGAAACTAACGTCAGAGGGTCAAAGCATGGGAATGTCTACATAGGCAGTGAGAAAGTCTCTGAAAGAGCTAGGCTATCAAAGAAGAGTTGCAAGAAAGAAACCCTTGATTTCAGAAGTTAACAGGAACAGGCATATGGACTGGGTGAGAGAATTCGAGAGCAAAGATTATGAATTTTGGCAGTCTGTAATTTGGTCACATGAAAGTAAATTCTGCCAATATTTGAATTTGAGACAGGTTTATATTTGCAGAAATCAGAATAAGACTTGGAACACTGAATGTTTGCAGGCAAACGTGAAACATGGAGGGATTGGGGAATTGGTGTGGGGCGCTGTCTGGTTTGGAGGGAAGTCTGAGCTGATTCTTGTTGACGAGCGGTTGAATGGTCCAAAATACTATCAAATAATAGAGAAAGGACGACTCCCACTATTTGAAACCAATCAGATTGACAAGAATGTCTAACTTTTTCAAGAAGATGGAGTGCCATATCACATGAGCAAAGTAGTGAAGACCTGGAGGGAATTGCAAGGAATCAAGTCACTGCCATGGTTAGCCCAAAGTTCTGGCATGAATCCAATAGAGCATGTTTGGGAGCACCTTGACCGAAAACTTTGAGAGTGTGCAACCGAAATCACGTTAGTGGCAACCCTTAAAGTAACATTGCTAAAGGAGTCGCGAAATATGGATCAGACGATTGCTGATAACTTGATCAAATCTATGAAAAATTGAATACAAGCACTGAAACTAGCAAATGGAGGACCTCATCTATACTAGTTCCAAATAAAATTTATTTATGTTGGGTTTACGTAATAAATTTTGAATTTGAATGTAGTTTATTTCTCCTGGTTAAAAACTTTTCTGAGGCCATTGAAGAATAATGGGCATTTTTAAAAAGGAATAAAAATGACCACAGATTTACAAGAATGGTAGACTTTACAATATGAATATTTTAAAGAATGATAAAATGATAATTATGATGTTTCCAAATTCTAAGAAGTAGAGGACTGGCCATTAACATTTACTTTCGTTAAAGTAGGAAAGAATTGATAATTGAGAAAACTGTCAGTTATTTCATATTTGGAGAGTTTGCATAGCAATCCTCTATACCACACCTAGGTGTTCAATATATTTAATGTAATTGTCCTTGAGATATTTATTGTCTCATGCATTGGTTCAAAAACTTTTTTTTTCTCTAAGTTGCATTTTTGGAATGAAAATTACTTGTGCTTCACCAAATTTTATGTGATAAAAAGTACATTTAAAAAAAAAAGAAAAAAAAAGTAGGTTAAAGGGAGATAACTGCAGAGTCAAAGTCAGAATATTATCATCTCTCCTCCAATTTGCATGCCCTAGTTACTATATTCTTGATACTGGATATAATGCAAAAATATCACAATGATGAAATTGGTCAATTATTATTTATAACTATTTATACTTTGATTCATGCATGCAATTAAAAGTAATCCATAATAATATTTTAAATTTTGAAATCATATTTATTTTTGGCTTATGAATTTTTTTAAAACTGCTTCTAAATATTTGATTGTCTTCAATTATTCCCCTTTACTGGCTATCCTCTTTTGCTACATTGTTTAGAAAATATAGGTCTAATGTCTTACTGATTCATTTAGGATATCAGTAGTGAATTGAGCTATTGATTGAAAACTGTATTGTAACTTAAGAGGTTTCCCCTATTGAAGTGATCAACAACCTTGTTGATTATAGCCTCAAAGAGTTTGCTGATGACCAATACTGAGACAAGGATGAGTGCTCATCTACATTCTTGAAAATGAGGTATACACTTGACACCTTCTACAAATTGGGAAGGATTTCTCCTTCAAGCAGTTTTGCTAAGATTGGGGATAATTCAGGGTTAATAACCACTAACCATAAGGATAACCACTGTGTTTTTATCTCGACTGGTAGCTTTCCTAGGGTTATGACTTTTGATAAATCTTTAAAATTCCTGAGCTGTTATAGAAATATTACTAAGTTTGTGCTCTGTGATGTAGGATGGGGAGATTGGGAAGAGAGTGGCCTTTGTTACGTAACATAGAAGCTGAATCGTAGTAAAAAGCTTTCCCTTATATGATGAGGATGAGATTTATGATAGTAAGTGCTGATGCTATGTTTCAATTGAGAATTTGGAGATTTTCTAGAATTCTTGGGATTCAAGTCATTTACTTTTGACCTTTGCCTGGACTGCTTGTGTATAGCTGCATTTTTCACTTTCTAGAACTCTCTTGTAATGATTGTAGGCAGTTCTGAATTCAGCAAGTGTCTTACTACACTGTTTCCTGTAATAGATATTGTAGTAGTGCTTATGGTGGGCTATAGCTGCAGAATATTCAGGAGTGAATCACAACTGGTTATTTGGTTTTTGTTAGAAATTTTTGACAAACCGAACTTTGACATTTGAATTCATGGAAAATTTGGTGTATGAACAGAAACCGCATTTTAATCTGTATATATTGATTTGACTAAAATAGGACTAGTGGCAAAAGATTGTTTTAGATATTCTATAAACATTCACTGATGATTACTCAAATATGCTTTTTTGCAAAAACAAAACCAACACTGTCAGAGACTGAAATAGTAATAACAGACCCAACTCCTTATAAGACTATGTAGTGTTTGTGATATAATGGAATATTCATACACCTGTGTTCCCCCTCACTGGAATATGATTGGTTGGTGTCCGTCATAAATACAGACCGACGTGTAGGTACGACAGTCTATGACGACGCCCATTGGACTATGCCATTGGCTATCCTATTGGTCTACACTTATTACCTGTAACTACGACGAGTACCAGTTGATTACTGCTACCATGTACTACTTGGTTACAGTAGCCAAAACCACTTAGCTACTTCAATCAAATATATCCCTTTCCGGGACATATCAGTTTGAAATCTGATAATAACAGAGAATTAATATAATTCAAACAATTTTTAGTTGGTAAAAATGGCATCAGACATAAGACTTTGGCACATTATTCAACCACACTAAAAATGTAAACACAGAGAGATAATTAGAGAATTCTTGATGGCAAGGTGTATAATTGAAAGCAACCAAATACCGGTTCTTGTATGAACACTGAAGTTAAGCAATGCCGAACCTGGTCAGTCTTTAGATGGGTGACCGCTTGGGAATACCAGGTGCTGTAAACTTGGATTTGTGAGTAGTGTTATGGATAATGGCTTGGAATTCTTAACTGGAGAGCTGAGTTCCAATTCCAGTTGCATTTGTTATACTCACATGTGCAAATACCCTTGGGAAAGTTATGAATCCACCACTTCTACACTCAGCTATGGGTTAATTAGGACTTGTATCAATAAATCATTATCTCCAAAAGAAATTCTTACAATCTAAAAATACATTCTGGCTTTAAATAACCTGCAAAATGTTGATAAGCTGTCAAAAACAATTAATTAAAAACCAAAGTTGTTTAGTCCCTATGATTGCTGCAGTAATTTGTAACAGGTGCCTTAACAATTGTGTAAAACTTCATATTACATAGCTACAGGCAGAAAATGTAACTTTTTTAAACACAAGCAGTACACATCTGCAGTACATCTACATACAAACAAGGCAAGAAATTCATCGAAAAGGGAATATTTGTAAGATAGGACAGTAATAGCTTTTTTATATTTAGTTTACTATCCAGACAATGGAAAAGTCTTGAAGCACAAGAAAGTGATGATTTCCACAGAATGACATGTGTCATGTCAAAATCTAAAGGAGACTCAAGTATCTGAAACTAAAATCTTTTACAGTCAAGATAATGCTCAAAAGGGGGACAGCCATATTTCATAGTACCCTTCAGTATTTAAATGATTGTGTAAAAGACATTGAATGCAATGACAAGACACATTTTTATAATTGGATGAAACATTACCAGCCATTATAAATTTTTGACAAGTAATACTTTTATTTTCATTTGTAATATTTTTAATTATTTTTATTACATGAAGCATCAGCAACCATTTGTTAATTTTAAATAATAGTTTTTTAATCTCAATTTGTCTTGCTTTATTTTCTCTAGTACTATTAGTAGTAATATTATCTTGAAATTTATTAGATAAGGTATTGTCAATTCATATTAATTTTTTACTAGTATTTCTTTCATCTTAATTTCACTTGCTTTAATAATGGTAATATTAGTTGTTTCTTTTTAAGGAAGCATTTGGCATTCATTGACCAAGCAGCCAGTACTACTGTCAGTTGTAATTTGTAAAATCTTTCTGCTAAAATTTTTTCAGGAAAATAGGTTTTTCAAGTCCAGTAAATATTATTGCTCTTTCCAGTATTTGTGGGACTTTCTTCCTAAACTTTTGTTTGGGGTAGTGTACAATGTCAACATTTTGATTGTTGTTATTTTCATTTGAATTACATGTGCTATTCATATTAGTTGTTGCTATTTTTGAAAATCCTCAAGTGATGTTGTTTCTGTTATTTTGTACAATTCTTTTATTGTAATTTTTTAGCACCAGTTCACAAGGTTCGAATTCTTCAAACCTTATTATCTGGTCCTTGGTAAGAGCTACAGGCTTTGAAGTGATTTTTAACCATTGATCTGAGAAAGTGGTTGTATACAGGTGACTGGTTAGATATTTCTGAGTTTGGTGCCATGTATGTCATCCATATGAAAGCTTTGATGATATTTAAGAACATGACTCAAGTTTCAGGTTAATATTTTGGTTTTGTAGAAATTTCTTTATAGTAAATTTCTTATAACTGATCCATACATCAAGGAATTTAAAATATTTAGTATGGTTTTTATGACGTCTTGAATTTTTATGACAGATTCAGGGTAGATGCCGTCACTGCTTTCATTCCAAGATGGAAAGATATATGTTTAGTTCTATTTCTTGGAACACTTGGTAAAGGATGTTGACATTTTGTTTAAGATTAGTCTTAACCCAACTACGAATACCTATATCATTGGCATGACATAGCCTCCCTCATCATTGGTACATTGTCCTTGGGAGGAGAAGGAAGAATACAGTTTTCTATTATTAGATTTGTTTGGGATATAGTATGGAATGTTTAAATGATCAGTGCCCATTTCTTCATAACTGTTCTTATATATATGCAGGGCATAGTCTAGACAGATTATGTAAATTGGGGGTATCATTTCCTTCCTGTCATACTCCTGATGAGGTTTGAAATATTTCTGTATTGGGGTTCTCTCAATTTTGTAGACCAATATAGTTCTGTCACATCAAGGCATTCAATTGAGTCTGAGCTTGGAAGGTGGAATGGATGAGAAGATGAAGTCTCTATTGATGTGGTTATATGCTGCTGTGAGGTGAACATAGCATATATGCAATTAGAGAGGCATGCGGTTTCCTGGTGTTGTTTGATGACATATATGTTACCATTGCACCTATTACCAGAATGAAAACCAAATTAGGTTGTGAAGAGTTGACTTTCCTAGAATGGTAAGAGCCTAATTAATAAAATATTCATCAGTACTTTCGCCATAATGGATCCAATTCATATATTTCTGTATGTGTAAAAGTGTTGAGGACTACATTTTTGTTTTAAAGGTTGACAACATTTCCTCCTGTAATAAAATTGAATATTATTATTAATATTACTATTACTACTAGTGTATGTAAACATAGAAATAACATCAAATATGGCAGCAGTGAGTGATCAGTGAAGGGAAACATTAGACATAAGTTTATGGTTTGATGTGATTTTTGTTTTGCCAACTATAAAGCTCTTGTAATTTAATCAGATAAAGCAGTTAACTGTAAGATAGGCTTTCTCATGTAAAAGAGCTGGGAATTTTATTTGCTTAGAATGAAGGTATGTTTTTGCAATTAAACTTTTATCTGCACACTTTACTAATAGGTATAGAAGGATTAAATTGTTGTAATGAAAAGCATCTAAAATTCAGAAATTATAATTCAGATTCTATTATTCAATGTTTTGTCTTTTTAATTATTATTTGTTTTTGAAGAATTTGTAATAATGCCCAGTTTATAAAAAAAAATATAAAATTGATCTTTCTTAGTTGTTGCATTATTTAGCTTTTATCTAATACTGAATAGTAAAATATTATTATTTATTGTTAATGATTCCTGTATGCCACTCTATTATGTCATTTTAACCAGTTAATTTTATCTCTTCTTTCAGAAAACTTTTCCTTTTGCAACCCCAAAAATAGTTTAAAAAAGAAAATATTTATCTTTTTTTTGAACATCAGTGTTAGCACAAATCAAAAGATTTACTTTTAGTGCAAATAACGTATATTGAAATAAATATGAAATTTCACTTTTATTATTTGTGAAATGAGTGGAAATATCCATATCCATACAAACTTTGGGCATTATGTAAACCTAGATGAGGAATAGAAATGATTGATAATCAAGTAACTCTGTTCATTCCATCAATACAAAGCATACAACTGAAAATATTCATAGCCACCTGAGCAACACAGGTGATCATATTTTATATATAGAGACACACTCCAATTTCATCCTTGTGGAGCAAAGAAATCCACACTTCATTGAAGTCCATATTGACCTTACTTATTTGCCTAGAATCTGATGCCTGGCTTAGGTATATAGATAACATGTTTATTCTATAGTCCCCGCAGTTGGATATACAGATTTTGTTCAATCATGTGAACTTCATTAGATCATCTATATAGTTCAAAATAAAAATGGAGAGCAATAAACTTTCTTTTTGTAGTGTCCTTGTAACTCTTATTGGGTGTGGCTATAAGGAACATAAAGCTATATCTAAAGAGGAGCTAGAAAAATTTGGAATGGCAGATCATAAAGAAGATTTTGTATTGAGAAAACTGAAAGAAAAAGCACACTTCAGTTTGTCTGGTTCTTATGTCAGTCAAGTCAGCATAGATTTCTGTGTGGTGTGGTTTTCTTTACTCAATTAGGTAAGAATTGGTATGCATTCCATATATAAATTAGCATCATCTACATTACATAGATGACTGTGAATATCATTCCTGCAATGAACTAAACTAATTCTGTTCACCTATGTGTTATGAAAAAAGACTGTAGAATGGATTGGTGAAAACATTGTGGTAGGAACATCAGAAGTATAAAGGATGTATTTAATTGTTCAAATAAACTCTGAAACTGTCACTTGAAATTCTTCTGTGTTTATTGAATTTACTGAAATAATATGAATCATTTAAAGTGAAATTTAGGGAGTTTATTTTTTTCAGCAAATGTTTAATTAATAATATGTCAATTATGATATAATTTATAATCTCAAAAACTATGAAAAATTCATAAGATATTGTAATGTATTAACATTTAAAGGAATTTTCTTAATAAATAATTATTTATAATTTACTTGACATGTTAGTTTAGAATAATATAACTGGCATATATATAACATCTATATCTTTGAAAAGAGTCATTAACATTTTAAGCCTTCTTTCAATAATTGAACTCCTTTGTTTCTGAAACCTCATGGTAACTTCTAGAAGTAACACAAATCAGTCCAACTGTCTGAATGTGGGTATGCATAACAATTTCTAAGGAATAAATATTTTGAAAAAGTCAAATTTAGGTGACAATTTATTTTTTTAAATATTTTATATATGGTGTTATAGAATTCATGCTTTATGACTTAAATGTTCCCTGATTGGCTAATATTTGTTTGGATATTCTTAAATGAGATGATTCCTAAAATTATACAGCCTTTAAAATTAAAGGCTTTTCTTCATCTCTCTGATTTGTTTATATAAATAGAGCACAGTGTGTGTGTGTGTGTGTGTGTGTGTGTGTTCATCTGTCTGTTTTTCAATCTTGATGAATCATAAACAGTATGAAGTAACAAGTAATAATTACTGTAGTTAGATGTGATTAAAAATTAAATAATTAACTCATTTAAAGTTAAATTTAAATATTGAACTGAGTGAAAGGTTTAAAAACAAAATCTTTATTAAATGTTTAATTTTGCTTTTCATCACAATTTCAATTGATATCATCTAATTAAACTGTAATTAAAATTTAAGCAGGGCATGGTATGTTGCTTATATGTTGTTTTTTTTTACTGTGATGTATCTGAAAATATTACATAGTTCGGTTTCTTTAATGTTTTTTAAGAGTGACTTTATGTGAAGAGATCATAAAGAATAATGATTTTAAGAGAAAATAAAAATTGTACACAAAATAAATGTAAACAAACTATGGAGAGAGGTTGCATATATGAAGAAAGATTATGCCGAATTAAGGTGTCAAATAAAGATAAAATAATTTTATTATTTCTAAATTCTTATAACTTTTACATACATAGGATGCTGAAGGTAAAAGGCCGAACCCCCAAAATTCATCTGCAGGAGCAAAGTATAAAGTCTGCCCAAAGGGTGGCTAGTAGAAAATGCATTTCATTAGCAGGCACATAAATTCAGTTTGTAAATGAAATTAGTCCTCTTGTTTCTCTTTGGTTTAATCATCTCATATAAATTACAAATTATTTAACAAGTCTGAAATGATCTCTTTGTTGTACAAATTGTCAGTTTTTCTCTCTCTCTTTCAATGTATTAATTAGCATAGAAGATCATAAAAGCTGAACAGATTTAACTTGCTCCTGTGTTCAACAATTGAAAATTAGAATCTGTAAAAAGATGTTGCTTGTTTACTAATGAAGCATCCATCATTCTTCTCAGCTTTTAAGGCATTTTATTTTATTGATATAAAGAAACCTTTTTCTTTTTACATATAAAATGAATGGTTTACACACATTTTCAATGAGAAAACGAAGCTGATTTTAATAAAACTTTATGAATCCATGCCTTGTTCAAATATAGACATTCAGAATATGTTGAATATATTAATAGATTAATAACAGGTATTGGCACAGAAATGCAAAGCTATTTAACTGCATTGCATATAACAAAATTTTTTCTAGAAACCAGGAACAGTCATTTTTTTTTTTTCAACTGAGTTCAAAGAAATTTTTATATTTAAATTCAACTTTACAGGGCTATTTTTAATCATTGAGACAACAAAGTACATAACTTTGTAAGCAGAAATTTGATCACCTTAACATTGGATATGCCCAATTTCACTTGTTAAGGTGATTTATAACAGCTTATTTATTAAAAACATCCATTTAAAAAATATTGTTTTTAATTTATTAGCATCTTTCTTGGGAGCTTGGGAATAATCAGATTTGATAAGTCAGCTGATAAATATAGAAATTAAAAATATATTTTATCAGTAGATTGAATGTGTAAACTTAAAATTTATCTAAGATGTAACAATATAAAAATGAGTTAGAACATTTCTGTTGCATTTCTTTGGATTTTACAAGTGAATATACACCTGTTGGCCATTTTGAATGAGGTTAACTTGATATATTAATATGAAATGCCTAGATAGCCAAATTAGGTAATTTTGATTTTACAGGCATATCAGAAGTACTTTCAGATCTGTTTCTTCTGCTTAAAGAGAAATTCACTTTTGAACTAAAAGCCTGGAGAAAATGAGCTTTGAATAGAAATTGAAGAGTTGTCAAGAAAGGAAGTAGGAATCTGGATGTTTACCCAAGCTAGTAAACTTAGAGGAAAAAAATGTCTGCTTAAACCGAACTAGCTTAAAAAGTAGTTAGCAGGTCATGTATAGATGACCATAACAACAGCCTAAGGTGCTACCTAATGGCATTGTTCCATATTGAGAAGTTTAAAAAAGAAAAAGTCAAGAATAAAACTGGATAGATAAAAGTGAACAAAGATTTCTTATTGGAACATATAATGGATTATTATTGGTTGATCATTAATTTGTTTTCATTCATGGGATGGGAAAATAGAAAATATACTGAAACTTGAAATTATCTTGGTAGATGGAAAAAAAAAAGAATACTGGAGAAATTATAATCTAACTGGATAATGTTAATTGGTCAAGGTAATTTAGTTATTAATGTATTCAGTGTGAGCCTACCTTAAAAATGGCAGTGAGAGATTGTACAACAAATGGAAACATGAGAAATTGTAAGGGAGCTGAAATAGGTGAAATTTGGAGCAGTTACAAGTTGATATCACCATCCTCTTCAGAATGTTGCCTGAGAAGAGTTATTCAATTAAGGAAAACTTTTCTCAACATCAGAAATTATTTGTTTGCAGACTGGTAATTTAGTGAAGATGTTGGAAACATATTTTTTCTGCAGGCTTGAGACAAAATTTCCCTGAGTGATTATCTGAACTGGTTACCAGTCATCAATAATAATACCAATTATCCAAGAACTTATTAACTAGCTATAGCACTGCCAAATTGGAAGTGTTAATGTGGAAATTGTAACCCTCATCAAATAAGCTCGTTGTTATTGATATCACTTAACAATCCAGCACTTTTTTCTTTGTTTCTAACAAATTTTTCTGTTCCATAGTACTTTGTTTAACTTTTGGAATTCATTTATCGCTAATCCAATGTATGTTTGGATTTCAGGATCATATTTTTCACTCTCTGTTAAAACAGATCCCAAACATTTAAACTTCTGTACTTGTTCTGTTTTCTTGCAGTTGTTGGTTAGTCCTTTTATCACATTTTTCTTTACTACTTTGTCTAGGCAGTCCTGTAATTTTCTTTCCATGTCAGCCATCAACACCGTGTCATCTGCATATCATATATTGTTATTACACCCACAGATAATAAATATTGGTAGGGTCTCAACCTGCCTTATGATAACTTTTGCTAAAAAGGTTGAATAAATCTGGAGTGAAGACACAACCTTGTCTTATGCCTTTTTCTATTTTTTGTGTATCTAAATTCATTTTCCATCCATATACAGACATTTTGCTCTCAGTAAGCATCTAGCAGAAAACACAGTTAAATTTTCACTTGTTTTCCTGAATATTTTAAAAATAAAATTCTTTTTGGCTGATTTCTATTCATGAATAATATTGTTTAATGCACACAACAATTGTAATATTGCAAAAGAAAATGTTAATACAAATTAGAAAATTATCATGTAAGAATTTAAATGAGGATCATATAAGATATCAAAATGATTGTTGTTTCTATACATCGCATCACTAATGGCAGTCTATATGAAAAGCGGATTATCTTTATTTAGTTGGTCAACAGAACAACTACTGTGAAAATATCAAACAAATTCTTAATTCAGTTATTAATTTAATTGGATTCTATTTCTTCATTATTTTCTTCAGTTTGAAATGTTATGTGATCAAAGTGTAAAATATTAAAGAAATAATTTAAGTTACATTGATTTCTGTATAATGGTTATATAGGAAAAAGCAGACAAAAATCCTCATTTAATATTTATATCCAAGATTGTTTAGTTATGGCTATTTTTAAACCATAACACCAGAGCCATGCGTGGAGAGACTGACAAATGTTATCAATACTATTTTTGAAAGAAGATAAAATTACACCAATTTTTTCATTTGAATATCTGCTTAACATTTTCCTTGACTTTTTTTTTTTTTTTTTTCACAAATCTGTAGGTTGTGATTTATTTAGAATAGAAATTGACACAAATATATTCAATCACTAAAACTGATCACACTCATCACTTAAGTTAATTTGACACAAAGTGAAAAAAAAATATCCACCCTCTAAGCTTAAACAATGCATTAACTTATTTCATTTGTTTGGCTGATGTAGTATTTTTTTTTAATATAAAATAAGATGAAATAAATGAAAACGATTTTGCTAACCATTTCAGGCTGAAGGGATTTTTTTTTATATAAGGTTCAGTTAAAATTACATTGATGTTCTATTTGCATAATGTTTTAATGCATTCATGGAAACTGAATATTTTTGCACAAATAAGATATGTTCTTGAAAGCAAAATGAAATCAGTTCTCCCCAAAGCAATTTTTTATTTCTTCCATAATTCAAGGGACTTTACTGTAATTACTTTTTAAATGGGTTTCAGTATTAACAAGACAAACAAAAGCAACAAAAAACCCCACACCTATTATATCAAAATTCAGTTAATTGAATGGAAATCTACAACATTTCTGATTAATATACTGTAATAAAAAATAGGAAACATTTTGTTTGGTTTAGCAATCCTACATTTTTAGGAGGGTTTTGAGTTTTCTTAAATTTTGTTCTGCTATAAAATATAGTGCTTTATTATTTTAATTTGTTGATTTATTGCAGTCAGAACTTAAGAAATATAAATATATTAGCAAAAAATAAAAATAAAAACTCACTTTTATAGGAGATTGTTGAATAAAAATAAAGATTTCTGGAAATATACAAAGAAGTTCTTAAAGATGGTTTGGTATCTATAAAAATAGAAGAAGAAACAAAAGATCAGCTGCTCTTTCTGAAAAAGTACAGAGAATATGTTCAAGACATTTGTATGTCACAAGCCAACCTTCACTGAGTAATACCCATTAATCAAACAATGTAAAGAAAAAGATTGTTCAATGTCTACATCATTATCATGTAAATATCATAACTGGATACCTAGATTCATACTAACAAGAGATGATCAGCATCAAACATACTCTTCAGACTGACTTTCAAGCATAACATTCTGTAGGTAAAAGGTAGAAGAGTCAAGGATGAACATCATACAACTGCCACAGTCTGTCTCCTTTATGTAAAAGGAAAGGATAAAAAAGATCAGAAGTCCATACAACATCAGGGCAATATTCAGAAATAGCTCAACCTTATGGAAACATTTTTGTCAAGTCAAACCAACACAGAGGAAAACATGACCTGCATATTTCATTCCTTGCAGATGTGACAAAGAATACAAAAGTAAAACCAGTTGACCCCTAAAAATAAGAATGGATGAACATCAAGAATTTTCAATTAGAGATGTGACAATGAAATGAGGCATGGTTGATCCTGTGTGAAAGCAAAAGGATGGTTGTCAACCCATGTGAAATGAAGTAAAAATACAAGACCGAGAAGAACGCTGGATAATCAGATATCTTAAGGAATTGGCACATATACTAGGCCAAGATGTTTTCCTTAGTAGACTTAGTATAGATATAAATACTGTATGGAAACTATTAAGAGCATCATACACCAAATATATCAGCAACTAATAACACTAAGATTGCAGCAACAAAAATAAGCAATATAAATGGAAGAAATTGCGGAAGATGGAGCCAAGTTTGACAACAAGGCTGCAGCAGATGAGATTAAGGATTTAAGTTCTAGATAAAATTAAAAAAAACAAAAAAAAACTTTAGTTTATAGATAGTCTTATAATGTGTGTTCTTTGACAAACTGCCAAAGCAGTTTGAAAATAAAGTAAATATTTGAAAGCATTTGCACTTTAATGTCAGTTTCTGCACCAATGATTGACTTGTGACGAAAGAGAGGAAAACATAGAATTTCACATGTAGAAGATAGCTGGAGTGGGAATGGTGACCAGACATACTTTTACTGGCATTAGCAGAACTAGTTTCATATGGTGCTGAAAATATCACAGAGGTATGGTATTTATTACCCAGATCGACAGGCACCTGAAGAAGGGTGAGAGGGCACAGCAGCTGAAATGTGATAATGAAAACATCAGTCTAATTGAAAATAAAAAAAATAGTATCATTTTATATAATGAGGCAAAATTGACATATCTTCCCAAAATTTATGAACCTTGGGGAAAAAAAAAAATCAAAATTATTTTTGCTCTTACAATAAAATACTTTAAGTAAAGGAGACCACTCTTTGAACTGTGCAAACTATCTAAAATTTTATTTTTATTTTTTATTTAATTCACTTTCTGCTTAATGACCCATTTGATGAAATGAGATCATATGATTGGAATGTATCTATTTTTATGTAAATGTCATCAGAGTTTCAAATCTTAAGTTTAAATACGAGGAATTATCTTGTACTTTACAGATAATATCAATAGATTCTTTAACCTTATATAAAATGGTTTCATTTCATACAGTACAAGAGGGTACCAAAATGTTCTCAGGCCAATGAAGAAGGGATCCTAAAATAAATTCTAATGTTTGGTTATTTAGTCAGATCTGAAAACTTTCATCTCACCCATTCAGCTGCTTTACATCTTGGGATCACATATATATCTGATTTTCTATACAGTTCTTCTTTTATAAGTTGTTTTTGAACTTTTAATTATTAATGTGCTACTTTTGTATTTCTCAACATCTTAATTGAAAATTTTAGATTCATGAATTTTATTGTTCAACTTGTAATAATGCTTTGTATTCATTCAGTGGTTCACTGGTTAGAAGTGTTTTTAAAAATCTCAACTTTATCTAGTCTATGGGAAGATTTTATGATAAACTTCCATTTACATTCAACATAGTTACATATGAATTAATTTTTTGTTACAACATTTTGACTTTTGTTTTGTGTAATCAGTTGTTAGAAAAGTTCATAAAGTATGAATCATAGCTTCAGATTGTGAGTCAGAAAAAGTCAGAGAAAATAAGTAATATTTTCATTTAAGGTAGGTAATATTTTTAATGAAATAATAGACTTATATCTTAAAAAGTTATATTGAATATATAGTAATGGAATAAAAGTTACTGTTAACATTTTGGGTTATATGTAGGGGTGCAATATTTAAGAAAACTGGTAATGGTTTTAACTGATAATAAATACGGCTTTAAAAACAGATATCATTAAAATATTGGCAAAATTCATTAGGAATATGATTTTATAAATGGATAAGAACAAATAGGCTAAATTTACTACTTTTGTAGATAAATTATTGAGACTATTGTTTGCTTTTGTATTCATGATATGAATTTTTTAGATGGAGATAAAAAATGGACATTGAGGACAATTAAAACTATATATACTATAGTGAATTTAATGGTAATTTAAAAATTGATTCCATTAAATGTTGAATGAAGTTACTAGATATGCCATTGAGACAATCCTACTTTTATTAGGGTGACATTTTTATAGTGGCCTGAATCCTAAACTATGTCAAATTAACTGCATTTTTTAGTGCAATTATTGTTATGTAATGATTACTTCAAATGTATGCATATGTCTTCAGTTTAGTATAATGCAAAATATAGAAATGAAAATGATTCTGATTTTAGAAGTTGGTAAGATTTTAACATTTCAAGTTTTGATCTAATCATTGAACCCTAGAACCATTTAGGCTTATGGCCATATCTTGGTAAAATGCCAATTCTTGTATGATCACCAAAGTTAAGCAATGTCAAGCCTAGTCAGTATCTAGATGAGGGATTACTTCAGAATATCAGGTGCTGCAAGCTTGGATGTTTGGATGGTGTAACACAGTGCTTCTAAAACTATCTGATATGGCAGACTGGCATTTTTTTTTCTCAATATATCACATACCTGTAATATTTCATGGTAATATTAATTTATATCAGAAACTATATATAATAAAAGTTGACTATTATCTTCCATTTATTTTGCAAAAAATAATTCAGTATCAAAACATAAAAAATAATAAAAAAAATAAGCTTCAAATGATTCCTTAGCATGACCTGGACACTGGCCGTGTATCAGTAGCTGATGGTTCACATACTAGAACTGGTCACAGACCACCACTTTGATTAGCACTGGTTTAACAGTTGGAAATCAGAGAGTTGAATTCCAATTCCAGTCATGTTTGTTACATTCACTAACATGCAGATTCTTGGTAAAGCTATGAATCCACCTTTTCTTCTCCCCCAGCTATAGGTTAAATAGTTAGAATTGTATCAGTAAATCATTATCTCCAAAAATAAATTCATGACACTCTAAAAATAGAGTATAAACTTTAAAAGGTTGATAATCCATAAAAAATCAAACAATTAATCTAGAATCATTTAGCATTAATGGCCTATATGTTTAAATCATAAAAATGTATAATGTATATACAATGCCAACAATGACACAAGGATAAAAACATGAAAATTAACAAAATCATTTGAAAACAGACTCAAAAATGTACCAAAATGTGACTAAGGTATCATAGAAATATTTGACAAAAATAGTGGTGGTGGGATATATAGTAATTAGAAAAGATAACAGATGGAGTAAAAGGTTGCTTGATTGAAGCTCAGTGTTTAGCAAAAAACCCTGGAATGAAAAAAGCAAATAGAAAATGGAGAGATGAAAGAGTGATTTGCTGCAAAGACATGCCTAGTTGACATAGGAAGATTTGGGCAATGTGTTTTGTCTTTTAGTAGATGAGCAGTGACTGATGATATATATGCTAACAAATACAGTAAAGTGTATTTCTATGCTTGCATTTATTTTTTAAACCAGCAATTTATGATAAGAATTAATTTGATGTTATTTGAATCATTTTGACTCTGTTAATTAGGTCTTGTAGAAGATTGCATACTATTTTGTTAAGTGTAAATTTGATTCTCATTGGAGGTAATTTCTTTGTTTGCATCATAAATCATACATTTATTGAAATATTTTTTATAAAACTATTTTTAAATTAATAATTGCTTAAGTTTATCTTTAGATTGTATTGTCAGACACTTTTAGTATTTCTCTAAATAATATTTTATCTTTCTTTACAGGTAAGTGATGTCAGTGATGGAGAAATATTCAGGATGAATTGATGTTTGGACCAATCCTCAAAATCAACTAAATATTCCAGATTTGTATAGATTTTCATGATTTTCCTATTCTAAATATCCAGCTATGAAAAATTAACAATATATTTGAAAGAACAATACCATGCTTTTGAGTTCCTCATTTTATATCAACATTGTGCCATGGAAATAGTCTATAATTGCAAGTTAATTTGCTATATGCTTTGTTTTTCTTCATATTGTACTTGTAGAATGATTTATATTAAAACATACCTTTAGGGTTCACTGGATACAATGGGTTGATAAAAACAAAAGATTATCATGAAAAAACTCAGTGATAATACTGCTTTAAAGAATTTGTTTATTTCTTATTAATTTTACTTTGACTAGTATTTACATATAATTATCTTGAATTAACAATTATATAACTTTTTTTTTTGTTTTGAAATGCTTGTTTCTTTTATTCACATGAAATATTTGTCATATTAATTTCTTCCTTTAGTACATTTCAATGTCCTTTTGTTTTTATTTTCTAATTACAGAATTGCAATAAATTATTAGATTATTGGTTACATTGCTAACATCAGTAATATTTGTATGCAAGTGAAATTATGAGTAAAGTAAAACTGTTAAAAATAATTAAGTTATTATTTTAGATCAAAAAGTGTATCTTAATTTATCAAAAAATATCTTGTTAAACTAACTTTCAAAATTATTATTGACTTCTCTTGCAAAATTGTATTTTGTGTGATGCACATATAATAGAGATGAAAATCCATCATTAAGAAATATAAAAAGAAATGCTAGTTTTATTTTCTACCTTAGCATAGGAAAATATGACTGTGATAAAGAAGTGTTATATGTTCCTTTACTTTATATAAAATAAGTTTTGTTTTGTCTTCTGTAAATAGTTTTATTTTCTTCAGTGTAGTGGAATATTTGACTCAGATTTTAACAACTTGAAATCTCTTAAAAATAAAATTTATTCTTTTAAATGTAGTCTTATAGCATTTTTGTTAGCTTTTATTGCAATCAACATATCAAATGAATCACTATTAATTAAATCTGTTTATAATATATTTAGTGTTTTTTTCTTTCTGTTGTTTCTCTTATACTTTCTATTCAAAGAATTACACAAACTCAATGATGTTATTTGTTTTATTCAGAACAACTAATGGTTGTGTGATTTTTAGGGAAAATGATTATGTATTATATAATTAATTGCATATCAATTTTATAATAAATTTTGACAGGAACATCTAACTTTTATGACCAAATATTTTTTTGTTTGCTGTATTTTTGTTGTTTGATGTATAAATTAGTATTGATTTTTAAAACTGTTAATGAAAAACATATAACATTACTAGGGAAAGGATTTAACACTTGGTTTAAGCCAAAATGTATTAAATTTTTCTACATTCTGAACAAGATGTTGATCTTTTAAAAAAATCTAAGTGTAATTGCAACAAGAATGATTTAAACCCTAAAACTTGTGTATGGGGGAAAACAAGCAGAAAGAAAGTATAAAAATGAATTCCTATATAGACATGTTTAGAATTTTTGTTAGCTCCCCAGTGAAAATGGTTGTTATAATAGGCCACTTGAACAAAATTTCCTGCTTTCTCCACTGATATCCATTATATGAAATGTCCTCAACATATCACTCTTTAGTTTGTAATTGGTCTTTCTTTGGATGATTGTTCAGCCAGAACATGAGATTATATATTTTCATTGTTTAGTGTATTCAATAATTTCTGATTGGGCCATTCTACTTTTAATTTTCAAGAGATTTGACATTCCAGAACGGTATTAAAATCTAATTACCTAATTGAATATTTTCCTCCTTTTATCTAAACTTTTAGTAATCTGATGCATTCAGGTTCCCTTCTGTAGAAAATATACTTTTAGAATGTATTTTTTTTTATTGTTATGGTATTGTATGAGTTGTGTTACAAGGAGTTGACTGGAGCAATTTCAATTCAGTTCTTCTCAGACATCCTCTCCCCTTCTTTGTAAATCCATTACATAACAATAATTTTATACCATTATGACATTTTTACCTTGAATGGAATGTGATATCATTCATAGATGTTTTTTTTGTTTTTTTTCTTCTCACAAACAGACTATTTGGTACTTATAACATTCCTTCCTTAATCTGTTTTATTCAATCCAAGAAGTTTCATTATAGCAATTGATAATCCCAGGTGGCCACCAGTGGCATTGTATGTGGGATATGATAACTTAATTGTATAGACTGTCAATTATGCTGTAGAGATATGAAAAAGTGTATAATTAGTTGGTCAGAAGTTGATGTATAGTTGGTCAGAAGTCAATTTTTGATTTGTTATTATTATTTCTGAAGCTTCTATATCTTCAAAAATATCCTAAAATGTTTTTGTTAATTTATGATGTTTCTTCATATAAAAAAAGAAACATACCTAAATTCAATTAGATTAATTATAATGAAATGGTATAATTACAAACTTTCCTGACAAATGTTGTATTTGTGTAACTATTATGAATGTTATTTTTGCTATCATTAGCAGGATATCCTGAGATTTACATTCCAAAAACATGAATTTTTTTAGTGGCTGGCATTTATGCTTCCAGTTGTGAAGTAGAAGAAATACCATGAGTTGACACTACTGGGATTTCAAGCAGTGTTGTTGAGTTAGTGTCTTAGCAAATGACATATCTAGCAAGACTGAATTGTTTATAAAGTTACACTTGACTAGAAGGCATTTGCTTTTAATCACTACTGTTGAAAGCTATTTTTAAGGATCGTTTATTGAAGGAAGATATTTATCTTGCACATCAGTCTGGCAATTAAAGAGATTTTTGAAATATCACTCACAAAATGGGAAATAGCTTTTCAATTCTTTTTTTTTTTTTTTAAATTTTTTTGTTAATGCAATTACTTTGAATGCTTTCAAAATATAAATCAATGTTTAACTTATTAAAAAGGAATATGCATTTCAATCAGTTTTTTTCCTGAAGATACTCCAAAGAACTATTGCTTTTAAATTTTTTCTTTGTCTATTATTAATAATAGCTTAAGAAAAACAAACATTTTATGTATTTAAAGCAGTAAATAATGGAGCCAGAGAGTACAAAGGCTGAAAAATTGTGAGTATAACAACCAAGATGAGCATGATGGTCAGAGTAGTCAAGCATAATATTTTTAAAATAGTCTATACAAAAATCTCATGTCAAATATTTGAGAAAATCTGCTAGTGAGCAATAGACTTTTTAAAAATTCAAATGACTCAAAAACTTCTGCAATTTTTAATATAAAATACAACATTTTAAAGTTTTTTTTCTCCTAAGAAGAAATATAGAAATGTTAACCATAATGAATTAAGAGAAAAGGAAGCATAGATATTCCTCAACATTCACCTGAGGATGATTGGATTGATTTATTTTTTTAAAGTTTATCAGCTTTTTGGAAGTTATTTAAAGCCAGAAAATGTTTTAGATTGTAAGAATTTTTTTGAAGATAGTAATGATTTCTACTGATAAAAGTTCTACTAATAGCTGGGGGATAAGAGGTGGATTCATACCTTTCCCAAGGGTATTTACACATAAGTGAATATAACAAATCCAAACTGGAATTCAGCTTTCTGATTTCCAATTCCAAAGCTGCTATTAATGCTACTTGCACATCCATGCTTACAGCAACTGGTATTCCAAGTGGTCACTCATCCAGTTACTGACCATGCTCAATGTTGCTTAACTTGGTGATTGAACAAGGATCATAAGCAATAAACCTTGATAATGATTGGAGAACAAATATTGAGATATAAAATATTCACTTTATAGTATTTGTATCTTAAAATAATCCTTCATTAATAATGAAATTTGTTAGTGATCATCATAAACAAATATGTATGTGGTGGGGTTTATAAGCTGTTAAATATAGAGTATTGTGAGGATTGGCCATTTTCTTTTAAAGTAATTGAATTTATCTCTCCACATATTTATTGGATTATTTCTATTTTATATTCTTATTCTTTCGTAATCTTTTTTTGGGGAAAAATGACAGTAAAAGAGTTTTTCATAATCAGACCCAAGGGAGTCTGAATGAAATACTTATGTTATTTCTAGTTGTTTTCAATAATTATTTGTAATGTATATTTTATTAAGATTGGATATTGGGTATTTTTTATTATCTGATGCTAACCAGACGTTTGTTTGGTGCTATTGCGTCATCTCTCTCTGTCTCTCACACACACATATATCTATGGTCAAATGTATAGATGTCAGTTTTTGTAATTAGAAGTAAATATGATATACCTTTCATGAAATCAAACCAAACTAATCATAAATTGAAAATTTGACAAGATTTAATAAGATAATACTCTTTTTTTATAAAAGCCAGAAATCAATAACTTGAATGAATTCACATCTGCCTTCTTTATGGTTTCTTTGCCTAATTCTAATTGCATCATGTTGTCTGCATTACAAATCAAAAGAAACAAAGTTACATTATAAATTGCTTTTCTGACTAATCTTCAATGAATATGGTTCAGTAGTTGGCATATTCTAAGAACTTTGATGATCATCTTTGTCCTTTTCCTTAACATCCATTGATTCCAAATGAAGTTTTGTGTCATATTCTTTGGAACTAAAGCATTTCTATTATGTTCTATTTAAATAACATTGTGGATGATATGTATGAATGTGTTACTTTTGGGAATTTTCAAATGGATGAACTGACTTTTCATCTTTAAAAAAATATTCACTTTTTAATCTTTGACAAAAAGGATTCACATTTTTACTTATGACACTTTCAATGATTTCATATCAAGTCAGCTTACTTTTTTTTTAAAATTATGTCATTGCCAAAATTTGTGTAATTTAATGTTTTTCTAACTCTGTCAACAATGATATTTACAATTATTTTTTTCTATTTTAAAGAAATTGAATGTTATTTTCATATAAATAAAACCTTTTTTAAAGAATGTTAAAACTGCAAACATGAAATTGTTAAAAGTGAAGTCTAATTTAAACAAAGGCCTGAAGCAAATGTTACAAATATCTATTGTGATTATATAGACTTGAATAAAATGGAGAAAAGTGGGAGTAAAATAATTACTTCAATTTTTTTTATTGGAAAACTGTAATAGTGCTGATATATTCCTCATTTTGTTTAAAATAATGTCTTCATTTGTGTATTTGTAAAGATTGATGAAATGTTACCAATGAGTTTACTGATATATTTTATTGAACTGAAGAAATAAAAACAAATAGAAGTTATTGGAACTGCATGAAAATAACAAATGATAAAAGGAAATTAAAAGGCATATTTTATATATTTGGTGTTTTTTCTCTCATTATCTGGTTACAGATAATAGATATTTTGTGTAGACTTTGAGGGTACAGAGATTTTTTTATACAGAAATAGTTTGGTGATTTTTCAAAAATACCTGTAAATATGAAATGTTTTCAAATATGAATTTCATGTTCCTTATGTATTGAATGAAATTTTCAACTTATTTAGCTTCTCTCTGGACTGAATGTACCATTTAATTATTCAACTTGCTACTGCACATGCAGTATAAAAACTTATGCATTGACAAAATTATTCTTAATAGCTTTTAATGTTGTATTATTTTATCAGCTGAATAGAACTGCTGCAGTGTGTTAGAATACTGTTGTTGCTTTTGGTAATGTAGAGTAAGTGGCCATGGTTAAATTTAAATGGCAGAACTGTCCAACAAAAAGAATTGACGAAGTTTGCAATAAACAATAACAAGAAAAGTAAAGAACAGGGAAAAAATAATATTGAGCAAGCGAAGAATATGTGCAAGAAAATGCAACAGTAATAAAGCAAAAAGTTCACAAACTAAGAATCGGTGTGGTCACACAAGAGTGAATTTGGATAAATGAACTTAGCATTTTGACTTCAAGACAAGATAGACTGGGACTATTTTATTGGTGAGGAAGAAATCCCAGCATGCATTTATGTGCTTCTTTCTATAACTCGGAGAACGGAAATTGTTTTCCAATCATTCCTACTACAGATTGGAACCAACAAGTGATATTGAATGATGTCAAGAAGATAGATTATGACTAAAAAAATATGTAAAACCTGCAGATTTAACCAATTTTATAGCCTCTTCCCTCTACTCAGAAGAGCAAAGCAAACATTTTGTATACAGAAAAATATTATTCTTTGTATTGACTGAGAAAAACCCTTGATTTCCAAAACATGAAAATTATCTTGTTGTGACAGTAATAAGATACTTGGATAAGAGGCTTAGCCTCATGTGGATGTGGTTCTGTCCTTCTCCATAGGAACTCCAGTTCTCATCAGACCTCTCTGGGTGGGTCTACTCAAATAAACAAAATTTCCTCTTCTTTCTCATGGTAGTCAAAGTTTGGTTTCACAATGATCAAAGGCCACATTGAAAAGACAGTCTCCAGCATTATCATTCTATCCAATACTTTATCAATTACTGACCTGTTTTCAAATTTATTTGTGCTTTTAATATAAAGATTACAACATCAAGTCATGATATATTAGTTGTTTCTACTGGAGTTCAATAGTTGTCAGTTATTTGTTATAAACTCAATGGCACTTAGCATAAATTTTATCACCCAAATGATCTTTTTTTAACCATTTCACCCCAAGCAAGGTGGAAATGTCACTCGTATGCAGGATGTTACAAAGAGTGAAGGTGAGAAAAAAGACTGTGTATAGAAGGGAGTCATGATGCAATCTCTTGGCTACTCAAATGTTTGTGTTAAATGGGTTCCCTGAATGCTGATAGATACCTGGTTACTACTCAAGAGTTTCTGGGGCTGCACAACATAGATATCACTTTATTGATGATGAGATGAAAGAAGCAACGTGTATAAAGCTAAGAAAACCAAATATTTTCTACAAGGTGGGTATACATGTTCTTATACATGATGAATACATGATTGAGAAGGAAGGAGAATATGTTGAGAACTAGTTTTATTCTCATTTTGGTCTGCTTTGTGTGCTTCTACTATAAAATCTGTTATTCAGAACAGGCATTACTTTTTGACTGAAAAAAAAAATAGGTGGCATTAATTACTGAACTAATTTGGTTTGTTTGACTCTATAATAGTCATGTTTGAGAAATGTATCTTATATAATAGAGGATTTTAGAGATAGATGTGTGTGAATTATTGCTAAGATTTTTCAAATAGTTTGTATCTCCTTGATTTCTAGAGGTATTTTTGATTAAAAAATTTTAATTGACAAAAAGCATTTTCTTTCCCTTGGTAGAATTTTTAAAAACTCTTTATTTATTTTTAATAGATGTTGCTTTCTTCTTTTATTTATTACTTAATATTAAGAAGCCAAAAAAATTGTTAGAAACAAAGAAAAGACTACTGAACTGTTATTTAATATCGGTCGGCTTATATGGCAGTGAATACTGGACAATTTCCTTATAGATGAAGAGGAGACTTGAAGCAGCAGAAATGTGGTTCTACAGAAGGATGCTGAGGATGTCATGGACCATCCAATTTTAAAGAGAATGGAAACAAAAAGTAAACTTAATGCCAGGAAGAGGCAGGTGAAATTTCTAGGGCACAGGAAAGAGGACTTGGAAAATTTGATACTCACAGGACAGATTGAAAGCAAGATAGACAAAGGAAAACAATGTATAAAATACCTAGTGAGCTTGAGTAAATGGATGGTGGAACAAGTTTAGGGGAGATAAAAAAAAAAAAAATTTATTAAGAGCTACAAAGGGAAGGAAATTGTGGAGAGCCATGATCATATATATTCTGAAGGGACACAGCATATAGAAGCAGAAAATGTTAAGGCATAGTTCCAGAGTTAATTCTAAATGAATCAGATTAATATGTAAAACTTTAGCAAAACTTTTAAAAGCTGCTTTTTCTAGGGAAGTATTTTTTCTTCAGTAAAATGCAGTTAGATTTATTGGATAATTTTGGTGCATAAATACTTTGTCTGTTGTGGCATATGCACAATTTTGTATTCATTCTCTTGGGAATTTTGTTCTACACATTACTTGCATATGATTACTTTTATTTTTTTGGGGGGGGTGACATCAGTTTAAGGAATTAATAAAAATTTGGCTCAGAAATTCTTTTTGGTTTTTGTTGAACATTTGCATTCAAAGCATTTAGTTTTAACTAATTCCATTAAAAAATTGGTTACAGTGTGCACTTTTTTAAAATTGTGAAAATTATTGTGTTTTGGTTTATTAAATCTAACATTGAATAATGAAAGAAAATAAGCAACATTTTCATTGTATTATCCTTTATTTTAAGAAGGGTAAAAATATGAGCCAAAGGTAAAAAGGAAATTTGTACAATTCATGGAGAAGGTACTGTGACTGATTGAATGTATTGAAAGAGATTTGCAAAGTTTTGTACTTGGGGTTTCTTGCTAAGCAATGCTTTATCATAAGGTGAGGCAGTTGCAATTGGTAGTAATCAAATGAAGACATTAGTTGAGAATAATCAACACTAATGAGAGATTGTCACTATACTTAAAATATTCAAATCAAGTAGTGAAAATCATTTTTGTCATGTTAGTTTTGATATGTGACTTACACATAAAAAGTCAAAATGATCTACTGAACTGTATTAAATTGTCTGTTTTCAAAACAAATTGGGCTTATCAATGAAAAGTGGATACCTTATAGCAGGCAGGTCAAACTTAGGGCATATGTAGGGCCACATTGGCCATACCTGCGGCCTTGAGGGCCACACCTGCTTAGAGTCTTATATTAATCACAGCTAGTGGAAAGTTGACAAATGTTCATCAGTTAATCTGGTTCTGTAAGATGTTTTTGTGGCCTTCATAAACAAAAATAACTGCTCACAGACACATGTGGAACCAAACATTGTCATAATCTTTGTGCCAAACTTTCTGAAGTTCTTAAATGCCTCAGGAAGGTATGAAAAAATCTGGGTACTCCTACTAGGTACTTTCCCTTGAGTGTTGAGTCAGGCTACATTTCCAGTAGTTCCATCTGTAGACTTTCCTCTGCCAGAGCAACATCAAAAGTGAATGGTGCTGAGAATAATGCAAACTGATCTTCACAAGATGAGAATCACAAAATCTTTGCTGAAATTCCTTTGGCAGCAATTCCAGGTAATTGTTGTGCTTAGCAAAAAATAATACAGACTCAGTATTGGCAGTTTTTTTTTTTTCAACTCCTTGCACATAGGAAAATGAATCAAGTTTTTATGTCACAACTGGGACTTCAATAAAGCTAATTTTTCAATGAAACACTTGATATCATCATATAACTGAGTGATGAACTTATTTTTACCTTGTAATTTCAAATTAAGGTCACTTAATTGGGTGGTAATATTCACTGAAAAAGCTAGATCTTGGAGCCAGCTTTCATCTTTCAAATTCATCTGTGTGCTTTGACCCTTCATCTCCAAAAACAACAATTTCGTGTTGGAGTAAAAAATCTTTTTGGTACCTTGTAACATGAAAGCCACTGAACTTCTGTGTAGAATGGGACATTTGTGAACTGATTATACATGTCTTCTAATAACTAGCAAAACTGATATAGAGGCCATGCTCTGCACGATGCAGAGCATGGCCTCTATATAGTTTGCTGTTTTTATGACAAAAATCAACACATGATCTAATTTTAAAATCTTAGAACATAAGTTCTCTTGATGAATTATACAGTGAAAATGCTTGGATGTTGAATCTGAATGTTTTCTATTTTTGTACCTAACTTGGCATTATGTCTCCCAACCATATTGGCAGCACCAACAGTAGATAAACACACAAGTTTACTAAAATCAAGGCTATACTCATGGAGAAGCTGTTCAACTTTCTCAAAAATGTCCTGGCTTATTGTTGTATCATGCATTAGGACCAGTTCAATTAGTTCTTCATAAATTTGAAATTCATTGTCACAAGCCCTGATGAAAACGACAAGCAGTGCTAATTCCAACTATGCAACAGTCTCATCCAGAGCAATAGAAAATTGTTCAAAACTTGATGATAAAGTCTTCAACTGTCGACTCAAATCACCTGCCATTTCATCAATCTGTTCAGCAAGTATTCCTGCTTAATGAAATGTCTTGAAATAGGTGTGACTTCTCTGGACATAAAATTTAAGCTGTTTTTACAAGATATTGCTGTATGAAATCTCCTTCGCTGTAAGATTTTCCACTGATGGTGATCATTTTGCAGAGTTCAAAGCTTGCAGTAACAGAACTAACATTGCCATTCTGAATTATTGTAAAGCAACTCTGTTGCTGTGTTAACTTTACCTTGAATTCCTTCACTTTTGTTTCATAACATCTTTTCACATGTGGTTGCAAATCAAACAGTTTATCTTTCCATTAACAGTGGTACAAAATTACTGTAATTCCCACTTTTCTTAAAAAACACGTCCTTCTTCAGATAATTTTCTCTTTTTATGAGATGGAGTAGAATTTGACATAAGGCAAAATATTACAAAATTATAAACGTTTTCGCTTTATATTTGTTCTTATTTAGTTGTCAAGGATGATCACATGATTAACCAGAAGATAAAAAATATTTGCTGACATTTGAAAAAAAACCATTGAGATAGAATAAACAATCTAATCATATCAACTGAAAAAAAATCTCACTGTTTTTAATAATTTGCATTACCAACATTAACAAAATTCTTGATATACCACAGCTATAGAAAACTTTGTGAGGGCCGCCAAGCTGCATGTAAAGGGCTGCATGCAGCCCACGGGTCAACAGTTTGATATACCTGCCTTATAGCAATGTAGAATGCGAAAGACCTTGGGGTGTCAAATTGAAAGATCCTCAACTATCAGAGAACTGTTTTCATCAAAAAATGATAATAATGCTCTATACATAGTGGGTTTGAATGGGAATCTACTTTGGGCTCCCTCCACAGAAACAAACAATTTTTTAAACAGGTACTGCTCCAACTGAAGGCAACAACTGATGAAAAGTATTTGGAATTAGTAAAGAGAAATACTGTAATGTTTAATTAAGATAAATCTGGACTGCTTGTTTATTTGGCGAACAACTTGACCAGGAAATTTTTTGTTGTATTCACCAGATAACGTGCCTTCAGAGTACTATTTGTGTTTTTTATAGAATTGACTAAATTGAAAACTCCTTAGATGACATTCATGGCAATTTTTTTTGCTGAGGAAGATAAAATGTTGTGGGAGGATGAATTATGAAGATGCATGGATGACTGCAAAACAAAATCGTAAATTAGTTGTTCAATAACATTTAATGTTAAAAATTAAAACTAAAGTTTTTTTTGATTTTACTTAATAAACCAAATAAACGAATGTTGTTGATGTAGATTGTAACCAATTTCCTTATGAAGAAACTCTTGTACAAACATACAAATAGAAAATTTACCTGGGACCCAGCAAATTTCTGTAAAATTGATTTTAAATATCTTGTGAAAATAATCATGATTTTGAAACCCTTAAAGACATAACTCTTGCAAACAGTTTATACATTCCATACTCAATGTTAATTTTTTTCAATATTTTGATAATGATATTTAATCTGTTTTCTCTTAGATTTTTTAATATTCCAAGAAACATTCTATTCTCTTGTCAGTTCTTGTAAAAGATTTTTTTCAAAGACTCTTAACTTTTGTATGAGAAATGTTCTACACCTATTTTTTTTTTTTCTTTTTCTAACTTGGGAAATTTTTTCTTGTGTACTTTGGCATTTTATTTAACTGTAGTCAGTTTCAATTTTTAACAAAAGCTTTTTATAAATTTATAAAAGTATGAATTGAATTTCCTTAATCTTTTCTTTAGCCAAGAATTTATTTCCATTCTAGGTTTCCAGTTGCTAGGTTAAATCAACGCTAGAGATTTCTCGAGAGAATAATTTAACACCAACATTTTTTCTTTCTGTTTGTGATGTCAGCATCACCTTCATTATTGATTTTAGTGAAATAACCTTCAAGTTGAAATCTGACATATATTTGTTGTCCTGTCCATTTAAAATTAAAATTTTGCAACATTTATACTATTTACATTTTTCTCTTCTCTTTTAAAATAGTAACACAATAAAACCAATAATATAAAAACTATGAACTATTACAGGAGAATATTGGTGTTCCTTTTGTGTCAAATTTCTGTCACCTATTATTAAATTGTAACATCTTTTGCTTAGACTATGTCATGCAAATCTTTAAGAATTATGACCAGGAATGCACTTATGGTTATCCAAATGGCCATAACATTACAAATATCTGTCACCACTGGGTAATTATCTCAAACAGCTTGTACCAGTTAAGAGACAACTTTTATAGTCACACTGATAAGTTGCTTTTGTCCAAAGGGAAATGATATAGTTATTACTTAATAAGGCCCCTATATATAATAAATTCCTACATTCTTATTAACAAAACATATCAAAACTTCAAAAGATAATGGTTGTTGATGAATTCTTTTAATTCTTGCTTATTGAAATAAACTTTCTATATAACACTTCAGTTACAATCAAGAGTAGAAAGCATACAACAAGGATTTTGAAACATTTTAATTTTTTTAAATTTAAAAAAAAACTTAAAAATAAATTTTGTATTAACATTTTTTTCTTCTTTTTATATTTCAAAAGTTTATGATATAGTTTAATAGATAACAAAAAAAAAACATCTGAAGAATGCAATATTTGACATTGTTTTATAGTTTGAGAGTTTCTGATTTTTAGGCATAATTTTGAACCAAGAAGATTTCTCTTTTCCCATTCTCTCTTTTAACTGATTTAAATTGTATAGTGGATCCATTTTAAGATATGTAAAAGTTATTCATGATCAGATAATATCATAAGGTGAGAATGATTACACCAAGGAAAACTTTTAAATAAATAAGTCACCATTACGATAAAATCCATCTTATCAAGCATTCAGATTTAACTTGTATAGATTTTTCAGCACAAATATATATTCATATGTTCTTGACAAAAATAATTTCTATATCAAAATATATACTCTAATTTTTTTAATAGTATAAAGTTATGAAATTTGAATTATATATGCAATTTAAATGGGTTCTTGGTCATGAATAATTTATAATATTTTTCTTTGATTTACCTATTAACAGCACTGTTTTACACTTAGTGATTTTTCAAAATAGTTGGGTGTCTATTATTAACGTTCCTGAGATTTATTGTTCAGTTTACATTTTTCAAAAGAAATGCACTGTAAATATAAATAGGTGGATAAATAAAACAAAAAGTATTTTTATGTGTATTAACTATTTTTTTAAGTAAAAATACTTTTAAAAGGGCTTTTAAATAAACCATGTTATATATGTAAGAAAAAGAAAATAAATAAATACATACATACATTCTCTCTCTCTCTCTCTCTCTCTATATATATATATATATATATATATATATATATATATATATATATGGGAACTTTTACAATTCCCATTACAAAATGTATGGATATTATTAATAAATACTGACTGCATGAAGAGTTTCCTCTCATCAGAAGTTCAAAATAAAATCTCAATATGCAAAGTAGCAGAAATCATTTTCAGTTAATGTGTTGAAATCAATTTATTAATAAAATTGAAAAAAGTAATAACAAAAATATATTTGTGAAGTAATAAAATGAGAATAATAAAAAGTACAATTGTACAACCAACACTCAAATAAATAAAGATGATTAGCAAAGATATAATACTATTTGCAGCAACTCCTTTTTGTTTCTCATTTGCTTAATTTTAAAGCATTCTGGTGTCATGAATAATTTTCTTCATTCTTGTTGTTAGATGTCTACAGCAACCTGATAGAATCTTATGATTTTCCTGTCATGGAGACTTAAAATTGTAGTTATGGCAACTGTGTGCCATTCAGATATGATTTAAATTTATATTTGAGTCATGAAAGCTTTTTAAATCCTATATATAATTCAAAACCTACTGCATGTCAGTCAGTTCAGGTGTATCTGCTTTTTAAAATCTTTAGAATTACAATCAGCAGACAAATATCTTTCAGAATCATTTGCACCCCCCCAACCTCCCTTTCTCTCTCTTATATATATATATATATATATATATATATATATTAGTGTGAGGACTTTGATGATTTTAAATGTATCCTGTTTTTTCTTAAAATGTTATTCCTATAATCTTTTTGAATCATGCAAATAAAGAGGCTGATATGTACTACAATTTGCCAAGGCTGATTTTCAAGTTTGATAAACCTACTTGACAAATTTTACCACTAAATTATAGAAAATAGCTGAGAAGAGTCTTTTGTGTTCAAGTTGAAAAATAATCAATATTGTAGCCAAATCAGTGGTTTCACCCCAACAAATAAAATGTCATTGTGGTATTTGTATATTTTCTTTGTCTTATCATTATTTTATATACTTTACATTAAAATAAAAGTATTGATTCAATGTTATCATTGCAGGTGAAATACATAAAAGAAACTTCACTCTACAAAATAAGTACCCTTCGTCATAAACAGTTTTTAGTTATAATTTGTGAATTAGCAATAATCATTTTGATTATTTCTGTTCTGTCTTACCAAATTGATTGTATTCTGAAATCAGTTAACTTTATAAGTTTACATCAGTAATATTCAGTCATATTGTTTTTTTTAATAAGATAATCATTATGTTCAAAAGTTAGTGTGAGGGCAGTGCTGAGAAAACGCTATGTCATCAGCTACATTATATGTCAGTTGTTTTTTTTAAATTGAAAAATTGAAGTGTTTAGATATAGATGTGTTTGGACACATCACAAACAAAGTTCCAGAGACCTACACTTTTTGTATGGATAACTAAAAGATTTCATAATGAAGTTGACCTTGAGGATCATTAAAGGTCACCAGAGAACATCAAAAGCTTATATGGTTTGATTCCAACATTTACTGTTTCAATGTTGTCTGCTTAATATAACACAAGCTCATCCACTCAACTGTGTCATTTTTTCATGTACTGATAATTTTCTATTTTTGTCATGTTTCCATAAAAGAATGTATTGAATTTTCTTTTCACCAATGCAAATATGGTGTCTTTCTTAAATGCTACTTCTGAAACATTGGAACAATAAGTAGTTATAGCAATTATTTTGTATTACAAAATATCAAATAGATTTTATCAATACTTTTCTGATTAAGTGTTAGGTTGGTTGATTTTATAACATATCAAAATTTTAATATCCAAATCAGTTTTTGTAATTTTTTTTTTTTTTTTTTTTTTATAATTGAGTCTTTAACAATTAACTGTGATTAGGGATAGGTAAATATTAGTCAGTTATGTTTGATTCTCTCAGCATTTACTTGGTAGTTGGCACTATGGAGGCAGTCAGTGTAATATAGACTCTGCTGACAGGGTAGTATATTTGTTAAGCTACATTATACTTGATCAATACCAAATAAGTAACGAGATAGGCTAACCAAATAGGCTATTCATTGGCCTTTCTTACTTAATCAGTAAGGCCATGAAAAGAAGGTCCCCTAAGGGCAATCAATATGATTTCAATTTGCATTATCTCTTACTTCGTGTAACTTTTGAAGAAAATTATTTAATTACTATTTTGATCTTTCATTCGACTTCAGCTTCATATTCTTGTGATCTTTATCTTTCAGAATTCATTTCACAAGGGAAGAGGGCCAAAAAGATTTTTCCCTCTTTATTGCTCTGAAAAGCAGTGAAAAACACTTTTTTATTGAACTGCTGTTTACTTGATTCAAATAATGCACATGCCGTTATAAAAAAAAGGTAATTGGAATTTCTAAACAAATTGTTTATAATACAAAAATAAAATTTTGTTAAAAAAGAAAGATGGGATTCTTGCTATAAATTAACCTTCACAAATGTCAATGTTCTGAAATTTTTTTTAGTTTCCACTCAATAAAAACTGATCATCTTGCCATATTTTTTGTCTCTGACATCTTTTGCTGAGAATCTTGATTATGCTTGAGTCTATAACATAAACAATTTGTTACAGCATCATGAAGTGTGTGAGTGTATTCATTTCATGGCTTGGGTTTGCAAAATGAAGATCAGGAAGGAGTATGTTCACATTGATTGCAGACATGCTTGTGACTGATAAGGCCAATGCAGAATAGGCATACACAATTGCAGCAGTCACAACTGAAGGTCTGACCTGGTTTCAATGGCATAGTTTTACAATACTTCCTCTTCTACCTCTTATCTTTGAGAGTGGTCCTGCAGCTATTTTCAAAGGATGAGACAGCATGGTTGGTGTTGAGAAGCCAGGTGTCAAGGTTCTCAGTTAGGGTGGACCATTGGCAATGGTCTATATGACAGGCCCCAAAGGATTTTTTCAGGAAATCTTTGAATCACTTCTTTGGTACCCCTCTGCCATGATAACCTCTGTGTGTGTGTATAATATATATATATATATATATATATATACACACACACATTCTGATTGATCAACAGTTCTATCATCACACTGAGGTACAAATTGCTAACTTTCTTGGCTAATATGAACATTATGCATTATGCGTGCCTGTAATCAATGCTCAAGAAGTATAAAAACTTGAAGATAGATTTTGTATGATAGAACTGCATGACAACAATGGTGTCAGCACTTGTCTTGATGCTCAAAACTTTACAGGAAAATTATTAAGCATCTAGAATTGTTTATCAAGTGTTGAAGTTTGTAGTAATGAATAAACTTATAAAGTTTCTATGTTATTTGATTGTGAATTGGATCTCTGAAGAGAATAATAAAACTTGTAGGTACAACATTTAGTACTTTAGTGAATAGCATGTGTTTGCTAGATTGAAAGCACTTAATTTATTTTTCCTAGAGACTCATTCAGAAGATTTGATAAGTTTGAATATTGGTACACCATTGTGCAGTAATTGTAAGTACATTATATATACAGATAAGTATAAAGTAACCTAATAGAAATGAGTATATCATCAGTAGTAGTACCTTTGCAGCAAAGTGGTTAACCCTGCTTTACTCAGGTGAATTGGGATGTGGAACTGTAGTGTCCATGGCCTACATTCAATTCTCACACATAGCTTCAAAAAGTTGCATGGGCACTGTGTGTTGAGATGTTGTGAGTTTCCCACGTGTCGGTGTATGAATCAAGACAAACACAGTTGTAGAGGAAAATACTGGTATATTCATAAAAGCAATTAACAAGAGAGTGATTAGTAGAACGAAGGTTGGTTAGTACGAAAAAATATCCAAAGTCTATAGTCCAACGGTATGTAACGGGTAACCTTATCTGGACTGCTGTTGCTGACGCTCTCCTCTCTCTCGAGCTGACTTATATAAGAGGGACCAGTCCATTTCTAGTTAGAAGGTGGGTGTGCCCCAAAACTGTGAAAGCCACACCCCAGTCAATAGCATCAACCTACCAGCTAAGCTGTGTGAATATAGTTGGAAGTGTTTTCTGACCCAACCGGTGAAGAAGAACACCTCTCCCTAACCCATCTGTGCCAAGCAGCTATTGCCCAGTTGCAGCATAGGAGCTGTGCCTCAGAGGTCAGTGGCTTTACCAGTGGGTGGATGAACTTCTGAGAGGAGGGATGGGGCAACTTCTACATCCTCAGTGCAAAAACAGCTGGCAAGCCATTGCACTATATTGCTTTGAATGTTCCAGTTACAACAGAAATAGGTGGGAAGTAGTGACTACAGTGATGCAAAATGCCCTAACTGAATAAATGAATGGACCTAATAGATGGTATATGGTCAAATGGTACCAAGAAAATTATTCTGAATTGAGTTCTTATTCTGATTCCAGCTCTTGGGAAAAGGATGAGATTGAACATCTTTGTAACTCTTTATAGCATATTAAAATAAAACACTTATAAAGTTGATGTTGTGTAACTTTATTAGGATTTTAGTTAAACAAAAAAGAATTCTTGTAAACACAAAATAATAGATTGAAAATCACGATGTGTGTGATCTTCTAACCTACCTTTTGAGATTTATTACTATGAAAATGATATACGATATAACTAACTGCTACCTTCACTAATTTGCCTTTTTGACTTATAGTGTTTCTCTACCATAGTAAGCTTTTTGTATCTGTTCAGAATTCTATAATTATTATATCTAATATTACGATCACTCTGCTGTGATTAAATTTTGCATTCTAAAGTATTCCCCAAATTTAAAAACAAGTATGTTGATTCTGGATGTAAATTGTTTTAATTTTGAGAAGTTCTTACATTACAATGGACCTAATCTGCTTTTGATTATAGACTGTTAAAATGACCTTTATACAACAGGGTTGCATTATTATTGCTTCTCTGTTGATATCATTTTATCACATTTCTCTCCTGAGAACTTTTCTCATTTTAGACATCCTGTTGAGCCTCAAAATCTTGTTTTAGTCACAGTTGCATACTGACTCATTTCTCACTTGTGCATCAACTTGCAGTGTTAATCTGGCCACTGCACTATTGTTTCCTGGTTAAATAAGCTCTGAGCTTGGGTATCATTTGTATAACCCAGTTCTGAATCTGTTTTACACAATCAAAATGACTGAAGTAATTTGCCTATCACTGCATGGTCATCCTTACTCTTAGAATTAGTATTTTTGCTTTAATATGATTCTGACCTTCATATCAATTATTAAGTTGATCACTAATCCATATTTTAGTAATTGTCTAACAATATTAGCATTGCCACTTTATTACTGCTATTCTCAGTGCTTCTATTTAAACAATATCTTTTAAATTAGATAGTACTTTTTAATTATCTTATACAATGCATAGATAAATAAAAGTTTTCTGTATACTGGAAAATAATAGCAGAGAAGAAGAGTTGAGAATAAGCTGATTTAAAAAAAATAATTTAAAAAGTAGAAATTTATAATTATTTTTTTGTCAGTTCACTCCCTATATGATTGTTGCTATCTTTGCATGTCTTGTAAGATAATGGTATGTGCTTTTCTGAAAATAACTTGGCATTTTGGAACCAAAGAAAGCCTTTGGGCAGTGATATAATTTTACTCTCTCATATCTACTAGCCTCACTTTTATTTTCCCATCTTTAGACTTTTTTTTCATATTATTTACTGAAATTGTTCAGGTATTTTTATATTTAATTGAAATGGAAGAAGAATTATTCTAAATTGATATTATTTAATTTGGACACCTGACTTATCTGATGTAATATTGAGGATATGTTTAATTCATTTGGAGATATTTTGGTTACTGGCAGCAGACTTTAATTTTCAGAGAATTTTCTTTTTCTAAATTATTGGTTACAAGTGAAAGAAAAGAGGAAAAGAAAAAGAGATAAAGGAAAGATAAAGAAATATAAGCAATCAATTACTGATATCCCCTGAAGAGTGAATGGATATGTCCATTTACGAAACTCTGGAGTCAGGATGCTGAAGGTAACATCAGTCAGCTAAGTGATGAACTTTACTTATGTCTTATATTAATTTTATATATATGTATGATCTTAACTATGCCCAGATTATATTTTCTGCATATTTTGATCACAAAGGAAATATTAATATTTGATGAATTCAAATGAATGAAGTCAATTTTGATTGTCTTGAATTACTTGAGAAATGCAGTTACATTTTGTATCCATTTGGCCTATGTAAAATTCCTCAGAATGCATTTTTGCCAAATTCCAAAGAAAATAATTGCCTGAACCTTCTTCAAGAATATGAGCAATAAAAGAAGTAATTGCTTATAAGCTTTGACAGTATTTCAGATGCAAAGCTATCAGTTATCATTTAATATTAGCAAGGCCCCTAATTTTCCATTTCAAATTTTCCTTGATTCCATTTCCACTTTTGGTAAATTTTGTCCTTTTCTGTTTTTACTTTTGGGAAATTTCATTTTTTTTCTATTTTTATAGTATTTTATGAGAAAATTGCAATACAATCTACTATAATTATTATTAAAACTGAAAACAAAAACATAATTCAAAGTTTTATTGCATATAAAGAAATAGCAAATATCTACAAATCTTTTTTTAAATGTTAAAATCCAGGTCCAAAAATAAATGATATGTAAAAATAAAAAAAAATTTCCATGACTAGACAATAAAACAATGGAATGTTACTGTGCATAATTATCTCTGACATAGAACTTTTAATCAAAGCTTCCTTTTTAAGAACACCTTCAAAGCACATTCAAATTGGTTTTGTTTTTTTTAAGTAAAAGTATTTAGATTGATTTATAATTATTGATTCATGATATAAAAATCACATTTAAATTATCAACTACAAATAACTTGAATCTCAATAATAAATATCTGAATAAAGTCAAACATTTTGACTAAAATTTTACAAAACAGTAATTAAACCATAATAACTGAATCTTTGTAACAAAATATCAAAAAACAAATTAGACATATTAATTCAAAATTTAAAAACAACTTATCCCAAGTTGAAATAATGCTTAAATTTAAAATTGCTAATTTCTTAATTTGGGAAATATTTAATCTTCAAATCTCTTTAAATCTGCATTGTAATACACTGTGAGTTGCTTGGTGTTCTCAGGGGTAAGACTTTCACATTGTTTATTGAGAAAATGTTTATACTGAGAAAATGAACATTCAGCATCTATGCTGGTAACAAGCATCCATATGATCTTATTGGCAATCTGTTCCAGAAGAGGAAATCTGCTCTTATTTGCATTCCAAAATGATGGGATGTTAAAAGGATTTGGTAAATCATCTTGGTAATTTACATACATCTAGAATTCTTCAGTAGAAGGACATTGCAAACTCTTGATGGCTACAAAATCATGGCCTATACAAGGTAGCTGTCTAGGATCAAACAGGTGATCTGCCTTGTAAAAGTTATACACAGGGTGTGTATCCAGGTATTTATTCAGTTTTGAAAAAAGATGTGCTGAAAAATTTTTTGAAATTTGAGATAACTCTCTCCCTCTCTGTGTTTTCTAGTTCAGATGGAAGATAATCAGTTTCTGGGCCAAAGGCTGAATTTGATGTACCAGTATGCAAATACTATTTTACATGCTCCATCATGTTATATACAACACATGCAAGCGGAGACTTAGTTTCTTCTAAGTTTGTCAAAGCTGTTACTAAATGAGGGCAGTTCTCATTTATAAAATGCAGATTTAGGTGCAAATTATGATAAGAGGCATGATGTAGTCGACCATCATCTACTAATTCTAGAATCCTATCTATGACAAGGCCATAGCTCTTAAAGAATCCTTCATAAAACTGTACAAAGGATGAGTGATATTTGAATTCCATCTGATTGCCACTGGTTCAGAGGATAGTTTCACTTGTTCCTTAAGCAAGGAACCTTTAAGTCATTTTAAGTATTGCTTTTTCCAACTAGACTTTTTAAAAAAGGCTGACTTGATGAAAGTAGTGAGCTGAGTATCATTATCAAATGCTGGCCATTGTGAAAATACTTCATCAGCAAGATTTAAAATATGTGCTAAGCACAACACATGATAACTGTTAACAAAGACACTTCACAACACTACCTTATGAGCTTTTTTTGCAAAAGGCTGCAAAATCTCTTACAAAGTCAATAATATCCTCAAATGCAATATCCACATGAGTTACAGCTTGGATTCATGCCTGATTTACAGTTTGATGATTGCATTCTCCCAAGGTTACAACATCAATGAGAAATGACTCCAGCGAATGCTTGCAATTGCATTAAAAATGCTGTGGTCTTGAAATAGTTGTTTCATCTGTTATAATACTGACTGATTAGCAAAGCTTGGCTTTCAGGGCAGCAAAGTGACAAGCAAACAGTTTTGCCTAACATAACTGATACTTGGAGTAGCACCCCCTTCTTTACAATGTTTTAATATGAATGGCCTCATTTTGTCAATTTTGTGTAGGGGAATGTCAAACAAAGTGCACATTTTCAAAAAATCAAGAACAAACTCATCTCATACCACTTTACACTTCCACAAAGTTGTGTTTCAGTTGAGTCGACTTTTTTTTAAAGATTTTTTTGTCAAATAAGTTTTTGATTTGAATGTGATCTTTGATTGTGTCAACCCTAAATATATCAATACTATAGAGACAGAATTTGCAAAATAACATATTTTCTTCTGCATAAAAGTTATCAGGAAATTGCTCTACTCTGGCCTTAGCTCAAATTTTAGATAATGGGGTCATTTTCGTTTTTTTAGAGGAGTAGACCCAACTTTAGAGTTTGATTCACTATATTGACTTTATTCAGTCATCTTGGCAATTTGTTGCTTATTCATACAACTGGTTTAGATTACAAAATATAAATAAAATATGAAAAACTAATCATTGATAGTTAATATTATTAAAAGATTTTTTTTTGTTCAATTTAAATTTGTTTACAATAGTGAAGCATTGAAGATGATGCAATTATTAATCCAGGAGAATTGCTGTGACAGTAAGCTTAGATAAGCCAGTTGTTTCATAGAATGGTGTTTTTGGAGAACTTTTTTTTCTTTTTTTTCATTTATTTCTAAATTGTATGGTAGGCATGTGATAGCATTTACTTTTCTTTCGTATTCATAAAACAAGTTGTTTAAAATCTTTTACTTGTCAATTGTGTGAGGCCTTAAAGGAAATGAATTTGTTAAACTTATTGGTTTGATCTTTGTCTCCCTCTCTTTCCCTCCCCACTCCAATTTTGACAGCAATTAATGTGTGTCTTCCATTTCCACTTTAGCAATGGATTTCAGTGGCCATGACCGAGCCGTGACTGACTTTCATCTCATTTGCTACATACAGTTTCTTACAAAAGTTTTAAAATATTTAAAAAATAGATTAGCCAACTATTCTCAGAAAATCACCAACCCACTTTTCTTTTTTGTATGTAAACATTTTTGCTCTTAATTATTTTTTGGGTTTTATAAGGAAAATAACTACAAATATTTGTAAATATAAATTTTGAGGAAATAACTATGTTATGTTATTGTTATATTTATTAAAATGTTTAACAAAATTGGAGAGATAGTTATTAAGTTTTAAAAGAATTAAAAAAAATCTGAAAAAAAAAATCAAACAATTAATTTGTGATTTATTATGGAAAATTACATTAAAAGCCCAGATTCTGTTTAAGATTAACAGTTCTGTGATTCCGTCCGTGATTCTATAATTGTGGAAAATTTGTTCCCTATATTAGTAATCATGTCCACTCTGTTTTCCTTGCCTCGAGGGTGAGTTTAATTAAGTGTATAAACAACCTGATCTCTCTCTCTCTCTCTCCAAATGTTGCCATCATCACCTTTTATATTCTGCTAGTTCAGGTTTAAGGTTTTATTGCTTCTTTACTTTCAAGTCAAGAACAGTGTACACATTCTGAACCTAATCCTAAATGATTTGAATATGGCATTGGTGTTTTGCATGTGCCAAATAATGGGTTTTACTGTTATTATTCTGCAATTGTTCTCACAGAGGTGGAATTATTTCATTTGAGCACTAAATAATAATATAATTTCTTTGAGACTTTTCATTTCAAAATAAGCTGGTCTCATCTACATTAAAATTTGGTCTCCCTCAAATATTTTTCAACATCTGAAGAAAATCATTTGTAACACTTGTGCTTCACTTTACACTTTAATCCTATATAAATGTTTAATATGTTTAATCCTATATAAATTTGGCCTGACTTTGAAATGAACCCAAGCACTGCATACAATAAATTGTTTTTCACACGCATCTTCACTTGCTGTTAAATCAATGAAAAGGCTTCAAGCCTCTTTATCTAGTTACTAATGTAAGGCTAATGGGAATATTAGGCTGATTTTGATCATCCAATCAAATTGTTAATAGCCTTTCCATTTCAATAATTAAACCATTGTACATTGTGTCAGATTTTATTAGGCAAGTCAATATTTTCACATTAAAGTTATTAACCACGATGTTTGGAAAATTTTCAGGTTATATTCATATGAACAATAGATTGAGTGAATTTCAACTGATCTGTTTTTCATAGAAATATTTACTGTAACTTATTTGGTGCAGTGAGATTTTATGGTGCAAATGAAGAGGTGTTTATCATATTGTAAATAAATATATATCATAGTATAGTTATTGATATTTATTTTTCAATTTCAGATATATGAAGACAACCATGGTCATAAGATTATATTATATCAAAAGAGAAATGATATTGCAAAGTTAGTGATGGAACCCAAGGTTGGAAATGACAAAAAAATTGAACAATCAAAAAAGAAATTGAAGATATTGGCAAAATAAAAACAAGAAAAAAAAATGGCTTAAGATTGTCATAAATATAGATTTGAGAAAAAGTAAAAGTAGTAATAGACAAGAAAATGACAACCAGTAATAAAATATTTGAAGAAGCTGATGTTGCAAATATCAATAGAACAAAGAATATTAATAACATTAGCTACAGATATGAAAGCAAACTATTATGTTGAAGTAAACATCACAAAGAGGAATATGTAAAGTGGATGAAGAAGTACAGGAAAACTGATTCTGCAACAGTAATGATTATAGAGCTACACTAGATAATTCTAATAGTTTGCTTAGAGGTTGAGTTCTTTACAGAAATAATAAAACAATGGGATTTAAAAGACAGCAGAGAAGAGATGGTTTTGGCTTAGTATTGTAGACAGTTCTTTCAAATTTAATGATTTTTGATCAACAAAAATTCATAGAGATATTGTAAGTTTTTGAAGGCATTGTGTTGTATATGTTGTAACAAAGAATATTTAATCTAAAAGAGCATATTCATGGAATAAAACCATTTTTCAGCCTTTCCAAATATTAATCCATAAAACAAATTATCGCTATTTTTGATAAGTGTAGATCAGTTGAAACTTATGACACATTGCTCATATAAATTTAAGTATATTCTGAAAGTTGTACCAACATTAATTAGTTAATATCATTTTTATTGTGAAAATATTTAATTGCCTGATATAGCATTTTATCATTAATAAAATAGCAAATAAATAGGAATAAAAGGGGTAAATAAGTTATAATTAAGTAAATATTAAGATTTCTTCAATTTGAATTTAGTAATAGTACAGTTTACACTTGCCATTGTATATTGTAGCAATATTAGGAATAAATGTAGTTATATTTTATATCTTTTCTTTTATGTATTTCCATTCCCTTTATTAAGTACTAGCAGTAGAGCCCGGCGTTGCCCAGGGATATAACAGTAAGAGATAGATCAAGTATCCACGATCATAAAGACTGAAAAATAAAACTGACAAAGATTATTTAAGGTTGACGGACACGCATGTCTTAATTAGTTGTTTTTTTTTTGTTTTTTTTTTTAAAAATTGGTCAAACCCAAACTCAAACAAAAACATTGTTTTCAATCGTTATGAGTCTCTACCGATTGAATAGAATTTTATTATAAACAATTGTCTTGTAAATGGAATTTTAAAACATTCTGAATGTAAAAAATAAAAAAAAAAGTGTGCAAGACAATAAGAAACACTACATGCCAAAAAAAAAAAAAAAAAAGTGAAGTTTTTGTTGAAATCGGTTGAAAAATGTAGATAGCCTTTCTGTAATCTTTTAGTTTTACAATTTATGATTTTTACTTATTGAATACAGTAAAAAAATTGCATATTTTGCTTGTGGTGATTCATAATTAGAATTCTGATTTGAATATATTTTCCACTCATTGTTTCTAATACAAAAAATATTAACTTTATTTGGGTTTATTAATTATGATCTAACAATTCTTATTCATTTAGTAGCCTTTCTGTAATAATCTTTTTACAATTTATGATTTTACTTATTTGAATCAGTAAAAAAATTGGACACCAAGTGTATTTAAAGTAGTTTCCCGTTCCGGTTATTATTTTTAGTTAGGACTTGTGTATGTTTAGATTTCATTATCTTTCCCTAAAGATAAAGAATTTATCCGATGTTTGTATTCGTACAATCAGTAGAGATCGTTAGATTATTGTTTAAGGTTGATGGACACGCATGTCTTAATTAGTTTTTGTTTTTTTTATTTTTTACGAATTGGTCAAACTCAAACAAAAACATTGTTTTCAATCGTTATGAGTCTACTGTTTGAATAGAATTTTATTATAAATAATTGTCTTGTAAATGGAATTTTTAAAGCATTCTGAATGTCAAAAATAAAGAAAAAAGTGTGCAAGAGAATAATAAACACTACCTGCCAAAAAAAAAGAAAAAAAAGTGAAGTTTTGTTTTATCGGCTGAAAAATATAGGAAATCCGATCCTATATTTAAAGGAACCGACACACACAAACAACCCGATGTGAGTTGTCTCCCTTCCATTTTCACGATGTCTCTTAATCATGTTTTCAAATTGATTTTGTGCAAAAATAATTATATTTTTCCCATTTTTGGCGCTGTTAGAACCACCACAAGGTAATTTTATGTAGTCCTGTGAAGTTTTGTTGAAAAATGTAGGAAATCCGATCCAATATATAAACGTTACAGACACACACACACACACACACACACACAATCTGCGTTTTATAATAAGTAAGATGGACTTCACCAACATCTTCAGAGAAGTTTTCTATTGGCTAAGAAAGTATTCTACAAGTCAATGATTAATATGCACATGTATATAAATGAGGGATTGATTAATGGATGTAATATTTTCTTTGTGTTTGCTACTAATATTGCCAATTTGCTAGTGTATTTGAACAAAAACATTTGTCATGACCCTATTCCACTTAGTTTCTTTAATGATAAAAGCAGCTGAACAGTTTTATATTGATCAAAGCTGGATAATTGACATTTAAAATCAAGAAATAGGATTTTACTTGCTGTGTTGATTGTCATATTAATATAACTATAAGACACTATTTCATGAATGTCAGAATTATGTTTGATTTACCAACTTTGAACTCTTTTGCTGACCTAGAAACCTAGTGTCAGTATGCAATATTATGAAAAGCCATTTAAAAAAAATCAAGTTTTTATGCTCACAATATCAATATTGATCATTCATTTTAATTTATTTAATATATTATAAAGGAATGTAGTAGAATGAACATGGATGAAAGATCTGATTGTTTGGTTAATGATGATGAAATAATTCTTTGATTGGCTGGTGGCCCAATTTGACCAGTGAGTTCTGATGAAATAAGACACACACACACACACACACACACACACACTTGGATAGCAGGCCAGGAAGTCATTTCATCAGTCAGTCAGTTGGAGGAACCAGAAACCAGGATGAGCAGCAGCAAAAGTCAAGAAAGATACAGAATGTCAATGCAGCCTTAGTTTGCCATTGACATGTTTTGATTTCCTTTGCCAACAATATTCCTTGTTTTAAACAAGGAGTCTGTCTGACAAAGAAATAAGCCTGAAATATTTTTTCATGCAACTTGTTTGCCTCGTGTTGTACGAGTGGGTTTTACAATATGTGGGTCTTTTATTTGATGATCCTTTCTTTTTAGCCACTCTTGAATCTCTAAGAAATTACTTTACACATAACAGTAGCATTTCATCTGGAGAATCCATCAGTGTGGTTAAACTCAACAACAAAATTAATCTTTTATCATTGCTTGAATAAATTCTATAAGATATATATATCTGTAATAATTTATGATGATCTACTTTCAGCAGATTATAAGATTATAGATGAATACAAATAGAAAATATGGGGATTAATGTTTTTAGTTTATTGTGCATAAAAAAAAATCATTATTAATTCAGAAATGGTCTTGGATAGAATACATAATTGTCAATATTATAATATGTCATGTTTTTTTGTTATGGACTACTTTCAATCCATTTATAGTATCTCTTCTTGTTAGTTCAATAAAATGATTATCTTTTTATAGTCCTTCAAATCAAATCTGTAGAAAATTAGTTTGATGCAGTGACACTATAGATTTTAGACATTTGTGCAAGTCTTATAATGCTAGGGATAATTTCATTTCTTAAAAATCTCCATCTGTCCAAATAGGAAAAAAACTGAAAATGCAACTACTTTTTCTTTCAATGCTTGTGTGTGTGTATGAAAATAGATTTCTGATAAGACAGTGATTTTTCAATTAATTCACACCCTATACAAAAGTTAATACAATTCTCCTTAATTATATTCCTCTTCAGATACCTGAATAGATTTGATTATAAAGCATTTCAATCATTAATACCTTCCTAATGGTTCTCATATCAAAATCTTTTATATTATTCTGAATTTAGTATTCTCTTGGCTGACTTTTATGATTTAATAAATGCTGAATTTGCAAAAAGATTCCTATTGATTAAACAGCAAAAAAAGCTATTATTGATGAACTAATGTAGGCATTATTGAAACATGAGCAAAAGGCAGTTGGCACTTAGATGAAATGTATTGAGTATAAAGAAACATTTTTGTTATTTTAATTTTAGTGATTGCATCATAATGGATTTAGGTAGAATATCAAAATCAAAGAATTTACTTTGTTTGAAAATTGCCAAGAAATTCCAAATGAACTTCATGCCTACATCAGTTGATTGTTTATCTTTCTGTGATGTTTCATTTTATTATGCAGGTTGTCAATGTTTTAATAATAAACAACTAAATATTAAGCAACTAATGTTGGTAAACTTTTCAAAATTTATTCATATTTATGTGAGTAAGGTATCTGGTGTTTTTTTTTTTGTTGTTTTTTTACAGTAACGTTCAACACTATAGAAGGTCCAGAGGCCACTCAAGGCAGAGGGTTACATTAAAAGACAATTTGTGTGGATAGGAGTGGAAGATAACAGTTAACCCTAGCCTTGAATTGGTTAAGATTGTAGTGATTTGGGAAACATCCTTTTGATAGTTGGTTCTACAGAGTAGTGGTTTGCAGGAAGAATCTGTTCGACTGGAATTTACTTCTCACTGATGGAATACAGAGGGAATATGTAAGTAGCATGGTGTGTCCTTGCCATGAAGGTTTCAATTGGTGGGACCAGGGAATATAGTTCATCCAAGCACTTTCCATGGAAGTAGTGATAGAGCAGTGAGAAAGAGGTTGGAGGTTGGAAAATAATTTCTTACCGACAAGGGCTGTGAGACACTTTTGGACTCTATCAAAGCTGGAGAGCCAGGTCTGGATGGCTCCCGCCCAAATATGACAATAATTCTGGTGTACATTGGTTTATCTATCCTTATTAAAAAAAGTAATAACAGCTTATTTGATATGTGATTTTATTACACAACTTAAAGGTTGTTCATACTTAAATAAGTATATAGATAATTACTGATATTTATTTATTAATTTTGATATATAAAGAGTGGCATGTAAGAAAGATATAATTTTAAAAGAGAAATTATATTGTAAACTTATTGATAGATAGGGATATTTTTGGAATTTGCATAAAAGTTGAGATTATAGAACAATCAGAAAAGAAATTGAAAAAATTTGGCATTATAAGAAAAAAAAGCTGATCTTAAGAATTTCACAAAAAAAGATTTGATAAAAATGAAAAAGATAAAAAAAAGTTTTATTGATCAAGAAACTTTATGAGTATATTCCTGCCAGATTATTCTCCTTCATATTCCATAGAGCTGATGATATCATACAATACATAATATAAAATTGTCAAGGCACAAGAAGAATTTGTCGAACCCCACCATCTTTACAGATATTAATCTAATAGAAAAATGGTAGTTCATCATTAAGAGAGATGAATATGAGAATAGGGAAACAATATTCAAGCAATGATCTCTGGGAAGCAATAAAATCAATTAAAAAAACTAAATTTGAAACCGTAGAATTGGTTGGTTTCATAGGTTGAGTAATAAATAATTTTTGTTTTGTTTATCAACTTTATTTTCATGAAATAAAGTACAACTGCAATTAATTCAATTATTTGCAGTGACTTGTTGCCACTTACCAGGCAGCTCTTTGATAGGTTTTGAGTAAAATACCATAGATTTTGGTGAGAAAAATCTGGTTTTCATTTGAGAAAGTTTTCCACATCAACACATTTTGCAGTGATTGGAAAATGTAATAATTGGTTAGTGAAAGATCAGGTGGATATGATTGGTGGAATAAAACAGACCAACTGAATTCCAAAGTTTTTTGTTGTTATTCTTACTGTATTTGGCTTTGTATTGTCATAAAAGAGATTGATCCTTTAATCTACTATGCACGTTATCATTGCTGTAAAGATACACAAGATACGTTAATGTACTCCATATTTATTCTTAAATACCACAAATGATTAGTAGATAGGATGGTATATTCATCATTACAATTGATTTCCAGAAATGGAAATTACTTATAACTCCATCTAATATTATAGTTTGCACTCTTTCTGTTCCTGCTAAAATTGTACATTTTTGCATTACTAAAATCTGTTATGTGTTGCAAGTGTTTTTATTGAGGCAGATTGCCAACCAAGGCTGAAGAGCCTTTATTTGTTCATTAGTTGAGGTTCTGAACAGTTTTATCTACCTAATTTAATTCACAAAGATTGGGTCAATCAGTGGTCTCGTTTTTAGGCTTTTCCTTATGGTGCCACACACTGTGATTATCATTATTATTAAGTGATGAAGATTGTTGAAATGAATTCACACCAAAATTCAGTGATGCTGAAACAAACTCGTTAGAAGAAAAATATTTGTCGGCTACATGTTTGGATTACAGAAGTTTCAAAGGAAGACTTTCTGAAAAAGGATTTATATCTCAAAGTATTTTTAAAGTTTGAATATTTTTGTATTCTTTTACAAGAGTAATTTGAGTTTATTGGAAAATAAAAAAATACGAAAATGTTGTGCACTAGTGTTCAGCAACAACAACTGTTGCAAAACCAACAACAACAACAGCTTCAACTTTTTGAAAAATTAATGACGAAAACCAGAGAACAAAAATAAAGTTTTTTTCTCTGCCGAAGAATACACGTTATAAATGCCTTAATATTGTGAAGGCAGAAAACGAGGATTTTTTATCGTATGCTAGGACGGTTAACTCATTATGTGAACTTTTCAAAATTGACAAGATTTCGAAAGACTTAGTCCCTGAACAAATATTAGACATTTGAATAACAGCTCCCAAGGACAAGGATATCAGGTCGCGAATTCTTACAATTATTGAAAAAGACGATAAGATTACTTTGCAAAAAGTTACTGAAGAGAGCTAGTGTTTAATTAATGTAAAACGAGACAATACTCTTATAGAGGAAAAGAATGTCTTCAAAGTTCAGCGAGTGAAAGCAAATAAGGCCCCAAACATGAAGAACAAAAAGAAATGTGAATGTTGCAGAGGATTTAATCACACAAAATATAATTGCTGGTATAAAAATAAGATAAGTTTTGAATGTGGTTGTAAGTGACATAAAGTGTCCCAATGCTACAAAAGAAAGAAAAAGACCAGAGAAAAAGTGAATGTGATTCTCTCCTGAAGGGAATTGCGAAATGGCGAGAAATGAAAGTATGTTGATGCACATATAAATGGACATATGGTAAGATTTCTTTTGGATTCAGGTTCTGACATTAGTATAATTGATGAACAGACATAGAGAAACATAGGTCGATCAAAATTGACTGACACAAACAAAATTGTCAGAGATATTTCAGGAAAAACACTCAAATTTAAGGGTGAACTTAAGTGTAACGTTTCGTTTTGTGATAAGACTTTCAGGTTAAAAGTCTAGGTACATAAAGGGAACAACTCCTGCCTTTTCGGTATAGATTGGATCGTACTATTTAACTTATGGGAATTGCCCATAAACTCTTTGTAATCAGGTGAACATCTGGGAAAAGAAGAAATTAAGACACAGAAAAATTTGTGCTCAAGTTGAAGGACAAATCTTCCAGAGTTTTCTCTGAAGGATTGGGTATGTGTTTGAAAACAGGGGTAAAATTTGAGATAAAAGAAAATGTTACACCCATTTTCAAACCTAAAAGTAACGTTCCATTTTCTTCATTAGATTCTATTAACAAAGAACTAGAGAAATTGGAAAAATTAAATGTTATTTCGAGAGTGGGTCACTCAGATTGGGCATCGCCTACCGTGTATCTTAAAAAGAAAAATAATAGTATTAGAGTGCAGATTTTTCGATGAGCTTGAATGACTGTCTAAAAGAACAAAGCCATAAGAAATATGCCTGCCCCAGATAACATGGCAAAATTGCAATTATTTTTAGGCTTGGTGCAGTACTACACAATATACATTCCAAAGATGTATGAATTAAGAGCACCGTTAAACGAATTGTTGAAAAAGGGGGTTAAATGGTATTAAAGACTGAAAAAGCTTTTTCAAATTAAAAATTGTCTACTGACTGATTTAGAAAAAAGAAATCATTGTTGCTTTGGACACTAGTGAATATGGAGTTGGAGCTGTGCTACTTCATAAATATGAAGATTGTTCAACAAAACCAATTGTATACACTTCAGCAGAAAAGAATTACAGTCCGATCAAAAAGAAAAGTTTAGCAATCATTTTCACAGTTAAGAAATTCCATCATTTCCTTCACTACAACCTGACCACAAGCCGTTACTGACCATTTTTGGATTGAAAAAGGGCATTCCAACTCATTGTCCAAACTGATTACAATGGTGGGGTATAACATTATTGAATTACTATTTTAAAATGGAGTACATCTCATCTAAAAACTTGGGTCATGCAGATGGCCTGTCAAGGTTGATTCCAAAACAATGAAACTTTGGAAGAAACTAATTGTGGCTGCAAAGGACGAACAAGAAATATCACATTTGCTGTGTAATACTGTTAGGGAACTACCAGTGACACTGGAAGACATAAAGAAAGCAGCAGAAAAATGATGATTTTATTAAAACTATGAAAAAACAAGCCAGGATAAATGAAATAAATAAAAAGGGAATAAAAATTTCTCTGTATTTGATCTGCGAAAATACGCCAATGTATGCAGACAGGGTGGTGATGCCACAGGCATTACATAAAAAAATCCTAAAAGAATTTCATATGGGTCACCTTGGCATATCTCGTATGAAATCTCTTATGCAAAGTTACATTTTCTGGCCACGAATGTATGCAGACGTCAAGAATGTTGCGAAAAACTGCAGAAGGTGTCAGTTAGCTGCAAGAGCCCCACCAGTTAAAACACAATCATGGTCAGGAACAGATATCCCCTGGACATGTCTACACATGGATTATGCAGGACCACTTAATGAGTATTATTACCTGATCATTGTGGATAGTTTCTCGAAGTGGCGAGAAGTTTTTAAATACAAACGCCCAACATCTATCAGTGCCTTAGACGAAGTTTATAGCTGCTTTGGAGTTCCTCTGACATTGGTTAGTGATAATGGAACTGCATTTACAAGTAAAGAATTCAAAGAATACTGTGCATCATTGGCCATTGAACATATCACAACCCCGACATACCACCCAAGGTCAAATTGCCAGGTGGAAAAATTTGTGGACACGTTCAAACGTGCGTTAAAGAAAAATCAAGGTGTAGACACAGAGCAGAAAGCTATACAGAAATTCTTAGCTGTATATAGGGTAACACCAAACACAAAAAATACTGCAAATCATCACCTGCTGAATTGATGTTTGCCAGGAAGATAAGATCTATATTCGACAGATTGTTGCCTTGTCCGAAAAGGAAAATACATAGCAAAGAGAATTTCTGGACAAAAAAGTATACGCCTAATGAAAAAGTTTTCTTTAGGAACTACTGAAGTGGAAAATGTTTTTTGGAGGATGGAGTTATTTCAAACAGGATTGGAAGAGTGGTTTATATAGTGAAAGGAATAAGATTTGTATGCAAAAGGCACATAAATCAGTTACGACCATGATACTGGGAAATCGTTCAACAGGATGATGAAGAAGTTCCGATGGATATCCTGTACGTTACATTTGAGATAGCACCACCCACTAACATACCAGAATGCACGGATACATCTACTACACCAGCTTTGCCTGTAAGATCGTGTTTGCCTCGAAAGAGTATAAGAAAAAGAAAACCAATGGTGTGTTTGAGTCTGGACCCGAAAAAAAGAAAATATTAGAAGCTAAAATTTTCTAGAGGAAAATTTCAGTTCAGGAGGAGGTGATGTAATGGAATAACCAGTCACCCCCATGAATTTGCTACACTATAGGTAGTAAGTACCTATAAAGTCAACTGTTTATGAGAGACTGGAGGAAGAGTGAGAGTGAGATGACGCAAGCACGAACAACCTTCCAGTTAGTGGCACTCACTACTAGATTGACCTGTGTGTATAACTGTACCATATTTCATATTGTACTGGTTGTGTACAATAAACCTTTCTTCTATTATCCACCTGCTGTTAAGTATGTGTAGATGAGAACCGAGTTATCTGCCCCTGCTAAACAAGCTGGGACAGAGTTACCTGCCCTTGGCATAATATATATAAAGTGGACCGGTGAACGCGGCTGGCACGTTTTACTGACATACAGTATCTGACATGTCGAACGGACTCATCACACTTTACATGGCACTGTGAACAGGATTGTTTTGCAAAACGTGGATTTTTACCAAACTACAATAGACACTGGGCTTACCCACTGCCAAGCACCATGGAGCAGGAATATTTGAAATTAATGAATCAACTTGTGGAGCTCCAGAAGGAAAATATCGAGCTCAGAAAAGGAATGATTTGTGGACACACCAGCATTCTGCAGATTATGAAACCAGAACGACCCTCGATAGGGCTGGATATAACGGAAGGAGAATGGGCATTGTTTTTGGACACCTGGACCCAATACAAGGATATGTGCAGATTGGAGGACGCAGTCCGGAACGAATTACGGGCAATGTGTACACCGGAAACAAATCATCTATTATTTGAGCTGATAGGTCCTACAAAGCTCAACTCTGCTTCAGAGGAGTTTCTATTACAACAGATACGACTTATCGTGGTGAAAGGATTACATAAAGAGGTTCACCGGCAGAAGTTCCACTCCATGACGCAGAACGAGGGTGAGTGCATAACACACTTTCTATCTAGATTACGTGGCCAAGCGAAATTTTGCGAGTTTAATGTTCAGTGCCCAAATGAGCAAACTTGCGGGCAAAAAGTGGATTATTCGGAAGATATGGTTGCCGGACAGATGATAGCCGGGCTTGCCAATTTAGACCACCAAAATAAAATATTGGCAGAGGCAGCCTCGCTTGTTACTTTGGACTGGAACTTCAGTCGTTTAGTTTGCCTCGAAATGACAGACAAGTCTGCACCCCACTTCCATGACACCACACGCCCTCTTGCATCATTCAACATGCAAAGGTCTGACCAGGAACAGCCGCTCCAGGAGACTGAGACCCCTTCGACCCTACAACGCAAGAAACCATGAAGCGGATGTGGAAGGACTTCACACCCTGGAGAGTCAATGAACCGGAAGGATTGTCCGGCGGTCAAAATGAAATGCCAGTTTTGTGGGATAATGGGGCATATGAAGAAAGTATGCCGGAAGCTCGCGGAATCCAAAGCAGAGGCAACGAGTGGATGTCAAAAAGCGACAACTCGTTTATGTTTACCAGCAGTACTCTGAGAGATCAATTTACCCGCCGAATTGACAAGCATGGCAACATGCGGGTAGTGGACGTGCCCCACCTCAAGTGGAACGGAAAAAAATTTCAAAGGAGCTCTCCAGAGCCGCCCCCATTAGTCAAGGTAGAGATAACCATGATGCCTGGGACTCACGCGACCTTTGGGCACATACCACGGAAACCAATAACCCAACATGCTCACCCCATCCTCGCCTTTGCAGATACCGGGGCACAGACCTGTTCAGCTGGACTTGAGATCCAGAAGCTTCTTGGGTATCCAGATGGATATCTAGTATCAACCACTCACTGGATACGAGGCATTACCAATGACCGACTATGCGTCAAAGGTGTATTATTTTTATGCATAAAGGTGGGGATGAAGGAAACACGGCAGGCTGTGTACGTGTCAGACAACACAGCTGGTTTCTACCTGTCACAAACAGCATTAAAGGACTTAAACCTACTACCGTCCAATTTCCCGACATCATTGTCATGGAACAACTCATCATGAATGGCGAAAGAAATAGCCCCGTGTGGATGCCCTCGCAGAGTGCCCGTCCCAACTAAGCCCAGAAGAATTCCATTCAAACCCATCCAAGTCAACAGAAACAAGATGCAACAATGGCTACTGGAATACTTCAAGTCCAGCGCATTTAACACATGCCCACATCAACCACTGCAAGCAATGGAGTGCAAACCATTGGACATCGACTTCATCCCGGGTGCAAAACCGATGGTAGTTCATACGCCAATACCTGCCCCACACCATTGGAAGAAGAAAGTGAAAGAAGAGCTGGACAGGGATGTCGCCCTTGGCATAATAAAACCAGTGCCAGTAGGCACTCCGACTACCTGGTGTTCAAGGATGGTGGTTGCACCGAAAAAGACAGATCCCCAAGGCGCATGGTAGATTTACAAAAGCTGAACAATGCAACCAGGAGGGAAATACACCACACATCATCCCCATTTGATCAGGTATCCAGGATACCAGCACACATGAGAAAAACTGTCCTCGATGCGTGGAACGGATACCACAGTCTACCGTTGTCTCCAACTGCACGAAATGTTACCACGTTCATCACCGAGTGGGGATACAGATATTGCCGGCCCCTCAAGGATTCCACGGATCAGGGGATGGATACACCCATTGGTTCGACGACATCACTGTGGACATGACCCGGAAAACCAGATGCATAGATGACAGCCTCCCATGGGATGATTCAATAGAATTCTCGTTCTGGCATACGGTCGAATACATTAGCCACTGCGCAGACAAGGGAATTGTATTCAACCCTGACAAATTCCATTTTGCTGAAATGGAGGTGGAATTCGCAGGATTTTTGGTTACCGACGGTTATGACGGAAGGTATTCTCCACTTTCCCACACCTACGAATATTACCGCATCAGGTCCTGGTTTGGACTCATGAACCAGGTGTTGTACGTGTTTTCCCAAGTGGACATTATGGCCCCCTTCCGGAAACTATTAAAAACAAAAAACAGAAAATTTTATTGGGATGAATCACTTGAACACCGATTGCAACAGTCAAAAAGAGTGATAGTGGAGAAAATCGAAAAGGGCGTTCGAGCATTCAAGAGGAACAGAGCAACGGGGCTGGCAACGAACTATAGCAAAACAGGAATCTTGTACTTCCTATTTCAGAAGCACTGTAAGTGCCCCGGTGAGTTGAACATGGATTGCAGAGATGTCCACTGGAAGGTCATTCTGGCTGACTCCCTGTCCACCAATGACACTGAATCATGTTGCGTACCAGTGGAAGGAGAGGCTTTAGCCCTTGTTTACGGACTAGAGTCATGCCGGATGTTTGTACTCGGATGCCCGAACTTACTGGTAATATAAAAGGAGAGATTGATGATGTATACATTCCAGATAAGGCATCGTCCTGGAAAACTGAATTTGGCACCTGACTGCGCCTTCCGATATCCGGCAGGTACTCCACGTGAATGCTCAGCCCAAACTATCGACACCGCCTTCACATCGATGTACAATAGCTACCCCAAGCTAAAGGCTATCACATGGTAGAGGTTTGTCGCCGCAGCGGCCATTGATGAGGAATGCCGGACCATAGCAAAAGTAATTCAAGATGGTTTCCCCAAATCATGACATCCCACCCATAGCTCGAGTTTTTTGGCCCATGCACGAGGAGTTATACTGCTTGGAAGGAGTGACAGTAAAGGCCAACAAAATTCTAATACCTCGACAACTTCGAGCAGAGGTACTGGAATTACTCCATGCCGCTCATCAAGGCGTGAACGGCATGTTGACGGATGTGAGATAGCGATTGTTCTGGCCAGGTTTGGATGCCAGTATCAGGCAGACCAGATCTCAGTGTCGCACCTGCAACACAATCGTGCTGTCTCAGCCAAAGGACCCGCGGACCCGGAGTTTCCTTTTCAACAAGTCGTGGTGGACTTCGTGGACATACAGGGCAAAAGATACATGGTGGAAGTGGCCCTAATGTCGTCAGGAAAGGCCAAAAATGTGTGCGATACAATGAGGACTTGGCTTTGCACATATGGTGCACCTGAGGAAATATCCTCAGACAGAGAACCCCCATTCGAATCCCAGGAATACAACATCTTTCTAAAAAACTGGGGTATACGAAAACGCACTTCGTCAGCCTATTACCCCCAAAGCAATGGGCACGCAGAGTTAGTGATGAAAACAGCAAGACAGATACTGTTTGACAACACAGACAACAGCGGACACCTATGCCAGGATAAAGATGCCTGGGCGCAACACTCCCGTCCAGGACCTAGACATGTCCCCAGCCATAATGCTCTACAGTCAAATAATTAAGGGCCATCTTCCGGTCCTGAAGGACAAATACCAGACACGAAGCAATGGAGAGAGATAGGTGAACTGAGAGAGTTGGCAATGGCTAGGAGGCATATGCGAAACAAGCAATTCTATAACCAGCATGTGTAGATGAGAACAGAGTTATTTGTACCTGCGAAACAAGCTGGGACAGAGTTACCTGCCCTTGGCATAATATATAAAGGAGACTGGTGAACGCGGCCAGCATTTTACTGACATACAGTATCTGACGTGTCGAACGGACTTGTCACACTTTACAAAGTATTTATTCCCTTAGCACAGAATATAACAGTAACTAATGAGGTAACTGGACAGTTAGGTACCTTTGGATCAGGGACAGAAGTTTAAATCTTGCTAGGGGCTTTTTCTTTATTTTAAATTCACAGGGTTTATTAACAGTTGGGGAATGATAATCTGAGACTTTCAATAAAAAGCAAATGAAATTAGGATAAAAGCTTTTGTAAAAATTAATAATTTATATTTATCAGAAGTTCCTGTAAATTTCCCTATATTTAACTAATGAAACTGATAAATTTTATTCCAAAGAAATCTTGTAGTACTAAGTAGTTTTGACAATATTTCCTTACTTTTTTTAATTTTATGATGATTTTCTTTCAGTGGAAGTTGGAGATATCAGCATTCACTCTTTCTTTTTGATAGCTTTAATAAAGATTTTCTGTTTTCTAATTTAAATTGTTCATTACGGTTTTAACATTTGTTTTCCTAATTTTTATCTTTTGTTTTCTATTTGTCTTTACAGTAACATTTTATTAAATCCATTATTGAAGACATGTTCTTTTTAAATCTATTCTAATTTGATTATTATATATATTGCTATTATTAAACATGATAATAATTTTAAAAAGAATTTACAACATTTTAAGTTTATCTGAATGTGATCCGTTTTCCCACTTGTTTTCCTTGATGCTAAAGAATTGAGAAAATGTATTAGGCAGATTGAAAAGTTATATTTTTTTATCATCTGATGATTACTATGAATTTAATTTGACCTGTCAAAATATAAGGTTTCTAACCATTCACATTTTTCTTTTCATCCTTTTCCCATTTCTACTGATGAGGCATAACATTATTGACTGTTAGAATACCAAACCTCTATTTAGTCTGTACCATAGCATTCATCATTGTAGCCGTTTTCTAGTGACAGGTGCATTTTTATAGAGTTTAGGCTCAGTCCGATTTAAATTGCTTTCGAAGTCATATCAGATCTTGTGCAAGTCATCATGCTTCTTTATCCATTTTAACATAGTTTGCTACATACATTTTCACTTATTATTTTCTGTAGCGAGTTGGTAATAGGATTTTTTTAATCAATCTTATGCTTTCAAAAAAACACTTCTTTGCTTTCTGTAATCTTCTTAATTGAAAATGGACAGAATAGTTTCAGTATGTGTAGGAAAGAAAATTTTATAATAATTTCTGTAACCAAACAAGTTTTTTTTTTCCTTTGATTTCCTGATCCCCCCCCACTTGTTAACGAGATGAAATAAAATCAAATTTAGAGATTTAAGATCACCTAACAAATAGGACATTAGAAAAGTGGAAAGAGATTATGTCCCTTTGTAGTTTTAAGCATTTCACCCCAAGCAAGGTGGGAGTGTCACTAGTACAGGAAGTGTGAAAAAAGAAGCTGTTGGAGTAGAAGAGACAGTTATATTTAATTGTTTCGACAATAAAAGGGTGGGACCAAGAATTCAACCTAGTAGAATGCTTAAATTCATGCAGTCGGGGCATCAGAGCAGGTGCCATGAAAATATTTATAGAAAAGACAGAGGGAAGCCACATTACATTGGTGAGAAAGTGACTGGAGTCGAGATCTCAAGTCAGTCTTTGGATTTTGTTGAGAAACTTGAAATGAACAGTGGGGGCACCAGACCATATATGGCAACAGTATTTCATGCATGAACAAATGGTAGATTTCTAGATGTGAAGGATGGGCTCAGATGAGAATAAAATTTCTGGCACAACAAAGAGGACCAACTTTCCTTGTGGTAGATGTAACAATTGATTCAATGTGGTTGTTCCACCTTGGGTCAGTGGAGAACGTGAGACCAAGAAGGTGCAGTGAGGCGCTCTTGTGGAGTTGAGCATCAACCATGCTGATAGGAGGCAGGCACGTTTCTCTATGGTGAGCAAATGACTGCAGTTTTCATTTTTGAATGCATTAAAATTCTGTAGCGGACATGAGACAGAACCTGGGACGAGCACAACTGGTCGCGACTTGCCTTGTCCCCACCAAAAAAGAGCCCGTATTTGATTAGCATGTAAAGATACAGCAGTTGAAATGAGGGAGAGAAAAAAAAAGCACTTACTGCTCTGCCGTAATCCATCCTCGGCCAGATAACGTAAAAGAATGAGGGGGACTGGCATCGCATTTTTATGCAATAACGATGCAATGCATTATGGGACATGGACGCAATGAATTATGGGATCACATGAAGACGCAAGGGATTATGGGTATATGAACAACTATAAAAGCAACTACTTTTTTCCGAGTCGGCGAGTTCTTCGAGGGACGTTCACGGTTGACGGCAAGAACGGGCAGTTAGTGTGATTTTGAGACAGAACTCAAGAAGGAACGACTCAAGGTTGAAATACCAGTTGGGAGAGCTTGAATTTACTCGCTGGTTACTGTTTTCTTTATTCGCCTCAAATTCACAAGCCATTTCTTGCCCTAGTAAACCACAGATTGGAGATCATTTTCAAGATCAACGGCCAGATTAACTTTGTCAGCAATGCTGGATTTACTATTAAATGGTAGTGTTATCTGAGTAGTTACTTGAATTTTTGGCTTTTGTAAGCAAATTTTGATTTATGAGAACCATTATTTGATATTGTTATGTCTTTTTGAACATAAATTAGAATAGTGTTGAGGAAGTTTCTTTTCTGCTGCAAACCTATCACACCAAAAAAGATCAACATTATACTCAAATGCAAGATTATCCACTAACCAATACATCTAATTTGAATATTGATAAGTGATTATTATTTGAAAGAAACAATCAATTCCAGTGTTTTAAATGTCTTTAAGTATATATCTGTTAACAGAAAATATCCTATTTTTTAGTAAAGAATTTAAATTTATGTACTGGCAAGGATTAATGAAAAATGATATTGTTTTCATGTCTAGGATCAAATGGTGCTTTTCCTAATTTATTTGAAATACAGACTGAAGTAAAATGAATAAAATATTCAAAGTATTTAAAAGTTTCTTAATTTTTCATTCTGACTTTTCAGCTTTAACAAAAAATGAAAATGTTCTCTTTCTTAGTCTATCTCTAAATTTGGTTTCATTCATCTTGCAGAGGTTAACTATTTAGAGAAGGAGAAATGCACAGGAAGCTAAATTTTGAATAAAATATGATTGTTGTCAAATATTAGAAACTTAAATTAATTATGTTTGCAGCACTTTGTTAAAATTAAATTTTTACAGAAGTTTTCATTTTTTGTTGAACAATATTACAAAATAGAATCACATTTCATAAAGATTAAGTGTTAAATTCAATGCAACTCCCCTCCTCTACTGAAAGCTTTTTTGTGTTAATTCCTCCCACCATCAGAAATCCCCAAATGAGAAAGAACCACTTAACCAAAGATTCCAAAATAAGTCATGTAAGCAATCCTAAATGTAAAAGGCACAAACTCTAAAATTAATTTGGAAAAAGAAACCATTTCAACATATTTGAAAAAAATAGAAACAAGACAATCTTCCATTTCAAAAACTACCAAATCAAAAACAACTAATAAATTATCTGAATACTATATTATGGCCCATAAAATCATCCAATGGGAACTCATGTTAAAAGAACTAATTTCCCTTTTAACTCATTCTTCCCAAGTTTACAACACTTTACTTGGTGGTCAAACTTATATACAATTGGGCTGTTTCTGTCTCTTCTTTGACAGCTAAAATGAACAAAAAGGGAACATTATTGTTATAGCAAGAATTATTTTCTCCTTGTAAACAATGAAATGTTTTAATGATGCCACTTACATTTGCTAAAAGTAATTCTTTAATATTATAAATGTTGTATTTTTAAATTTTTCTCCTTTTAAAGATTCTTTTTAATTATATAAGACAGTCATGGAAACATTCTTCATAGCAATTAATATAGAAAGACTAACATTAAAACCATTCATTATGATATGATTTCTGTCTTTAGTTATTGCATGAATATACCCTATTAAAATTAGTAGGTGCTAGTATTATTATCATAATCTAATCACAAAGGCTTATAATTTATCTTCAAGGATATCCTTGTGTATAAATTAATCCACTTGGATGAGTTAGCTTGCTGACATCAGATGAATTTATTGCCCTTGGGATGCACCTGTTCATTGTACAGTCTAGGTTGATCTACATAAACTTGTGTTAAACTTTATTGATCCAACAGATATTTTTATAATGTTTCTTGTAATATCCATGTAACCAAATGATGTGTAAACCAAGTTAATATTTTCATAAGAAATTGTCATACAAAATTTCCTAAGAATGGAAATTATAAATTATTACAATTTGTTTTCCTATAATAAATAGTATGATAGAAAGTTGTCATTAAGTATATCGATCAATAATTATTGAAATAATTTTCATCCTAAGAAATGTTTTTAGCCCCTTCTAAAATGTCTTTTTGTATCTAATTTCTATAACTGTGTCACAAAAATTTGTATGATAAAAAATTAAATTCACTAGTTTTTTTTTTTCCTGTATAATGAAAAAGTAAAACTTTATTAAAAAGCAAGAATTATCAATTTTGCAATACTACTGTGTAAAACTATACTATTGATTACAAATGAGAATAGTCTTATTTTGCCTCCTTTTGTTATGTTGAAATTGTCTTAAGCAAATTGATAATGAAAGTCTAAATGCTTCAGCCAAAATGTTTTTTCTTATTAGTTGATCAATGTAAAGCTTTCAAATGCATTTTGTCTCTGTGTGTGTGTCTGATTTGAAAAGAAATTTGTGAGGATAATTTTATGCTTTGTGTTATGGACATTTTGATTAATAAGTGAAATAATACCAAAAATCTCAGTATAAGAAAACCATAATTGTTGTTGGCTGTGGTTCAGTTATTTATTATTATGTGAACTGTGTAGATTATTTTTCTATCTTTGATTAATCTTCAGGGATTGAGTTATATGAAGTACAATTTTTATGTAAGGAAATATTCTAGATGCATTCATGCTCAAAAATATTTATCAAAGTGAACATTGTGAAGAATATTCTGCTATTTTGGAACTGTGGGAAAAGTGTTGGAAGATAATTTTTGTTGACAGTTTGTAAATATATGAGATAATTTCTGTGTGTATACAGTTTTGCATTTGAGATAATTTTTTTTTAATTTGGTATATGGCCAATCAATGTTACATATTCTAAATATTCCAATGAGAACATTAACTTTGTCAAAATTTTCTTTCTTTTATTTTATTCTTGACTATTCTGGATTCTGCTGCTTGGCAATGTCAGCTAGATAGACATACACGCTTACCCTTTTAAATGTTTAAAAAAACAAGCAAACAATACTATTGAATATATCTACTTGATTCCACATGTTGAACTTAATTTGTTTTGCTTTCTTATATGAATATATATTTTTTATTCTTCATTTAAAAAACAAATCAAGTATATTTTTGTAGTTTCTTAGAAATATTACATAAAATTAATCTCTAATAAAAGATAAAGTATCTCTCATGATAAATGAATACTTACACATTTTTCATCTACAGTATATAAATATAAGGTTCTTTTTTTCACAGGGAGCAAATCTATATATATAAAAAATAATCCCCATAAACTGTGTTGCTTACTCTAATCCTCTATTTGGGTGGCTCTGGAGCCTTGTACAGGTTGAACATTATTGTAAAAAAAGGAAAAAAAAGAAAAACTCTTGAATTAAGTTTTTTCAAATGCAATAGTTGCTTTAGCTATTCTGTTTATGATTTCTAGTGAAGCATTTGACTTTATTTTATTTTCTATGTATGGAAAAGATTATACTTACTTAAACAATTTGCCATCAATTTTGATATGAAAAGATTTGGGATTTCCACACCTCTTCTTTTACTTTGTATTGCTTTTGATTATCAGTCTAAGTCAACATAAAAATAAGAATAATAATCATGTAACCACTTTACAATAATGATGACTGTAGATACATGTGTCATAAGCAGTAGATTTTAGTGCTCCAAAAATGGTTGAAGTTGCAAAAAGTGCTCAATAAAGAACTGAGTAACATGAAATATGATTTAAGATATAAAATAGTTGCTTATTCACTACTGTAGTTTTGTCACTTTGGCTCATCAGACAGAGTTTAGAAACAATTTTGCATATATATGTATCACTTTCTAGACAAGGCACAGATGTTGCATTGATCCTAGACGTAGCACACAAATACTACACTGATCCTAATTAGAAATGCCAATCTTTATGCAAATAATCCATTCATTTTTATGGGTACAATCCTAGTTATAAAAAGGAAAACATTTAATATTTTAATTTGACTTATACTTACCTTGAACTCATAATGCAATCTAGAAATATTTTGTTAAAAAAGATTAACTAAACCAACTGTGCAGTTAGTTTTCTTTGAAATCTAATAGATGATAATGTCAGTAGCATTGATGATAAATAATAAATTTGGGGCCAGTGCTCTACTTTAAAGGGCAAGTGCAAAGTAGATTGATAGATAGTGGCTATAATAATAAAGAAATGATTTTATCCTTGGTTCTCATAACTGATCAATCAACAAAATTGTGAATCTAAATTCTCATCCACAATTGTTAGCCCCTTCTCTTTTTATTGGTATTGGGTAAGATAATATATAAAAATGAAAGTAGGCATCATGCATAAATGTACATAATTTAAAAATATATATTTTTTTTTTCTTTTGGAAATGGATTTATTTCTCAGGATAACTCTGAGTGTATATGAATAAAGTGGTTTGCATTACTATTCCAAACACAAGGTTAATGCAGTTCATTATTACATTCTATAATAAATGTAAGCTTGAAGCAAATGGAATAGTTTAACACTTATAAATCTAAATAGTGAATAGTTTAACACTTATAAATCTAAATAGTGAATAGTTTAACACTTATAAATCTGCAGTATATCAATAAGATCAGTATCACAAATTGTTTTTAATGTTTTGAAAGTTCCACCTGTGTCATTGTATTTGGAAATATTTGAATAGCTTAAAATATATTAATGTGGATATTGTTGAAAGTGGTTGCTGAATGATTATAATCAGTCATATGCTGTATCAAGTCATGAAGTTTTTTCATTGCTGATTAAATGGTAGAAAAGCTAATGTTCTCTATCATTACATATAAAAGGAACTATATACATAAAGGAAAGTTGAAAATATGTCTTGTCTGGATGCTGTTCATCAAAGATGTCCCAAATTAATAAGTTTATGAATGAGAAAGCAATTCAGTTTTTGTTTATTCTGTCATGTGGTGAGGGCTAATCATTGTGCTGATGTCACTGGAAGAGAAATGATGTTGATCCATGTAGCCAGCAAATCATTGTGGCATGACATATCAGGAATGTTGAGCCTGCAAGTCAGTGAAATATTGAGCCTGGTTCATGTTTTATTCATAAGATTCAGTCAAGAAAGATTTTGGCAAATCCATGGCTAAATGGCAATATTAATGGCAATGAAAATATTAGCTGTTTCCTTATAAGGAAACATTTGGCATTCATTGACTGAGCAGCTGGTACTGCTTTCAATTGAAATTTATAAAATCTTTCTCATAAAACAATTTTTACTGAAAATAGCTGTTATTGCTCTTTCCAGTATTGATGGAGGCTTCTTTCCTAACCTTTTGTATGAAGAAGTGTGAAAAGTCAACATCTTGATTGTTATTATTTCAGTTACATATCCATTTTAGTTGTTGCTGTTGTTGAAAGTTCTCAGAGATTATGTAGTTTCTATTATTTGGTACAGTTCAAAGAATAGTTTTCATCAAGATCCACAGGTTTCACTTGCTCAAAGCCAATTTTTATACATTGATCTTAGAAAGTGGTTGTATACAGCTGACAATTTATATATTTTTGAATGGGTTTGGTAACCATGCATGGTGTCTATATGAAAGTCTCGATCTGACTAGACTATTTAAGAACATGACTTTACGCTGATTTTCTGTTCAAGATCATTCTTATCCCAACCATGAATAACTATGTAATCAGCATAACCCCCCACCCCTCATCATTAGTACATTGGCCTCAGAAAGGAAAGGGGGATTGCTGTTTTATGTTTAGGGACATAAAAATATTCATAATCTTTTTTGTCTTATAACAAAAAATTCCACTGATGCTTTGATAATTATTAGATACAGAACATTTTGGTTATGTTTACTGGGATAACCTAGTTGTTATTTTTAGTTTTTCTTCTTTAAACATTTTTTCTAGATCATTTATTAGTTGCTCTATACAGAAATAGGTTTACTTAATCTTGTGTAAGTATTAAACTAAATTGAAAGAGTTTAAGAATTATTAGTTATTGGGATATTTCTGTTTCATATTTTTCTTTTAATTCCTCATTACACCATCTGAATATCATGACTATTTGTTGCTAAAATATCTCCCATTTCTGAAACCAGACAATTTTTCAATATTGATTGTTAAGGATTTCTTTTTCTCTGATTAATGATTTATTTTCATAAGTTGGAATTTACGTAAACTGAGTCATGTCTGGCATTAAGCAACATATCTTTGAGTAAATATTAAAGATTTCACTCATAACCAATTGCTCAAATCATGTTGCAAGCCAGTGCACTTTAAAAAACAAAAAGCAGCAGTTTTATTATCAAGTGGTCATTCTTGTGATCAGGTCTTAAAATTAGAAATTTTAATATAAGTTTTTGTTCAGAAGGCTATTTTGCTAGTTTTGATGGGGTGTTCACTCCTAACCTTTTATTTTTAAGTAGTGTGGAATTTCAGGAAAATAGGTTTCTCAAGTCCAGTAGCTGTTATCACTTTTTCCTGTGTTGATAGGTTTTAGTAATGAATTTATTTTAGTTGTAGTTCCTTATTTACCCCCCACCCCCATGCACTTTTTCAGTTTTGCCGTTTATGATTATTTTTTGTATGCTTTTTTTAATTTTTTTTTTTTCCCAATAAATCTTTCTGAAGAAGTATTGGATGAAAAAGGTCCCTTTTTAAAGAACGCACTCCATAATTTTTAAAACAATATCTATCTATCTATCAATCAATCATAATGAAGAGAAAGAACAGTAAGATATATAATCCGGTGTTCTTATTAATTATTTTTATTTTTACAAAACAGTGCTCAATGCAAATCTACAGAGTATAAATATTATAAATTTACTAATTTAAAAATATGGTTCCATAGCTATACAGGAATTACCATGTTTTAAAAACAGAAACTAAAAACTTCAAATTCAATTATAGAATTAAATTAAAGTCCCTAGTCATGTTTCATTTTCAAGCGAATTTTGGAAAATAAGTTATTCCAAAATTCGCAGTAAGGTATTCATTTTCACTGACAACTATTGTATCAACATATTAGTTACTTTAGAAAAGAGTCAAGGAAGTGTTGGGGTGCCTTTTTTCAAACGAATGATAACATCCATTCAACGCATATCATCTGGTCTATTTCAACGACAGAAAGTTTTTGGCACTTTTGTTATGCTGTTAAATGTGTATTTGCATACATAAAGATGCATGCAAATATGTATTTGCATACATAAAGATGGTTGTTTGTATATGAATACATCGTATTGAACTACAATTTGTTTTTTTGTTGATGACTTCTTAAAGGTTTTTTTTTAGCTTATGATTGGGTTAAGTTTTTAAACTTATTGCTTTAATTGACTTTGAAATTTAAAAATTTTTTAAGCTAATTATTTAAGGCTGTTGGTGTCGGTAAAAAACCATTATCTGATGTCTTTTGATTTAATAAATTTTCGTTTTTTAGAAACTTGATAATGTGTAGTTTTTCATGTAGGCATAAGGGGCATAGGTCATCCAAGGTTTTACAAGTTCTTGTTCTATTTATTATTTTCCATTTTACTTTTGGTGTTTTTATTTGTTTCTTTTAAATGCCAAAAATATTTAGATAAGGATGTCTGATTTCTATTTATAATATTATTGAAGGAGCTTTTGTGTTGTCTCCACCTTATTTTAAATTCATTCTTTGTAGATCCTACATATATCTTTTCAGTGTTTGGATTCTCAATGGATGAGATTGTGCACTTGTATACCATAGATTCTATGCTGCATTTATTATCCAACGGGTAATCTTCAGGGTTTCTACAATCACATAATTTTTAATTATTTTTGTCTAATTTTAATTTAGGGTTGTTATTTATTTGATTTTGGCATGCGTGTTTTTTCAGGATTTTATTTTGTTTTTTTTTATGATTCTTTCTAGATTTTCACTGCAACTCTAACTTAATTTTAAGGTGTTTTTTTTAATAAAAAAAGACCTTGCTAAGTTTCCTATCAGTAGGAAAGTGGATGCTATATTGATTTTAGTTGTTTCTGTTATTAAAAACTCTCAAGTGAAGTGGTTTCTGTTATCTGATAAGGGTTCTTTGTTATTCTGTAGTGCCAGGCAACAAGAAAGGATGTTTTTTGTCAAGATGCATAGTTTTCACTCACACAAACCCAGTTTTAACCATTGATCCAGTTGACAGTTTACATATTTTTGAATGGGTTTAGTGACATACACTGACTGGGCTATTAAGAACATGACTCCAGTTTTCAGGTTAATGTTTTTGTTTTGTTGCAATTTGAAGTGTTGGGCAAAAGTACCCTTAGCACAGCCTATTCTATGTTCATTTTCTTTATCTCCTATTTGTTATATATATATATATATATATATATATTTCTCTTTTAATATTCTCTAATTAGAATTGTTAGATTAAATACTTATCATATGGAGATATTTTCACTTTAAATTGATAATTTAATTTAAATTTATATGTATCAATCTTTAACTATCAATATTGGTAGTAAAATATTAAATTAGAAATATTTGTTTGGATATTTAAACACTTAAGTCATCACCTAACGTTAAATATTAACTGTGAAATTAAAGAAAATTTTTTAATAAATTTAAATATAAGTATATGTGCTTATTTGTAAATGTATGTGTATGTAATTTATGTATGAATATGTATAATTACCTGGGTATATCGATACATGTGCGTGCCTATGTGTGTAATGGCACATGTAAATGAACGCATGTATATGTAGGATTTGCATAAGTATATATGTTGTATATATATATGAAAAAAAAACAACAACAAAATCTTTAATATTACCTTCAAATATTACTCCATCTTAATCCAAAACCTAAACTTTAAGTAAGAAAGATTACCCATCTAAAAATAATTACAAATTACATTCATAAATTAGATTCAAACTGATAAAGATGTTACCTTAACTGTCTTTTACAATATTAAAAGAGTACTATTGGTCGGGTAAACAAACTCTTCTAGTTTAAAAATTTTTTTAATATGTTCTCTATGAATGTGTTAATAAATACAGTATTTAACTTATATTAAATCCCTAAATTATTTGTAAAAAAAGTTAAATATTTAAATTGCTAGCAAGCATCTAATTAATTTCTTCGGGGTTTATTTGACATCTAAATTACTATCAAACATTAAAATCTATTTTTTTTTTTTTTGCATAAATTGCTAAAACTTACCAACCATCTCCTAAATATGTAAAACCCATTTACAGCCCCTTTCTCTTTACTTCCCTCTCCCTATTCTTTCTTTATCCTTTTTCCTTTTTCTTTTCTCTCTTCTCCCCTCACATTTCAATATATCACTTCTGTTAAGCTAACCGTTGAAATAGGTCAAGGTCTAGTCACTCCTCCTCCCCCAATACTAAGTATGATTGAGAGAAATATTAAATTAAACCCTCCCTAAACTCTACCATATCTCTCTAACTACTCCTAATACACTCTCTGTTAAATTGCAAAAACTTACACTACCCATCAAATTTCATTTCATTTTTCGTTTCATTTTTGGAAGTGCTATCTGATGATCTGGAGTTCTTTTAAAAGGGCTCTGGTGAAATAAATTATTATAATGGAACCTTAAAGTGGTCTGTTTTTCTTTAAAATATATATATATAAGCTGAAATAAAATTTGTGGAGAAAAATGATTCATTTCAATATTACACAATGATCTTGCTGATGTGACCTCCATCTTCTGACTTTTCCTTCCATATTTTAGATATTCCCTTATTTAAATTTAATTTATATCGAATGGGAAAAAATTTTCAGTGGGAGTTTTGTGCCCTCCAAGAAGCCCCTTTGTTCAAAATTAAATATACTTACTCAAGTACCCTAGGAGTTATTCAAAGGGAAAAAATTTTCAGTGGGAGATTTGTGCACCCCCTCCCCCTGGCACCCATTTTGATCAAAAGGAAATATACTTATTCAAGTAACCTGGGTAATGTAGTTTCAGAATATATATTGTTATGGGGTCTATCTCTAAAACCCAAGGAGGAGTTCAATAACAGACAGACAGAGACTACAACTTTACATATTCAAACAGGTTTGGCTGAATAATTTAGGCATATCATATGAATTAGTTGTGATCCTTTCAAGTTTTTGGTAGACTTAGAAAATTGAGTAAGAAAAATACCAAAATTTTCTTTCAAATGGTTTTTATTTTCCAAAGTATTTTCAATCTCATCTGAGACCCTCTTCAGAGGGTAAGTTGTCTGTGAGCATGTATATGTGTTTCTGTGAATTTAAAACATTTCAACTGTTTGTTCATACTTTGATCAAATCAATTTTATATATATATATATATATATATATATATATATATAATAAAAAGGCTTAAACTGTAATATTCCATAGTTATAATTTATTACATTGGAATTGCAATTGCGATCCAATTCATCAGACCTACAAATTAAAAAAGAAATTGGAAAAAATAACTCCGGGAATAAAAAATAAAAAATAAATTTAGCAAGAGTGTATATATGAGAGTGGGGGACAAATGTGAGGGTAACAGAAAGTTCTAGAGAGGGGTAACAGACAAGAGAAGAACAGGAAGGCCTAAAAGTGAAGGTAGGGGTTAAAATTTAATAGAGATAAATTCAAAAGAGAAATCAGTTAAAAGTGTGATACAGATAAAGTTGGATTATTTTCCAATGTATAATTTATTCTTAAATTGCTGGCCTAAATTAATTTAAAAACTGACACTGGAAATGGGTTTATACATTTGTAGTGACATTACGCACAATAATCTAAACTTAAAAATCAGAAGATGAGAAAGAGAGAGAAAAGAAAAACAAGGGGAAAGATGGATGGGGGGGCAACTAAAACTGAAGGGCCTTTATAAAAGAGCCACTGTACAATCAAGAAAATTTGACAAAAGTAATAACACCTACAGGTTACAAATTTAATATAAACATAAAAAATCAACGAATATTAAATCTAGCAAGGACCTACTATTTCTATACCCAAAAACACATATGTATATACACACATACACAACATATCTATATTTACACGTGCACACATATAAATACACACACACACATATGTATACTAAAATAATTCAACTTTATCAGTATCATACTTTTAACTGACTTCTCTTTTGACTTTGTCTCTATTAAATTTTAACCCCCACCTTCACTTTTAGGCCTTCCTGTTCTTCTCTCGCCTGTTACCCCTCTCTAGAACTTTCTGTTACCCCTCACATTCGTCCCCCACTCTCATACATACACTCTTGCTTAATTTATTTTTTATTCCCAGAGTTATTTTTTCCGATTCCTTTTTGAATTTGTAGGTCTGATGAATTGGATCGCAATTGCAATTCCAATGTAATAAATTATAACTATGGAATATTACAGTTTAAGCCTTTTTAATATATATATATATATATATATATATATATATAAAATTGATTTGATCAATATTTATTTAAAGAAGAAACATACATAGAAAACACATTCAAAAACCTACAATACCCATATCATTTCATCCACAATGCAAGAAGAAAGGCATACAAAATATACAAACGAAACAAAAAACTAATAACACAATCCGCAATAGTAAATCACATGAAAACAGATATATAATACTACCGACCAATTCTGCCACGTCCACAATCCAGAATAACCTATCCCATCTAAATAATCTTGAAATAGTCACAAACACCTCCAAAACCATTATAGATATACTAAGATCTTCAAACAATAATAGCACTAATATTTCTGAAGCAGGCGTTTATAAAATAAATTGCCAAAACTGCTCCTCCCAATATATTGGAGAAACAAGTAGAAGTTTGAAAAAACGCATTTATGAGCACAAAAGAGACCTCACAAAAAACAACTTAGCTAATGCAATAGTAATACATAGAAATAAATACAACCATAATTTTGATTTTAAAAATGCTACACTCATAAAAAAAGAAAATCACTCACTCAGAAGGAAAATTTTGGAGAGTGCCGCCATAGAAAATTATCCAAATATCAATTTACGCCCAGGCTTTTTCCCTATTTCACCTTTCTTAACAAAATTAATGCTCTTACAAACAAACATGCACAACAGATTCTTAAAATCGAAAGAAAATGGTTGAATACATCAACACAGATATAATGACAATATTCTCCACACGTGACAATCTCTGACGTTATTTCTCATTTAAAAAATATGAAAATAGCGTTTCTCTACATTCCAGTTGCTAGGTACATTCTGTTTTTGTTTTTATTAGTTACGTTGTTCATTTAATTTCATTTTCGTATTTTGCTTTGATAAAGTCCACATTGGACGAAACGCGTCAGCAATTACCAGTTTTCCTATTGTCATTTTTATTCATAATATATATGTATATTAACCATTTATATTATCTATCTCTCTCTCTCTCTCTCTCTCTCATATATATATATATATATATAGTGTTTGTGTGTGTCTTGTTAACATGGAACTATAAGTAACAGTTTAAAGTTGATAATGTTCACTCTGAACATTAGCAGTGACTAAATACGATATTGTTGTTCCAATGTACTTTTAAATTTTTTGCATATATGCAATAAATGTCCATTAATGTTGAAGTACCAAAATTTCCATTTTTTTTTATACTAGTTTTATATTTAAAGGTTGGTTTAGCAGTTACTCTGTTTTTGATATCTTATGATTTCTAATTATAATTTATAATCATACATATTTTGTTCGGAGGCTTATTAACAAACTGGATATTTAGGTGTTAATCTTGTACCAACCCAAAAGGCCTAGTCAGCACACCATAAGATTTGTACTTTATATGAAGCAGAGGAAATATATATATATATATATATAAAACCATTTTGAGTACTTTTCAAGGAAAATCAATTCATCTAGACAAACATTTGGGATACAAGAACCTTGTTTCCATGGAGTCTTGAAATGAACAAGCTCCATGGAGAAACAAATGAATCAATTGAAATGAACACATCAATTTCAGACTAAATCTTATCTTATGTGTTTTTTTAAAAAAAAAAAAAAAAAAAAAAAAAAGCAACTGAATAACTTGGTAATTTTGTAAATCTTTACCAGATACTAATTGTTTCTGTAAAAACTTATTGAAAATTAATGAATTGGTATTAGTGATACTGCTTAGGTGAGTGATAGAAAAATATTTAAATCTTTGAGAATTAAAAAATGAAGTTGAAACTCAATAAAAAATATTAACCATCTTTGTTTTTAGTATGTGAATATCTAAACAGAAAATATTACAAATTAAAATAAGTGTTCCTTTTTTACTTTAATTATAAAAATTATTCATTTGTATCATGTCATGGCATAATACAAACAAGTGGATTTCATTAATCAATTATTGATATAAAATTTTTAAAGAGTTTTTCTCTTAGTTCAATTCATGTTTATCTTCTGATCTTTAAGATTTATCATAAATAATCACATATCAAAACATATCAAATAAAATAAAGAAAATGTTTTTCAAATGAGGCCAATTAACAAACTGCCAGCATAAAAGTTTTTCCAGTTTCTTTTTTGGAGAATCGTACCCATGTTATAAATAATTATTTTTTAATACACCATATAGAGTATCTTAGTCATGACATTTTTAAATGAACATTTAAAATTTTGAAACATTTCAGTACTTTCAATCTTGTCACAAGGTAGGTAGTATTCATTCACTCTTGAACAGGCCTGATAGGTTCTAAGTTGAACAGTTTTGTATTTCCAAATGCATAGATGTAGTTAATGATAATGAATAGCTCAATTAACTTCTTGTCCTCTTCTTTCTAGTATGACATTATTCCACCTTGTAGTAAACTAGTTTGTTTTAAATGTTTTATTAAATATATTATTTTAATGTTTTAAAATATGCATTTGAAAAATAAAATTAATTTAAAATTTATTTAACAGTTCAATATTCTTTTATTTGTTTCTATTGAAATTTTCCTGTTTCTTAATACTTTGCTTAACTTTTGGAAAGCATCTTTCGCTATCCCAATGCGCCTTTGGATTTCAGTATTGCACTTTCTGTCCTCTTTTAAAACACTTTCTAGATATTTAAATTTTTGTTTGATTTTTGGTATCTCCAATTTTCAATTTTCATGTTGGGCTGTTTTGTTTGCTAATAACCATGCATTCTATCTTCTTGCAATTGATTTTTAGTTCTTCTTGCTTTCCTTATCCTACTACTGTCTACTAAAATCCACATTCTACTAAATTTCATGTTAAATTTCAGCCCTTTCTCATCCCCAAATCAGCTATATCATTGGTAGATGTTTGAAAAAAAAACTTCAATTGACATGAAGATGATTAAATTATTTGTTAATCATATATTGATTTAAACATGTTTTTGGTATTAAGTTATTTTTAAGCTGTTATCACTGGAATTCCTGCTTAAGAAAATATTTCAAGTGAATGAAACCATTCTATTTTTTTTTTTTTTTTTAAGTAAAAAAAATGTTGCTGAATAAGTCATTTCATCAGAATTGAACTGTTATGCAAATTCTCATATCTCTTCAATGACCTACTGAATTTAGAGACAAGATATAATCAGAAAAATTTGCTGAAATTAACTATTGCCCCCTTTTTTCTCTTTTCTGATTGAGTCTTTCACTTGAGAACTTCATATTAGTCAGCCTCTTTTCAGTAAGCTTAAGTGATTATCTTAATCCATTTTTTTTTTTTTTTTAGAAAATTTCTCTGCTTCAGTGATTTCTTCTTCCTAAGTGGGAAGCTAAGGACTGTATTTCTTTTGTGTTGTCCTTTACCATATTTGTCATCAAGAGTGAAGAGGTTGAGCAGAGGTGAATTGGATCAGAAATTGGCTTTCTTTATATTCTCTTCTCTACACACATAAAAAGGTCATGCGCAAACATGGCCTCTTATGTCTTCAAAGATGGCAATAGCAGAATGCAAAGAAAGAAAGAAATGACCATTGTAAAAATTCTTTGATGATTGCAACACATTCTGTCAGGTTTAAAAGGTTATAGTATAAACTTTGATCTTTATAAATGTATTTATTAGCAATTCACTGGCAACTTTTGGGGTCTTTTGCAGTGAATTTTGGTTTACACAAGTATTGATTAATTGATTGAATGTCTTCAAGGCATATTGACTTGTATTAAATGTATTTGTAATAGCAAAAAGAAAGTTTTCAATTTGATTCTTATATTTTTCAGTAAACTTGGCACTGGTATTCCTTTCCCTGATGTCTTTTATATGCATTTATTCTCTAACAAGCCTATAAATATGTTATGGCAGTTTTTCATTCTTTTGTTTGGAATAAAATTTGAACTGTAGTAAAATGAGAAAGAAAATTATTTATTTCAAGTTATAATCAACTACTTTTGATAAACAGCATATCTGTTTAAACAACAAGGTTATAATTCTTATTAAAATAATTTTATGATTATCTATTACTCTTTATTAGCTAATTTTATATAGTCTGATCTACTTTCAGCAGGATATTATAATATTAAGAGAAACTTGTAAATAAATTTTTGAAAAAAATATTTTTAAAAAACTATCTCTGCATTTGAATTCAGGCCATGGAAATCTTTTCTGACTGTAAGAATTTCAGATTAAATTGTTGATTGCATTATTTTCTTAATGTTACAAATTTCTATAGTTTTATGACTCTTTAAATAATATTTAATGAAAAATAATTTTAACTGTTAATATTATAAACAAATACAAGTACAAACATTAATGACTTTATGAGGTCTATTTGGAAAGCACCCAACCAATTAATATTATGTAAAAAAAAAAAAAATTCTCTACCTAGGTCAGTGGAGCTTTAGCCCCTTTCAAATACTTATCTTGGGATGTCATATCCCAGCATCCCTTCTATTTTTCTGAGACCAACATCAAAACCCTCAGCATATTCTTAATTTCATTCTTTGCATTTAAAATATTATTTTCATTTAGTGGTGGTGGGTGGAATTCAAAGGGAACTAAATCTGAACTGTAGAGTCAGAAGCTGACTGACTTGGGCAATGTAATCCTGCACATGATGTGAATGCAACAGTCATACAATACAAAAAACTATTCATATAGATATCTTGATGCTATTTGTTCATGCATGTGCTGCAAGGTCCCCTCAGATTGGTTGCTAAATTATATTAAGGTTACATATCCAGTTCTCTAGATATTTGAAATGGTTTGATACATTCAAGACAGACCTTATGTGTGTTTCTCTCTATATATATTTATTGCGCGCACACACACACATATGTAAAAAGGTACTTTGAAATGTTGAATAAGTAAATGTGGTTTAGCTGAAAAGCAAAGCTACATGAAAATGACTGATATGTCATTGTTGCAGTAATATTCAATTTCATACTTATCATCTTATAGACATGTATCTTCTTTCATCTGCCTGGCTCCTTTCCGCTTTCTATCATGATGATTTCACTTAGCTTTTTTGATTGATGAGCTCTTCTTTTTTGTATGTGATCAGTGTGTTTGTATATGAGCTTATCTATAGAATGTTAACAGAGTAACTTCCTTTATATACTTGGAGATAGGAGTGGATTGTAAGAAAGCTAATATTCATTTCCTATTCAAAGATCTCTCTAGATGTAATTAATATAAAATATGAAGTAATATTTTTCTTTTGTTTGTCGTCTATATATTACTTGTATGTCTGAAAACATTAATTTCCATACATAGATATTATAAACATAAAATTGATATGAAGAGGTTTAGTAATTTATAAATAGCATATATTTAAATTAAAATTCTGCTATTATAGGGATTACTGAAAACTTTTTGGCCTAAGCAAGAAGAAAATGACCCAGTGTCATGAAACAGTATTCCATGTATTCGTTGTAAAATTCACAATACTTGTCACATCGTTTCTTGAGTTTCTTTAATCCTTCTCAAAATATTTTGATGTTTTGTGATTGAAATGCTGTTCTGATGTCATCTCCAAATCATTTGAAAATGTCAGTCTCGTTTTAAAGTTTGGAAACAGTAAATAGATGGAGCAAGATTTGATCAGTCAACTGGATGCTCTATGTATTGAAATCACAAATTTTACAAAATATTCATTATCTTGCCAGCTCTTTAAGCAAATGCATTGTCCCTCAAGAAGAGAACACCTTTCCACAGATTCTGTCACCTTTTTCTTTAAATAACTTTAATTGGTACTGAAAGTTTATGTACTATTTTTTATTGACTGTTTGCCTTTCTGAAGACAATTATCAAATTACCTTCCTTCCTCTTAAAAAGAACTATAATCATGGCCTTTCCTGCTGACCTTTGTGTCTGGAATTTCTTTAGCTGTGGAAACCCAGAGTGTCATAACTGTATGCATGTTTGTTTGGTTTCTGAATCATAGTAGTGTAACTATATTTCATCGAAAGAGACGAGTTGTTCAAAAACAACTTGGAGATGCCTACTTGATATTGTATCTGGTTGGCATGCAAACATTTTGGCACTCACTTAGCTTACTGCTTTTGTATACTCAACTACATGTGAATTATAACCCAGTGCATTTTCTGGATATGCCTAGTTCCCCAACTATTCTTTTGGTCAAGTTTCATCACTTGGCCAAAATTAGGACTTGATCAACAATTTTGAGAGTTGACAATGTTGTATATCTCTCAGACCATTGCTGCCTCTTGAGTTTTAAAATCTACATGCTGAAATTTGGTATACCACATCTTTATAATTAAGTATGATGTGAACATTTCCACCAAAATTTGCATCAAACATTCATGGATTTTTCTTCTGTAGAAACAGGAAAATTATGAAGACTTCAAATGCTTGAAAATTCTACACTTTTGGTTGTCCTGATTCAGCCAATAATCTGAAAAAAAATAAGTTCAATTATCCTGCAAATTGGTACTTTACAATATGAATGAATGCTCTTTTATATTAACAAGAGGAGATAAATGTTTGATGTAGTTGTGTTGGAATGCGTCACGAAAAAATAAATGACTTTGTCTCTTTCTCTCCTGCACCTGCCCACCTCCACTTGCTTTGGGGGTTTCAAGTTACGGGAAAATGGCCTGCGCTGGTCGAAAGTTGCACTGAAGTCAGGTTCGTTAATCCTTAAGGCAGCACAGATGGGCGGATCAGAAAACTCAACTTTGCCCGCCTCTGTGATGCGTACGCCGCCCAGCTCCTTAATAATGTCCATCCTAAGGAGCAGATCAAAACCTAATAACGCGCTGTCCACGACCAACACGCTGACTGTAACGGAGTTACCGTTGTTGATAGTGAGTTTGATGTTTCCGACTCCCCGGGTTCCGAGAGCTTTTCCATCAGCTGTTAGTACGTCCATCTTTTGTCTGCTCCACTGTCGACAAATCGAACTGTTCGTGAGTGACCGGGAGCAGTCCGAATCTACTAAAGCGGTACGCATTATTCCATTGATGCACACTTTAATCACAGGGAGCGCCTCTTTCATGCTCGGTGCGGAGAAGAGACCGGCTGATGTCGCATCCCCCATTCTATTTCCCGGACACTTAGAGGCAATGTGACCTACTTTATGACATTGAAACATCGAGATCTAAACGCGTTTTCGCTTTTCTGACCCACTGCGCATTGCTTTTGCGTTGATAGCGGCAGTCTTTGGCAAAATGATTCGCCCAGAGCACCCGATAGCAGGTGACATCACGATGGTGACGGATGGCTGGGGTCGGATCCTCTTTGACTTCAATTGTCTGAACGACTGCGGCCACTGGTTCATCAGCCTCTTTTTCGTCGATCATGATAGCACGGGCTCTGGTTAACAATTGATTGAGCGTCATGTCTTCCATTCTGGATGATGCATGGAGTATCTGCTTAACATGACTAGGCAATCCAGACACGAAGGCATACATTCTTCAGGAAGCGGTGCGATCAGTATGGCGAGCTTCTTTAATTCTGCCAAATATACGTCTACTGTCTCGCCAGGTCGCAGACGCCGCGCCTGGAATTGGTCATAGGCCACGAACCGGTCAGTTCTAAACGCGGTTAGTAGAGCGTGCTTTATTTGCTCAATGTCACTTTTCTGTTCTTTGCTCAGCTGCCTATACACAGCAAGGACGCCGCCTTTCAATCGCAGTGGAAGAAACTCGTTCAATCTTCGTGATCTCGCATAATTTGCAGACCAGTTCCACTTTTTTGATCCATTCAACCACAGACTGTCCACTCGTATCACCACTGATCAGTTTTATGTTGAATGTTGAATGTTGAATCTTTCCGTCATCTTGCTGGAGACAAAGTAAATGCCGAAATAGCTTGTGTTGGAATGCGTCACGAAAAAATAAATGACTTCGTCTCTTTCTCTCCTGCTGTCGTAGTGACGGACACAGTCTCCACTTCTGAGACTGAAAACTGCCCTCCTTCTCATTCCAGCCCTTTACATAGAGCTTGGTAAATCACCTATGCAAAACACCAACAAGCCAGCTACCAATCACAGTTCCCGCGCCTGCCCACCTCCACTTGCTTTGGGGGTTTCAAGTTGACCGACCAACTCATTACAGTAGTATCAATTTGATTGTAATAACTGATGAACATTTTGTATGTGTATACTTTTAAAATTTACTTATATTTACAAATCCAGTTTATCTATACAGATGCAGGAATTTTATTATACTGACAAGTGTGAAAATATGAGGAAAATTTATTTAATTGCAAAAACTATTTTATCTCTGTAATGGAACTTATTAATTAAGTTATGCATAAAACATGTTAGTAGTCATTATGTTAGAATTCCTGTAAAATTGAAGGAATAATAAATATTAGTGCTAATTTTCAGATCCTTATTTACAACATAATTAATTTTTATTGAGTCACTGAAAAAAGGAAAAGGAAAAATTGAGTCGTTTGTTAACATTATAAACAAAATTATAGAAAAATGTGGTGAAAACATTTAACTTTTCTTACAAACAAATGTTAACTTATTCTCAAATACCTTTCCTTCCCCAAAATGTTCCTTTATCTTCATTATAAATAAAAACTAAAGACAAAATATTTTTTATTTTATTCTTTAAGAAAGGCATGTTGAAAATTTGGTGATAATTTGGATTGGTTATTTTTGTGTTTGATCATTAATTGACAGTGCACTGACTTGAAACAATCACTAATATATATATATATATATATATATATATATATATATAAGCATCATTTGCTAGAAGTTGCCAACCGACAGTTATTGTCTAAAACTGACATTGTTGTTCCTGAAAGACTTGACCATTTCATTATTACTAATAATCCTACCTATTTGGTACCATGTCAAACACTTAATGCTACCATCAATTTCTGTCTTTAAATTCTGTCATTGCATTCTAAGTGATATATAATTACTGGTGTGATATTTATCATCTTATCTCTTATACCAGCTAGATACACCAGAGTTATTTTCTAGACATTGTTTTTTATAGGACTGAAGGTTAGAAACCTAAAGATTCTCGAGACTAAGTAATTTCTCAATTAGGAAATATGGCGCTAAAGAAATGAGAATTCTGATTTTAAAGAAACTACTTGTTTGCGAAAAGTGTATTATCATTAAAGTTTTTGATATTTTTTTATAATTTGCTAATAGCTATGAATTCTCAAAGCAATGAAATAAAAACCATAATATTTAAGGTTACTTTTGTTAGATCTTTGTAAAACTCACAGGACATGAGACATCTCACATAAACAGCAATTGTTTGCATTGAAAGACAGAAATAAAATACTTAACCAAATTTAGAGAGAGAGAATCACTGAAGAGTACTATGAAAACCTAAGTGCTTTGAAACTAAAAATACTATACAACTATTCATCCCATGCATATGAAAAATTACCTGAAAACTTCAGTCTATCAATAGTAGTCTTATTTTCTATGCAAAAGGATCTGATAAAAATGTTGGCAATTATCAACCTAATACATTATCAACAAATATTCTAAGAGTAAACCCACCACATTAAGTTTTAGTAATGGCTACTCAACAATAAACCATCTATAGGCAAAAAGACTAAAAGAAAAAAATAGTAGAATATAACCAACCACTTTGGTTAACTATGAAAAGGTATTTGACACTGTAGAATATGTGACAGTCTGTAACTCACTATAAGAGCAGAGTATTAATGAAAATTATAACATTTGAGAACAGGGGACATTCAGGTTGCTTCTTTCTGCTATTTTGAATTTGAACTTGAATTTATGCAATTGCTTGAAGTAACCATGAAATGTTCCTCATTGAGGGGAATATTTTTTTTCTTTTAATTGGTGCTCATTACTCTCACTGGAACTGGAATAAAAAGGCCCTGAATAATTTACTCTAGGAATAAAGTTGACATTATTGTGCAGCTTAAACTATTAAAGTGACATTCAAGAGAAAATATTTGGGAGTAAAATTTAAAATTACAACCCAATACCTGATAGAAATGTTTTTAATGAAATGAACTTTGATGATTAGTATGAAAAATTAAATTATTTCATAGTTGCATTGATTGACACAGATGACAAAAAACAGGCATTTTCTAATAAATTTCAACCCAGAAAAATAATCTATTGAAACATTGGTTACATCCAAGGAAGTTTAAATACACACCATTAAATGATTTGAAAAATTTTTCAGATGGACACTGAAATCCTAAACCAAATGAAGTGAAGGAAAGATTTTACTTTAACTTGAGAAACAGGTGAGAATTAAATTGTGAGGACATGCAATTATGGAGACAAAATGAAAGTTGATCAGACATAGAATTGTGTGCCGTATTCAAGATGTTAATCTTGAAAACTGTACACAAAGTAATTGTTATCTTAAGGAAAAGCTATGGAAATTATAGAGAAGCTGCCTTCAAGTTGTACAGTGAAAGGAACCAGAAAAAAAAATCTTCAGATATAACTCAAAAGACCGCCTTACTAATGCTTGTCAGAAATCCATTGGAAAATTCATTTCAGATGTGGATAGAGAAAACATGATAGGAGTCTGTGGTTTTGAGAATGATGAGTGTTATGGCTGTCATAAGAGAGGCCATACTGCAAAAAAAAAGTGTTAAAACAAGAGGAAGTTTAAGCAAGCTGAAGTGAAGGAATTATTTAATCTACAGACATGAGATGTATAAGTGAAGTTGACTTAAAGAAGCATTGACTGACAAGCTGTAAATGTTGTCATGAGAACCTATCGATAGGGTCGAGGTGATTTGAATAGCAGAGAGTGAGAGAAGAGACTGGCACTACTGACTAGAAATTGGATGAATGAGTTCAATACAAACATCTCCAGTTTGTTGAAAGTAAACAACACAGGGAAAAATAAAGTTAGTGAAGAGACATTGGCTACTATGGCAGACATTGAAAGGCATATCAAATTGCAAGAGAATGTTCACCCAATATTCCATAAAACTTAAAGTAAGAAGTTTAAAAGGCATTAGAACAAATTTGGACAGTCATATTTCATTAGAAGATTTAGATTAGGTGACCATCTTGAAAGAAGATGGCATCATCAGAGTGTGTGGGTATTTTACAATGACAATGGGCAAAATGTGATTCTTTTCTTGTGCTCTACAATTAAGCTCTTTTGGTCACACTGAGAGGAGAAATCAGCAAACTTGATCTGAAATGCTTATTAACAAAAGAAGTTTGGAGTATTGCAAGCAGTGCTTACAATCATAATTATATAAGGGACTGAGATTCCAGTTTGAAGTCAACAGAACAGCTCAGATATTTTAAAGGTAAATAGAAAAAGAAGCTATGGGAATACTGTACGCAGTAGTATAAGTAGACAACATAATCATGTGGTAAAAATGGTTAAGGGCATCTTGAAAATCTGGAAAGGGTTTTGAAGGATTGTAATAAAATGTGTTGAAGCTTTATAAAAACAAATATAATTTCTTAGAAGACAAAGTGAAATATTTAGGGATCATAGGCTCTGGTAGATAAGGTTGAGGTCATGTGTAAAGGACAAGCTCTAGAAAACATTACTCAGTTAAAATCACTTGATAAATATGATAACAGGTATCACCAAAATTTAACAAACCTCGAGAGCCATTTCAGAAATTATAAGTTTTGGTAATGGGGATGGGAGAGTAGGTTTTTTTTTTTTTTTTTCAAATGCAAAATAGAAAATAGATGATGGAGAGGCCTGAAGGTCAGTTGTGATGTATTGACATACAGGTAAGGGCAGTGTTGACGTATATATTATGCCAACAGTTTCAGAAGAATCAACTGCTTATGCTCCACAAATGCTGAAAACTGCAGACAAACATTACAGCCATGTAAAGAAGAAATCTGCATGAATTTTGTAATCTTCACTGCTTACTACCTCTTACATGCATATCACATGACCCATTCAGTAACCCTCTACTTTGAGTGACTCTCAGGCCTTGTATTGACTCAACTTTAAAAAAAAAATAATTCATTCCTCCTAGTATGACAGGAGTAAATTGTCAGTTCTCTAAAACCATGAGGATTGGGGGGAAATTCCAAAAGTGACAGGTTTCAAAATTCAACTGTTTAAGGTGGATGGGTGATTGTTATGGTAATTGCAAAAGGATATAGCATTGACAAATTTTATTGTCAGCAGGATCCAGGATGGAAAGCCAGTGAAGAGACGTGTGGACCAGATACAAGCAATGCTTTATGCACAGTAGGAAAGGCCTGTAATGTCTCAATAATCTGTGAGAGAGAAGACTGAAGTGGAGGTCAATGTCAGAGTGTTTATTTGACAAGAACATAAACCAATAGACAAAGAAATATTGACTTCATCTATAAGGCCCAAAACAAAGGCATTCCTATTAAGTTGTTCCTGGCCACAACATAGCAATACCAGGTATACCAAAAGCTGTTTCTTAGCTGGCAATTAAATGGTCCATGAAGATTCAAGAGCTATCAGGTTCTTTGTAGATATCGGTAAGTAACATCAGAGAACTCGTGTAAAAAATTTAACAAGGAACATACATTATTTTTTATGCTGATGGTGGAAATGTTGTGTCATGGAGATTTAGGTGGCTGCTTTTCAACATTTTAAATTTGAACTGGTGAAGACAGATTCAAAGGATCAACGCTAAATTTTGTGTTTATTTATATAAATTAATGTGACTAGATGAGAAGTAGATGTTTTCTTTATAGTGGAGACAATATAGACCAGTCATGCCTGGAGGCAAATTTAGCCTGGATTAAGCTTCCCAGCCTGAGTGGAAATAGCAAAAAGGACTTGAACATCTTAATTTGCTTTATTTATATGAATATATATGATGGCAGTATTGCAATAAAACGACGACATAAAAAAAAAAGATAAAATAAAAACTAGAAAAAGGAGGGAAGCACAGAAATAAGATTTCACCTTAAACTTTTTACAGCAGGCCATGAATGTATTTTCTGAAAAGTGAATTGGCAAAAAAATGAGAGTTAACATAATCACAGAATATTTAAATGAGATACAATTTGCTGATGTCATTTGTTTTATTATCAGAATCATCAGATGAATTGTAAGAAGTTTAAAATAAACTAAATAGGAAAAGTCTGAATATAGATTGAAAAATGAACATAAATAAATCAAATGTAATGTTCGGTTGGAATAGTTTTAAAGAACTAGAAAAAGTCCAAACATTCATATACTTACATTACAGATGAAAAGAAAGGTCATGGAAATGAAATAAAATGACATTTTATTAAATGCTTTAATCAGAGACATAATGAAAAGAATTTTGATAATATGCTTAAAATGTAAATTATATAATGAATGCATATTGCTAGCTATGAAATATGGGAATTAACAAAATAGCTTGAAAACACTGAAAATCCATTTTACCCTAACCAAGCCAACAAATCTATTACTGAGTTTTTGAGATGGTGTTGTTATTCTTATACAATGATCATGTGCCCACATCTTGGTGGTTCTTATCTCCATATTTTTACCTTTGTATCTTAAATTCTTCCCCAGGTATCTTCCTTTATACTTTGAATCTTATCAGTTATGCTTTTTCATAGACTTTGTAATTGTCATATTTATTCTGCTCTACTTTCTCTAGTAAGTGAATGCACTCCCACACTGCTTGACCAAGGAGTTGGACTCAGATTCCTTGGAAACAGTGATTCAAGGCAAACTGGAAAAGATAGCTTAAGATTAAAAGATCATACAGCCTGAGTACCTTAAAGCCTAGTAGATAAATGTGTTAATAATGATGGAAAATGTGTGTATGTATGGTAAGACATGTAAGTAATCAGTCATCATTCACTCTTATGAGGGGAGCAATCAATGTCAAACAAAGAATAGCCATTCCATGACAAAAATCCCTAGTAATTGAATCTGTTTCCAACATTGTCTATTTTCCCATTTTGCTTAATTTCTGGTCAGGATTTAAATAGTCATTGAAATATTAACATAGGTACCTCCACAAGATTGCTAAAAAAAAGAGCATGAAAAAGATGCCAAACTTGACGAAAACAAAATTTTATTGTCTAAATGTTTGTTATTATTAAGAGGAAAGATCAAAGTATTTTGGGGGTATTTTATTACGTTTTTTAATTGTTCCTAGCACGTCTGAAATTTTCGCTAAAAATCTTGTTTTTTTTTGAGTCAGCAAAATTGACAGATGGTAACCATTTTTTTCCATTTTATAAAAAAAATGAAAATCTCACTTTGAAATTCTTTTTAATATCAATTATCATTTTTTCAAAACTTATTTTAAGAAAATGAGAAATTATAATGTTTATTTAAAATATTTTGAGCCAAGCTTAACTTAGCTTCTGTGCCAAAAAGATGTAATTCGAAAATAAAACAAAGCAGGTCATAAACATTCGCCTCACTTGACAGGAATTGAATGACATATTGACGGATTCCATGAGGATTTCTTCTGCGGAAGAAGAAAAGTGAAATTATTTACATTTAAGTGAACAAATTATTTACCTCGTTATTTTTAAGGGAAAACTTTCAGCGCTCTAATTATTTTTTGTACTTAGCTTTCACCTTTATGTTTACGATGCTTTATGGAAAATATATTATAAAGAAATTAAAATAAGACTGTTAAGAGTGAGATTAAATTTCATATTTCATAAGAAAGTTATCTAATTAATTTATAGGTACCTTTCTTATGAAATTTTATCAGTGTACATAAAATACTATAATTTTATGTACATTTATTACATTTTACTATGTTATTTGTATTTCCATTCATTTTATTATTAATTTTGATATTTCATTTATGGAAAAATGTCATAACTGAGATTAATATAAAAATAAGATCATATAAATTTCATAAGATGATACTGATACTTGTAGGTACCCTTCTCAGTTGAAATTGAAAAATCAAATTAACTTCTCCACACGTGTAAGGCCTTAACAGCGGAGAACAATGCTTAACTCAAATAAACCAACTTAATTGTATTCTGGTTGGTCTTCTGTACTTTATAATTACAGCCCGATTATAAACACAAAATTACATTTCTTAATTATTGCAGATCTTCTGATTAGTCAAAATGATACAATTTACAACGCACTAAAAAAAGATCTATCTTATAAGGAAACTTAGGAAACCCGATGCGGCTTTTAACTAATTTTACAATATTTCAACAACTTAAATGTAAAAATCTATTATAATTAAAGAAATAACAAATAATTGTATTAAAAATTCATTTTTCATCGAAAAATGTTTTTGCTTTCAGAAAATATTGTCCATATAAAAACCACTAAAAGCAAATAAAAGCATTTGAAATTAAATAATATATTTGTTTTATTGAGTTTTGTATGTTACAATTCAGAGCTGATTTTCTGGTAGTTGGGTCCAATTAAAAATAAATAAAAAAAAACATGATTTGCATTCCTCAAAGCTTTGTGCTTTTAACTATTGTAATTTGATGCAATCGAATTTCTAGCATTTTCATAAAATTAGTTATAGGGGTAATAAATGTAAAAAAATATTTCTGCCATGACTTTAATAAAAAAAACATATTTATAATAATTTCGATCATCTGTGAATAGTTTCTGAAAGTTTCATTAACATCCGACAATTATTTTTATTTTTGCAAGATTTTCCAAATTAATGTGTCTCAAACAAAAAAAAAACTTGCTAAAAATTGTATATGTTATTTTACTAGTTCCAGTGATACAAAGAGGAACAAGATTTTTTTAATCAAAATTTAGAATGTTCTAAAAAGGAAAAATTTTAAAAAAATAATTAAAATAAACTTTGATCTTTCCTCTTAATAATAACATAAGCATTTAGATGATTAAATTTTGTTTTTGTCAAGTTTGGTGTCTTTTTCATCATGCTATGCTCTTTTTTTTTAGCGAACTCATGGAAGTACCTATTAACAGAATTGTTAATGTCTTTTGAAGTTATGGTAATCCTTTTTTAATTTATTAATTTTTAAACATGATTAACTTTTTATTGTACCTGTAGTTTTATAGTGTTTCAAGTTAATTGGTTATGAATAAAAACTAAATTACCAAACTATTAATATAATTCTAATATGTTTTCTTCAAAACTTTGGCAAATAATATGATTTGCTGAAATGAATCAGGTTTGTTAAATGAAAAATATTTTTCAAGTATGAGTTATATGGATTGTATAAGATTTGTAAAAAATGTTTTATTCAAATTGTTTTCTGCGAGTAATATGACACCTATAAATGACTGCATGTTTACCTATTACTTATTGCTGCTGAATTTATATCTATTAGTTGTCCAAATTTTCTGAAGCCATGATTCATCAGAAAGAATGAAACTGTAAAAGAAGACACTTTTTCAATTAGTGCTTGTTCAGATTTGAAATGTTGTTGATATCAATGTTGTGTGTGAGTTAAATCAATTCTATAATATTTCTCATTAGCAGACATGTAGTATATAAATACAATATTTAGTTGAGCTAAAAATCTGAAAGAATATGTAGTTGTAGAGAGCTAGGACTGTCCACATCCTGAAATGACTTGGTACATGGAAGAAATCTAAAACTGGTCAACTTTTTTTAATTTGTTTAATTATAGTAGATATAAACCTTTAATGATTTTCTATTTCTTTATTAAAAAGTAATTATGTCTTGTATCTGTTTACTTTGTTTTGACTACAAATATTGGATATTTGATTTCAGCCAATGTAACCAATTCTTATTGTGTTTGAAGTGCTTTAGAATTTACACAGCATACACCGAGGAAGACATTTTTCTACAGAGGAGAACATGTTTGAAAAATGATAAGCCGATTATTTTTATGATAATTAAGGGAGAAAGAATGTTGTTCCTTTAAGAATTTTCAAGGCAATATTAGATTTTGTAATGACATTTGACAAGTTCAGTGGTTATGGAGATTCATAATTATTTTTACTCTTGATAACCACATGTTAATCTTCATTCATCACAAAGGGAACTCCTTACTGCTGTTTCTTTTTCTGTTCTCCAACTAATGTTCTTGTATTTCTTGAAAAAAAAAACACTTCTACTTGATCTTTGTTGTTCTCTTCTGATTAATTCTGATCACCTTTATATGGCATTTACTCTTTTATCATTGTGACACTTTTTTCATGTTTATTAGCATTTTTTAAATTCTTTTCTCCCCCATCAGCTTTCTTTATTTAAAATGCTTTCTCTATCCTCCTCATGACTTTCTATTTCTACTTTTCTGTTTACCACTTGACTCATCTTTTAAGCTATTTTTTTTCTGTAGATATTTTCTTTTCTAATTTCCCTTGTCTACAGGTAGGGAAGGGGTCAATAATAATTTTAGCCTTGGGCATTGAACCCATCCTCTAGATAGAATATTTCCTGAGATAACAGCATCAATATGGCCTCATGTTGGTGATTTTAAAGAAATCTTGTATTCCCTAGTTTTCATTACTGCAATTGTTTTTGTTGATTTTTTTTTTCTTTTTCCGTCAAATTTTTTTGTATGATGACAACTTTTATAACTAGGAAATAAATTTGAGAATAATTGAAATTAATTGTGAGACTCAGCTCAAATCACACATGAAATAAAACCAATTGTTTGCATAGAAAATAAAGACCTACATACATCAAATTGTCTTTAAATTAAGTGGCGGCAGATGAACACTTAAATGCAGCAATCAATTTTGAGTTCTTCCCTAGTTTATTGTTGCCTATCACATCTATTCATCCCTAGCTATTATGATGAAGGCCCAATCAAGAGTCCTCTGCACGAGCTAGCTTAAATGCCACCCTATAGGGAGGCTTTTATGTTGTATTTATAACCTTATCTTTGGAAATAGAACAAAATTAGACTTGAAGGACTCAAACTTTGGAGGTGGTTTTTGCTTTTTTTTTTAATAGGGATTTAAATCTTTCATGGAAATAAGAAAACTGATGTTTTCTTGAAGTTATATCAACAATTGGCTAACATTGATATGTTTTTCGAGTTGACATTATCTAGTTTGTAGTTCAATGTCAAATTGTTTAGAAAAATTGAAGCAAATAAAAACCAAGACAAAACCTTAAAACAAAGAGTAGTATTCACAAGATGAAATATTTTGGCTAGCATTAGAGCTGATGATTATTAAAAACTACCTTATTATGTTTAGGGGAGCACTAGGCTGTGCAATTCGGGGCTATTATGATGGTAATAGGGATCAGTAGAAAAGTAGCATGTTGAAACTGAGGTCAGATGAGTCATCATCTTTAGCTTGCCAAAGTAGAAGGGTGCTCTACATGGCTAATCTTCATTTCTGTCAATAAGGAGGGTTTTTAGAGAGCCCTCTCCCTTGGGAGACTTGTCCTAATTATAATAACATTAAAACTAAAATGAGATAAGTGGTTGAAGTCCTCACTACTGGCAATGGTTTTATTGGTAGCTTGCATAACTAAAAATGCCCCTTTGATTCACTGGTTTGGCTGAGAGTTTAAGCCCAAGTTGAAATGGGGCAAATGTGTTAGGAATCATCAAAGTATACAAGAAACACATCACATTGCAAGTGGCAAAAAAGGCATTCTGGAAAAGAAATAAAATCTCTCTTCAACCTATTTTAATCAGCATTCCAGAGGCATTTTCTTAGCCCATAAGGATTTCAGATGAAACACAAGCAAAATAGAATCCTCTAATGGAGGGGTTAAGACTAATACTTCACTAACAAGATTAATAGAATTAATCTTTCAATAGATGTCAGTCAAAACAAGTGCAGGTGCTATAGAAAATTTGCCTAAGAAAAATATTTGGCCACAAATAATCTCTATTCCACACAAGAATGTTTACTACTTTTAAAGCACCCCAGGATTACTGATGTGGTTACTGTAAACAAAGATTATAAATTGTTCAAAAGATCTGATGGAGAATCACTTTGTCTTATTTTAATTTTTGTCAAAAAACAAGAACAATATTCATCTTAGTATATTGTCAAAAATTAAGGAAACTGTAAAAATCACTTTTAAAATATCAGATTAATAAGTTTAAATGATAACATTGCTTAAATTGAAAGATCTTTTTATCATGCAGCAATAAATATAAATAAATAAAAGGAACAATGAAAAGTGGTAGAAATTCTTTCCAGTTGAAAAGTGCCAAAAAATTACAAATCCTCAGGATTTTCTAAATGTTTACTGTTTCAAAAGTTCTGTTTTATATTCTATTAAAAGTTACTGACTCTATGTCAAACAAAATCAAGAAAAATTAATTTAAACTGATTAAAAGAAATCAGTTCTAATCTTTATGGTCACTGAAGTTATTTTTTTTTTTTTTTATGTAGAAAATTTGTTAATAATTAATCATTAATAACATATGAAACATATGAAATCTTAAAATAGAAATGGTTTAATATATAACAATTCTATATGTTGACATTTGGGAAATGATTGATCTTTCATCATTTTCAAAATATTCCCAAGTTGTTAAAGGTACTTCAGGAACAGAACCAAAAAAATAGATTAAATGCCAGTTTCCCTTCATGTTTGTATTATTGCTTCAGTTAGATGATTGAAAATAATGGTTTCCCTCTTTTGGATGCTGACTGGCTTGAAAAACTTTCTCTTTGGAACTGTTCCATTCATTTTCCAATTCAGTAAAATCATTTTGACTCAACCTCATCTCAAGTGACATGGTTTTATAATTGAAGGAAGAAACATAAGAAGAATTTGGTGTTTTCCCAAAAGACTTGCCTAGATGTGCACTCTGAAAAGCCAATTTTTCAACACCATTTATATCCATTACCAATACCAGAAGAGATGTTTGCAAAGGTTCTTTTTCCAAAAGTGACCTTCAAGTAGAATTTGAAGAAAATGCTATATCTTTACTACTAAACCCATATTCAATAGATTTGGGGATTAAATGTCCTTCAATAATTTCCCAACCAATATTGGCAGATTTTTCATTTGCTGTCATTTTATTGATATTATATATAAAGGTATGAATTTATATTATTTACAGTTGAACTAATATCCTTGTCTTTGTTATTATGTTCACAGTATTTCTATGAACATTGAATCGCTCAAAGTATATTTTATAGAAGTATTTATTTAAATATGTGCGTTTGGATTCAGTGTATGTGTCAAAAAGATGTTCATTTTTTATGGTCAGTTAATTGCTAAAAATCATTTAAATGTATCTAAAAAATACTAACTTGAGAATTACTACTCATTTTGATCCAGCTGATAACTTGGAACATAGAATTGGCCTGGTAACATTGTATAAACTTAACAATGGGTGTCAGAGTAATTGTGCATACTTCATGTACACTGATGATAGTCAAATGACTGTTTCGACAATAAATTTTGCTCATAAGAAAACTTGCCAAAATGCTGTTTGGAAGAAAGTTTTTTTTTGTTTTTTTTTACCTCAAACTAATCATAAACCTTTATTTGCAATATTCAATTCAGACAAGAGTTTTCCCATTCACAACGCAAGTAGAATACATAATATCCTTAGCTATGATTTTAAAATTTATAATGTTTTTCTAAAATAGGTAATACCAATAGTTTGTCATGAGTATTGACATTTTTTCAGTCTATAAAGGAAGTAGTAATTTCAACAAGTACACAAATCAGAAGTAAAAAATGTATTGAGAAACCCTCTGAGAAATTCTTTTCACAAATAAAGAAATAAGACTGTAAAAGAAATGTAAATGTTAAAAATTTCAACCATTTTATTTAACCTATTAATGCACATTGTAAAATCTGGTATTAATTATAAAACTGAAAATGATTAATTGTAGGTTAATAAAAATCATGTATATCTACTGATAATGCACCAATATTCACTGCCCCAAAAATTGAACAGTAGACATTAAACAAATATTTATTCAAATATGTGAGTTAAGAAAGTTCCTCTCAATCTTTAGATGTTCACTAAACAGGTCAGTATTTCAAAATAGAATTAAAAACAAAAGAATTAAATAGTTTTATATAGAACATCTTTCAAATGAAATCGTTAATGAGAGAATATTCATATTGTTTGTTTTTGGATGAAAACACAAGAAACTGTAGCATTTAGGCAGCAGCAAAACTTTTTGAGCAGATATACCTTTATAGGTCCTACCAACTCTGTAGGACCTATAAAAGGAAATATTAGAGGGAGTCAATATTTCCCTTTATAGTGTGCGATGGATCAATTGTTGCCTAAATTACACAAAAATGAAAATAACACTGAAACATCATTTTGACATATATTTACCAAAATTACACAAAAATATCTTGAAATACTACAGAATAAATTTATTCAATAAAATGAATAAAATCACCATTGGCTTCAACCATGGCCTCTAGACTACTTTGGAAACACCTGCAACTCTACTGGATGGTCTCCATGTTTAAGTTGGTAAATGCTGTCATAATCCCTGCTTTCAGTTCATCTTTGGTGTTACTTGTTGGTCTCTTGCTCAATTGTGCCCTACACATAATAATCAAGGAGGCCGCAGCCTGGGTAGTTAGATAGCCAGATATAAGGAGAGATGTGGTCAGAGAAATTGTCTTACAGCCATGACTGGGTTTTCCTGCTTGTGTGACACTTTATATAGGCCTCACCAACATATACGGGAGTTCTTTTCTTATCAAAACGAGTGAGTTTTCTGAGCTGTTGTATGTTTGTAATCACCATTAGACTCATTGAACTCTTTCTTTTTTGGTTTGTTGTCTTTCACAAAAGATTTCTAAATTGAAAAGTTTAATGGATGAGTGGGAGAAACAGGCTGAAGAAAACCCCAAGTTCTTTGCAATGTAATCTGATAAAATTAAAAACTGTGTGATGACGGGAATAAACATTGCAGTGATACAACTTTTAATGGAACAAAGGAAGGAAGAAAAGGCACTTGGTGAATCAGTGTATTCAAACAACTCTAGCATTTGTGATGAAGAACTACTAGATCAAGTGACCTTCAGTTACAAACACCAAGGCCAATGCGTTGCCGTATACTATTATTCCAACTTTTACATTCACCAAGTCATATTACATCTTTCTCCGGTGCTGTAGTGAAATGTTTAGTTTTAACCAAAGGCAAAAATGCTTATTTTTGATAACCTTTGGTGGATGATATTGCACAATTAAAGTCACCAGTTATCTTTAGATGGGACTTTGATATACTACCACTTACAAGAGATCTTAAGATATAGAGTGTTCCAGGAATATTGGCCATAGCTGAGGCTTATAAGCAAATTCAGACTGCAAATCACAATTAGAAAAGGAATTGCAGGAGGATCATTCCAAATGTCTAGAAAATCTATTTCATCATTTCCAATAAATGTATTTTTATTCATTTGATTTTTTTTTAAAGTTTGAAGATAAATGTGCTTAAGGCTTTGCAATAAGCATTTGTTTGAAGGATTGATCAATGATTAATTTTATGAAACAAATTTTGTAGTCTTTACTGTCCTTTTTTGACAAGTTAAAAATGGCATAAATTTCACAAAGTTTTCCCAATTTAGATACATCTATGAGAAAAGGTATTCATATTACAGAGAAAATAGCTATTTTGTTGAATTCCTCAAAAATTTTTTAGTAATTTCAAAGTTTCAGGTATGTACCTTGAATGGATACTTTTTTATGATCATTTCAGGATGGTATATTTTGACCTGTTTTTGTGCTACTGTCAAATTGCACTTCTGGTCATTTGTACATGTTGTAAATATGTGTGTTTTTTTTTTTAATTGATGTACTACTAAAGAGAATTTAGCTTTATATCTGTTGTTCTATAAATCATATCAAGTTGCAAGGCATTAACTGTTGAAAGTAAATTATATGAGCAGTCAAATGGCCCTTCTGTATCTATGACATTACATTTATAATGATGCTTCACTTGTTTGAATCTTGCAACTTCAGTTATGCAATGTTATAATTAGCTTCTGGACCAATAGCATGGGATGGAAAATCTGAGTACCTTTGAATTGTCATAACTTGGTTGATCATTTAGCTACTGAGATAAATTTGGTACCATTTTTTTAATGTTCTGTCAAACGCTTTATGTCTGTATTAAAGTTTTTAGATATATTGAAAATAAAATTTAATTTATGACACCTTGAAAATAATGTTAATTGACACAACACCTAGTCAATATATCCAAGCATAGAAAATCATCTTTATCAGCTTGGTTATGTTAGTTGCTTTGATGTATTGCTTCCACTCAAGTGAAAATATGCAATTTGACCCTATTTCCATGTTCAAATTGCAACTTAAATGCAACATAAATTTTCTATTTTTGGTTTTAATTTTTTTTTAAAGAAATTAAGATTGTTATTGAAAAGTGGATACTGCAAAAATTCATAGGGTTAAGCAAAATGAACTTCCACCTAACTCTACCAGACTGGTGTTCATCCAAAGAAACTGTGTATGTATTTGGTAGGACTGAAAAGGGCTTCCTCTCTTATGAGCTTCTGCCAGAGAAGCAATTGACAAAATACTGCTTGTTAAAATAATTAAAAGCAGTAATTTAACAGAAATGGCTCAATATTACATCAGGATAACTAAGCCCAAATTCTTTCAATTGCTTACCATCTTCACTAGTTACTGTATCTTTGGATTATCATATTTATTGTAGACTTTACAGAGTTCTCCTAATGAAAAACCTTCAGTTAAATTTTTTTATTTAAAATAATAGACCAGTAGATAAAACATTAATTAATCATGTTATCATATAAGATATGAAATAAATGAAAATTTACAAAATTATCTTTTTTTTTTTTAATGTTGTACATTTTGTGTAGGAAATCTCTAGGTACTCCTGATGTGCCATACTATAGGTACGTCTCAACTTTTGACACAGATCAACAACTAAACTTTATTGGAAACTCCACCACCAAGAATGCAGTATTATTCAATTACACAGAGAATGCTGTAGTGTTCAATTTGATGCCCAAGGTAATATAGCAATCAGCCTCTATTGCTTGACATTGGTTAAATAAATTTGATTGAACTTCCATTTTTATGTGTAACATCAGTTAAAGGAAGAGAAGTGAACCTTTTTCTGTCATATGATGAATTCTACAAAGAGATTTTAGTAAAAGCAAATACAGAATACAATACTGAATTTGAATTATCTTTAGGTATCATATCAGCCTTTTGTTTCTATCAGGTTAGTGAGATTCATTAGTTTATAAGAACTGATTTAAAAGTCATTTCTTTTTGTAATCTTGAACATTTTTATAAAGTCATTTAAGCTATTGTGAATGTTTCTTTTCTCTTGATAGTTGTTGTTACATATTTCTAGTAACTACATTTCCTTATAGAATGTACATTTGAAGCTGGTTTTCAGTGTCTGTTTGCTTAAAAGATAGTCAATGTTTTGACATAAAGCTTAGATCACATATACAGTTTTACACTGTCCAATTTTTGAGATAGGAAACTAAAGAGGATTTTTCATTAGAACTCTGTAAAGACTACAGTAAATATGGTGATCCAAAGGTACAATAACTAGCAGCAATTTCCAAAGCTTGAATGTAAGATCCTCACTTAATTTCTTCCCCTACTATTAGACTTGTTCAAAATCTGCAGCTGTTTTTTTTATAATGACCACAAAGCTTCATTTCTTTTGTATTGTTGTATCTATAAACTGTTAAAGACCTATGATAAAAATAGGTTGTTTTCTTATATAGTTATTGAAACATTTTTATTTTCTATATATAAATATTTCCCAATCCCTCAGTTAGGAATATCAATCAAACCAAAAATTCCAACAATAATAATCAGAATTTTTTTTTTTTTTTTAAAGCTGTTTATTCTCATGTCTTCAGTACAATGTAACCAACACATCAATATTATAATTACATAAAAAGAATAGGATATATTCCAAATAATTTTGTCCAAACAGAAAGAGCATTGAAAAGCAAATATCAAATTTTGTTCTATTGAATGACATAGGTTTTATTTTCTCATTTCTGGGTGCTTTATTTAGATGAGAAAAAAAATGAAATCAATCAAGAAATGTCCTTATTCAAAACTCTGCATCATGTTGCACTCTGCTGTACATTGTAGACGTTCTTCAACATAGTCATAGTCATAAAAATGTACATCTTTTGTTTACTTCTTCTTTTATGTGCTGTGTCCCTTCAGCATGTAGGTTATCATGGCCCTCCACTCCTTCCTGTCACTTGTTGCATTTAATAAGTTTTGTCTTTTTGTTAATTCTTCCAAACTCTGTTCAGCAATCCATTTGTTCAAGCCCATCAAGTATGTTATGTGCTGCTTTGCTTTATCTCTCTTTCCCTCAGTCTGTCCTGTGAGTATCAGATTTTTCAAGCCCTCCTTCCTCATTACATGCTCCAGAAATTTCAACTGCTTCTTGCTGATGTTAAGTACACGTTTCCTCTTTGTTTATATTCTCTGCAAAACCTTATTGTTGTTCACATGTTCAGTCCTGACTAAGGACTGTGCCCTTAGTCATTACTGTGGTGATTTTATTTGTAAGGGGTCCACCGAGGCAATTTTTGCCTGCCTCTGTCTTATGTTAAACTCATCCTATATATATATATATATATATATATATAATGAAATGGACAAATGGACAATTATTTCCGACAATTATATATATAGACATATATATATATATAGAGAGAGAGAGAGAGAAAGAATGCAATGGGTAAATTGGTGCCATTTTATATTTTTAATTTGGACAGTTCGTTGTTTGTTTTGTCGACTGCACAGTAATGTCAGTTGGGGAGCACCATCTGTGGGGGAAATAGCACTATAATGCAATTCATTCCACCAGTAATTTGGAAATGCCATGGTGTACATGCTTGGCATTCATACTGGAAGCTCCAATATGAACATTTGTTTGGGTATCAATCAGTGAGATGATTTGAAAGAGTTGGATGCATCTACAAAGGTATTTGGAGGGAACACTAGTGATGGTGATGTTATACTTCCATTTATATTATTATGTGTGGGACGCAGTTGAGCGAGATACCAACAAAACGCCTTGTAATACCAAAGATGAACAGAAGGCAAGGATTATGGCAGCATTTACCAACAAGGAGACTGGAGGCTGTGGTTGAAGACAATAGTGATTTTATTTAATAAATTTAGTATTTCAAGATATCTTTTTGTAATTTTTGTAAATATATTTGTTAAAATGAGATGTCAGTGTTATCTTCATTTTTGTGTATTTTAGATGATAATTTATACATTGTACCCTGTGTGTGTGTGTGTATGCATATATATATATATATATATATATGTATATATAGCTAATATTAGTGCTAAATATACACATACATATGCAAAATATATAAATATATATACCTTAGGTGTATATTTTTTGAATAAAAAATTCCAAGAGGATAGAATCCAGGTATGAACTGCTGAATCTTCGTAATGAGATATTTTCTAAATGTAGACATAAGAAATGATTCAAAACATAAACACTGTTTTGTAACATGTTGTCACTTATGTCAGTTCCATCTTGGTTCAATAACATCGGGCATGACATTTTAATGAAATAGCTATTATGTTTATTTCTATATATATCATTGTGTATGTTTATGTGATGCGCTATGTATTTAATTTTTTTTTTTTTTTTTTTTTTGAAACCAAATTTTGAAATTTAACTTTTTTTAGATTTTACATTTTTAATATATATATATATATATATATATATATATATATATATATATATATATATATATAAAAAAAAAGAGAGGTGCAAACGTTTTGGTTGTAATACAACCAAAAACGTTTATGCATTCTCTTTCTTTTTAATATACATACTTTTTCTCGTTGGAACCACTACAACATATTTTTTTTTTATATATATATATATATATATATATATGTGTGTGTGTGTGTAGTGTGTGTGTATATGTGTAGGTGCATATATAAGTATGTGTATGTATGGATGTATATGTATGAGTATATTTATGTATGCGTATATGGATGTATGTAGATGTATATGTAGATGTGTTTATATGTTTTGGTATATATATCTGTATATGGGTGTATATGTATGTATATATGTATGTATGTATAGTTAGACGGATAGATATAGGGATACATTGTTTATTTGTTTAGATGGGTGTATGTAATTGTATGGAGATGTAAGGTTTAGGTATATATGTTTATGTGCATGTATGTGTATGTCTGTATGTATATATGTGTGTGTGTATATATATATATATATATATATATATGTAGGAGTGGATGTGTTTGGACGTATGTGTATATGTATGTGTGTGTATTTATGTATTATATGTATCCATGTATGTGTGTGTTTGTGTATATATATATATATATATATATATATATATATATATATATATATATATATATATATATATATATATATATATGTGTGTACGTGTATATGTTATTGTGTATGTGTGTATTCACATGTGTTTTTGAACATAAAAATATAGGTCCTTGCTAGATTAGATATTCGTTATATTTATTTTTTATATGTTTATATTTGATTTGTAACATGTAGTCGATATTAATTTTGTCAAATTTCCTTAATTACACAGCGGCCCTTTCAGTAAATGCCCTTCAGTTTTAGTTTCCCCCGCCCCATCTCTCTCCCCCACCCCTTCTTTTCTTTTCCTCTCCCTTCCTCTTATTCTGATCTTTAACATTAGATCACTATGGTGTGTGTATGTCACCACGAAATGTATCTTTAATGTATTAGACATCTGACAACATTCATGTTTCTCTCACTTAAACCTCTTCCACTCACCTCTCTAAAACTTCTCTCTGTTAAGGTTCAATCCCCCACCTTCTCTTGTCTGTTACCCCTCTCTTTAGCTCTAACATTCGTCCCACACATCATACTTACACTCTCTCTAAATTCTATTTTTATTTCCGGAGTTGTTTTTTCTGTTTTTTTGAATTTGTAGATCTGATGAATTGGATCGTATTTGCAATTCTAATGGAATAAATTATGATCATGGAATATTAGTGTTTAAGCCTTTTTTTATATATATATATATATATATATATATATATATATATATATATATATATTAGAGTTGGTTGGTTTGGCAATTTTATTTAGGTATCGGTTTCTAGTTTTGTTTTCCTTGATACTGCGGTTTTTGATTTGGTTTTTCAATTTTTAATTTAGTATTTTTACTTTCTAAGGAAGCCATTCATTTTCTTGTGTAATTATAGCATTTTCAGTTGATATCTGATTTCGTTTGAGATTGATAAATTTGCAACTTAGTTCGTTCAATTCGCAATATCTCATGTATTTATGGTCCAATTTTAAAAATATTCATGGCTGGAAATAAAATAAAATAATCTTTCTAAATATATAATTTGTATGTGCTTTTATTGAATTTTTACAGCAATTTTTACTTTATTTTGCTTTGAACAGCCGAAAATGTGAATGATTTTTTTTTCCAAGACTAAATTTTAGACGTTACTTTGTTTTGCAAACTCAAAGTGACCAATCTTTATCAGTATTCTTGAAATTCTACACTCAATTAGAAGACAACTTAAACTACAACCAAGAAAATGTTCATTTTTTTCTGTCCCGAGGAAGTGAATTCCTTCAAAAATTAAAAAGTAAACAAAACAAAACTGTTATTAGGGTTTTGCAAATAAATTTCTTCTAAACAAGGAAAATCAATGAGTTATTTTCCCCTAAATAAATTTGTTTTTATCTAGTGAATACACCTAAAATTAAATATTAAAAATAATTAAAAGCTTTTAATTTCATTTTTAGAATATGTAGATTTCCAAATCTGCAAGTATCACCTGTTCTTTTTGAGATACACATTTTAAAAATGAAATTAAAAACTATTTTAATCATTTTAATACAATCTTACTTAAGTCTAGTATTCGGCAGATAAAACCATAAAGATATTTGTAAAAATAAAATGAATTAATTTTCCTTGTTTAGAAGAATTTTATCAGCAGAACAGTAACAAACACCCACCAAACACTAGTGGATAAAAAGAATAAATTTTACTTTGGGTTTAAAAAAATTATTTGCAGTTTTGAAAATATACACATTTTAAAACTGAGATTAAAACTTAGTTTATTTTTTTAATATCTAATTTTACGTGTATTAACTGGCTTACTAGAAAACCCTTACAAAAAATTCGACTTCATGAAATTTAACATTAAGACAAACCTGGCAACTTTTTTTTTTTATTTTTATTTGCTATTTTGTTGTTAACTTAATTTTACCACAAAAAGTTTTATCTTTTTTAAAATTGAAACATTTCACTTTCAGACATCATGTTGTATTTCCTTTTTTTTCTTCATTTCTTTTGTAAACAAAAAGATATCACATTTATTTCTTAAAACTAGTCAATTAAATATTTTTAACATTTTTGTTCAATGTTTTCCTCTTACAATGGTATAAATCTTAATAAAATTTAATTTTATTAACATCTGCAAGCCTTTTTCAATAGTGTTTCCTTGGATATGGTCACTCAGTAGTGATATAAAAATGAAACCAAAATCATTCGGTTTTGTAAGAAAATTTGATGTGGTTTAACAGTATGAAGATGAAATCAAAAAAAGTTGGGGGTTTTTTTCAGTTAAACTGCACATTTCTAATATATATATATATATATATATATATATATATATATATATATATATACTTTGGTTTTGTTAATAACAAGAAATTGAGTAACCAATTTAAAAAACAAAGTAATAAGCTTTACCAATTGTAACAGGAGTGATGTCTTACTCTTATCTTTACTCACTGTTACAGAGCTGTCAGTAATCACATGAACCAAACTTGTTAGAAGCTATCTTGTGCCTCATTCTATCAGCAAAAGCTATTTACTTTATGCTATTATGCATGTCATAATATTTCATTTCTTATTACTTCAACTTGTAACTAAAATTTTGCACTTTGCAGCCTCATCAGGCAGTTCTTATTTGCTTGCCAATTAACAAATATTATGTCTGTGTATCTGTAGATACATCAACTCTCATTAATAAATGGTACAGGTGTTTAGAAAATAACAAAGATCACTTCTTAATTCAGTTACCTCAGTATCACCTCACAGCATAGTTGCAAGTTAAAATTATTTGTGTCTGTGTGTATACATATATATATATATATATATATATATATATACACACACACACACACACATAGCCTGTTTTGCTGTATCAGCCCATTGCTAGACATGCAATTGCTTCAAACCAGGACTGAAACCTAACTGATTTGATTTGATGTCAGTCGGAGTCTCTCACCCTCAGGCTATCAGCGCATGAAGCAGAGAATGGTAATTTTTACCAAATTATATATGAGTTATAAGCATTTCCAGCTCCCAGAGTGCTCAGCTCATATTGAAGAGCTTTTAGCATTAATTAGCAGCAGTCAATGAATTCCCTTTCTTGCAAAGTGTTCAATAAAATGGTGTTAATGAAACAGTGCTTGATGTAATAAAATAGAGCTATTAAGTATATACTAATAAATATACATATGATCTCTTGATGAGGAAGGATATATATATATATATATATATATATATATATATATATATATATATATAGCATTGGGAGGTCAATTGATATAAATTGCCAGAGGATACCATAAGGTTGAAACCAAGGTAGAAGAATCAACTGATCTCCTAATTTTTAAAATAGACATATATAATACCAGTCCTATAAAAAAAATAAGATAATATTATTTTTACTATCTTAAAATCTCTAAAACAATATAACTTCATTGAGAGCATAAATTGTTTATATATAACATAGTATTTTACACACTCTTGGATTATCATCTGATATTTATGTTAATTATATAATTTCATTAATTATCCAGCAGATATAGGTACATATGTCATCTTTCTTATTAAGATTATAATATAGAACCAAAACGAATATTGTATGTGCAGTATGAATGCTTTGAGCACTTTTACTTTGATGTATGCAAAAGTATGTTTTTCCTAGAGGATGATGAAATTTGCTTGTTTTTGTTTATCCTTTGCCTTTTACATTATTTTCTTTAGAAAGGCAAATAAAATAAAGAGAAGTTCTTTGTATTTTAAAAGTACCAAAGTTATTTTCTACTTTATTTATTTTAGTTACATTATACAGCAAGTGCAATATATTACAATGTCTTTTTCATTTTAAAATACATTTTTCTTCTGATTGTTTCTTTCTGTGAACAAAGAACCTCACAAAACATCGGGGTTTTTTTTTGCTTTAAAAATTGTAATATTGTTTTTAGAATTCAGATATTCTTAAAAACATTTCATGTTGATTTATATATTTTCATTCATTTATATTAAAATTTATTAAACTTTAGAATATTTATTTACTTCAAATTCTGTTGGTTTGTTATTTTAGCAAATATTCATGAGTCATTACAAAATATTATGTATTTTAAATATATGTTAGTGATATATCCTATCAGGTAAACTCCTTTTAGACACTATATTTAGAAATAGAAAAACAGCAAAACTGACTTTTGACAAACATAATGAATTAAAAAAATATATTGTCTTACCAACTAACTCTGTTATATCTACAATTAAAAAGAATCTATCTAAACTCAACATAGAATTTGTTACAACTCTAAATAAAATAGTAAGCTAAAACTTGAAGGAGGAATTGATCACTTTGTAATAACTGTCACAAAAATACATAGGAGAAACCTCAATAGATCTAAATAAAAAATTATATGACCACAAAAGAGACTAGTTTAAACTTGAACCTGAATCAACAGATATGTTATTTCTATAGAATGAACAAATCCTGACACTTCACTGTTCTACACTTGATTTCATTTAAAAAGGAAAAGAAAGGTTAGTTGTTTTTTTTTTTTTGATGGACAGCCTATTTGCACAAAGACACATAAGAAATAAAAAAATCAAATGGAACATTCAGTCAGTTATGTGCCATGTGTGATACATGCTTAGGCGATCATGTATCTTTTGATACATGACTGATGAGGCAGATTTTTTCCCACAGTAGGTTGCCATTTCTTTCTGTGGTAGACCAGTTATGATCCAAGGCTATAGAAGACAGTCTGTCCTGCTATTTACCCATAGCTGGAAAGAGAAGAAGAGGATTCATACCTTTCCTAAGGGTATTAGCAAGTAAGTGAATGTAATGGATTCGACTGGAATTCGAACTTGGCTCTCTGATTCATCAATCTGAGCTGCTATCAATTACTCTACTGTGGAACATTACAAGTAAATATTTTGGGTCTGATTTTCTTTTGAAGAAGAAAAGAACTTTTCTTTTCTTTCTTTATTGCCATAATAATTTGTATCACATTGTAAAACATAAAAAAAGAATCAACATTTATGAACATTTAAAAAGAAGTTGTCTTTTTTGGCAAAATTTGTACTTTTAGCTTTGTATTTAATGTTGTTCTTTTTGTCTATTTCTCCTCTATGCATTTTGTAAGGCAATTTCACTAGTGACAAATTATTGTTGTTTGCTTCAATACAAGGCTAACATTTTTGTCTTTTATAGAAAATTGCATATTTGTATATACATATATAATTGCATATTGGTAATCTCTACATTACACACAATTTTCTGTAAATGCTTTAGGCAAATAAAGATCTTTTATAATTTTTTTACTGGCAAATTATTGTAAACACAAGCCATTTCTGAACTTCAGCTTTTAAGTCTTCTGATCACTGATAGGTTGCTTAAGATATGAGAATTTGTTTCTTTCTGATGTTAATTCATGTAAATACATTGATTGAAAATGTTTTTTATTTGATTCCTTAAGAGCAGAATCAAAGTCTAACTTCAGTATTTTACTTTTAAAATCAACTTCTATGCCTAAAAGGTGATATACCTGTTGCAAATGGAACTCTCAACCTATTTATTTTCTGTGATGAAGGAGGGTATATTTTTGTGTGTGTGTGTGTTATATATACATATATAATGACAACAAATATAATTGCCACATACCAAATTTGACTTGGGTACAGTATGTGCATGCTAGTAGTATTTATTTGGTGTCTCTGGATTATCTAGTGATATAGTAATTCTTATAGCAGTACACTCTCTAAGCCTGAGCTTCAGACATTGATTCATGCTGCGGTTCAGTGTGGGGAAAGATTCCAATGCAAAGAAAGTATCATGCGAAAGAGATATAAATGTGCACCTTTTGTTAAATCAGAGCTGTTTGGGAGGAATCAACAAGCTGGATGGTCATTTCGGAGAATTGTTATGCATGTTGAATGTGACACATTAGTGGTTCTTTGATGTTGGCAACAATAGTCAAACTAACATTCCTACACTTTCATACAACTTGGTCATTAGTTACTACTCTTTGATATTTGTCAAGACAACATTGGATAGTGCCATGAAGTTATGTTTTGCAATTTGAAGCAACATGCTTTTCTTGCTTGTTAGACTCATTGTTTTGATCATTGTACTCTCTGGTCATCTTCAGGTGTCTGTCTTTGTACCTGATAATCTTCTTGGAATTTTAAACCAAATTCTTTATTTAATCCATGGAGTTAGATTGTTCTCATTCTGCTTTCTATTTTTATGGCATATTTTCTATTATTAGTCACAAGACTTATTCATTTTTGTGTTGCTTGTTTGTTTTTTCCACTGAACCAGAGTAAGTGACTTTTCAGCACTACCAAAACAAGGGATTGAACTCATAACTGTCAGTGAATCCAATATGTTTTAACCTTTAGTTTAAACCACTAGGACAATCAAGTATTTAAATTCTGGAGCTTTAAGCAAAATTCTCTTATAATGTTACTAGGCAGGTGCTGGTAATATATGTGTATATGAATAGCAAAGTGTATAATAATAATAATAATAATTACTCATCTCCAAAATTTTAACAAAAGTGCCATGAATTTTCAGAATGTTGTTCAATCCATATTGCTGCCATTCTTGTAACAGGAATATTAGAATAATGCAATAATACCCAGCCTACTCAACAGACACTGCAAGATATTTGACGTCTTCCCTGGCTAGCAGGATCACTTATTGAACAGAGGACATAGTGGAATGATTGACTCATTTAGTTAACTCAAACATTTTTTGTATTGTCTCAACAGGAATGGAATATTTTATCAGAGAATGGTATTCACTATCTGCATGATCATATTTTTGTCAAAAGTACAGGCCTATGTTAATTCACAAGGATCCACAGTAGAGTGTATTAATAAGTGGACTGATTGCCCTTGTTATTTGGAACCTGTATGTCTTTTGAACTGTTTATTGTAATTTGCCTATATTACTTGTATTTTTAATCTTGAGTAAATTAAAACATGTATTTAGCATTTTGCAATTTTATTTTTGATCAGTGTTTATATATATTTATTAAACAAACCTTATTTGGTTTTTATTCTCTTGAATAATGTCAGTGAATATAGTCATTTCACTAAAATATTCACATACGTCCAGATATCAATTTAATAGACATTTTCTACATTAAGAACATTGTGTGTGTGAGTGTGTATTTTTGTCAATCATAATGAAATGAAAAAGAGCTGATGAATATTTTTGGCAGTCATATTCTATTGATTTTTTCCTTGAAATTTGTTTTGTTCTTATATAGCAGTAAATTACTTATATTGATTGATATATTGTCCAAAATCAATAACTGATATCGTGAAGAGTTTAATATAATTTTTTGAGAAACAAAAAAATGTGGATAAGTTATTATTAGATATTTATAATTACAGAAATACTGATTATTATTATTATATATTAATTTATATAGTATCATTATTATTATATTATTATTATTAGATATTTATAATTACAGAAATACTACCATCTTGTTTGATGTAATTGAAAAAATATATACTGAACCAGCAAAAATGAATACAAAAGTGTTTTGTTGAATTTTATTGACACAGTTTATGTATTTAATTTCTATGAAATTTTTTCATTTAGCATATGAGTAGCCATACGTCAAGATCAAATGCATAACTGTCCAAAGTACATAATGTTTTCTTTGAGTACTTTTGACTATCATTAGTTGTTAGTAAGAATGTTAACATTGTTATGTTGACCAAAAAATTAGTTTCTTTTTTTTGTAGTTAATGCATTAAGAGCATTTAGTTTAAACTGACTTCATCCTGAATTTTGACAACTGCCATATGTATTTTAAATATACAATAGCCTTTTATCCTTACTTTATAAACACAATGAAAATCTTTGGCAATGCAATATATCATTGATAAGAATATTAGTCTTGAAATTAGATTGTATGTCTTCATCTTCACAAGATTAATTAGCATATTTTTTCAAATATAAAGTTGGTGATTATTTTACTACTCAAATTATAAAGAGAGACAAAATAAATGTATAGGTATGAAGATATTAGTTTGAAAAGTGACAGGCCTACTGATAGTGTCTTGTTATTCAGATCTCAAGTTATACAAGATGTGTTGACTAAGGTTTCATGTATAATGAATGAGTGTAAATACTCAAGAGATTCTTGGCAATCACTATGCACTCTAATGTGATTGCATGCAAACAAATGTGAGAGAAATGTAAACTTTTAATGCGGCGCTTTTAGTGCTAAGAGTAAATGGCAGAGGTGAATCTAATTTTGTATTTTTTATTAAGATAAATCAAAGGTGATAACAGTAGGAAGCCATGATCAGGCAATTGTCCTTTGAATTGAACATGACTTTATGCAAATTTAAAAATGTATGATTATTAATATTTTATAGTATTGTTGTACTGCAGAGTTAATAGTAAATGTATTTTATTCTGCTTCAAAATTAAAGATAAAATGCATGAATTTGCTTCACCAAGACAAATTTAGGATGGAAAAGCAAACCTCTATTATTGTCATTGTTGTTTTTGATAATTCTATTGAAGCTTGTAAATGCAACAGTTGCCCGATGAAGAAAGATTTTAGAGTGAATTCCATATGTCTGTTTGAATGCTGATCATGTAATTACATTTATTCAAGGAGAGATATTCAGTTCTGTCGGAATAAATTCAGAGATTGTAATCCTGAGAAGAGCCATTAGAAGTAAAAATAATAATTTATAACTCCTTAATATTAAAAAATGTTTCTTCCAATTAATATGATAAGAACTTGGTTTTAAAAGAGGAAGAAATATTAATGTGCTTCTGGAATCAAAAGGAAAAAATACAAATTAGACACATTTTTAGAGTTTGACTCTTTTAAATAAAGAGCATTTAAACACTATTATTGCAATGCAAATAATACAGAGAATAGAACTTGGGACTCTATTTTGAATTGGAGGCAGTTTTGGGGTTCTAATCTATTTAAATAGTCACAAAAATTAGTCAGCATGATTACACTAATATGATATAGGCAATAAAGAAAACATTAAGATATAACAGATTGATTTTTTAAAGACTCATTGAGGCTTATAATTCAGAATATTTGTTGTTATTGATTCCTAAAATTGTTCTTAATCTCTTATAACTAATGCAAAACAAGGTTTGCTTGGTAGGCCATATATTGCTTTAAAGGAAGACTTTTTAAATTTCCAAAACAAACATTGTAAGAACAGGTGGTTTATTTTTCTGAAAAGGTTATCAGTTGCTTTCTTTTGATAAGTAAGTGTAGTTTATAATATTGTATTATAAGTACTTTATCCCTTGTGTTTTGTTTGGCAGTTATATAACTTTTAGACAGTTATCTCTTTCCCATTGATAAGACAATTTATCTAATTTATTTCCTCATAAATTCTGAAAGATTCCCTACTATATCTCAACAAGATGAATGGATTTACTCAGTTATTTTTTACTGATAGAAGATAATCATAAAATTGTTGAGTAGCACTAAATTTATTATTATTCATACTAGATATTTCTACTGTTTGCCACTGATGATAGCAAGTCCCTTCACAATTCAGCACTGTTGCCAATTCCAATACTGCTTTGGATAAGAATCTTCAGTTCATGCAATCTTAGATGGTTCCCAATGCACTGTAGATTATAAGCATGACCATCATTCTTATTCTATAGTTTCTTGAGTGAAGTACTGTTACTTTTTCATTTCCTTTTCTTTGTTCTTCTTTATCACATTCATCATCTAACATATTCTCTTTATTCACAACAACCAAGACTAGTTTTCTTGTTTGTGTTGGGAGTTGGATATGAATTCCAACATTTAAAAATACTTGATTCTTGTTTTCTATGGCAGCTTTGCTTTGTGTTCTATTTCATTTGGTGGATGTGCATGTGGAATAATGGATAGCATCTCAGAATGTTATATTGGAGCAAATACCTTTGGGGAAGGTATGAATCCATCTCCTCAGCTATGGGTTAAATAAGACTTGTATCTGGAAATATAATTGTTATACTCCAACATAGTTGGAGAATAACAATTCAATATTCATTTGCAAAATCATTATTATTCTTACACTCCAAAATATATGGAATGCTTTGATTAATTCGTTGTTTTTTTTATGGCTTATCAACTCTTTACAGGTTTAACAAAAAACCTGTAAAGAGTTGATAAGCCATAAAAAAACAACAAATTAATCAAAGCATTCCATTTCTACAGAGAGGTTTGCACCATTGCATGTGGGTTCATATTCTGTTGTGCTTGTTTTTTTTTATTTTTTATATTTACTTATGACCAGATTACAATTTGGTTTATAATGTCCTTTTTTTTTCCATGTAGATTGACAATTTTTTCTGTATTTTGTTAATTTTTTCTTTATATGATTCTGAATTCATTTATTTTATCCCCCTCTCTGTATGTTCATTTCTTTTCATCTGTAACTTATTTTGTTTCTTAGTTTTATTTCCTTGCTCACTTACTATGACCTCACAATTCCTTGTTGTCTTACTATGACCTCACAAGTCCTTGTTGTCTTACTATGACCTCACTATTCCTTGTTGACTTACTATGACCTCACTATTGCTTTGTTATTTTGAGTGCTCGTCATCATCTTTTCCCTACTTTGTTTTATACAACCTTTTATTAGAACAGATTACTACTTCTCCTTATTTTGTTATTTATATATTTTTTTTTACATAGCGTCCCCTTTATAATATGCAACTGTTTTGCCATCATCATTAATTTTTTGGTCTGTTCATTTGATTATGTTCCTCTCTTGTCCATCCTAGAAAGAGTTTAGATTTTCTCTTAGAAGGAATGAATACATAATCTATTATCAGATTTTCTTTTTCCTGATTTCTCTAATTTGTTCTTTATTCATTTTGTTTTTATTGAATCCAATAATTTGTCATGGTTATTTGCACTTAATGTCCTAATTGGTTTGTTATCTGGTAATTCAGTTTTATAAATTTTATTTATGTTTCACTAACATTATACCTTTTTTGATTGTTTATACCAGATCCACTTCATCCATATTTACTAAAATCTCTGAACCAGTGTTTGGCTTCTTTTCCCCCTCTTTAAGATCATCCATGTATATTAGATGATTGATTTTTTTCTTTTTCATTTGTACTCCTCTTTGCAATTTACATCTACCTCTCATACCAAAATTAATATCAAATTCATGCAATTTATGATAAGAGTCTAACACAGATGTTGGCAAAATATTTGATTTCCTATTTCAATAAAATGAAAATGATTCATGTAGGGAGGTATAACAATATTTTACTTACTGGAAACACTGAAAGACACACTTTTAGAATTAAGTTTTTTGAAACTCCAGATACTGTATATATTTGTGTATCATGCAACTTTTGAAAACCTAATTTTGAAGCTAATTTTAAGGAGGATTGCATTGTATATTAGAATTAAAATTAGCATATGCCATTGACCAAACTATATATTCATCAAAATTATATCTTCAAGGATTGCATGATATACAAGTATATGCAGTAGTTGCTTTTTGATTCAAATAAGTTGGATAAAGAAGTAATATTTTTCCAGTGAACATTTTCTTACTTATACATGATGGAGTTTAAGTGTTCTATTAAATTGCAATTAAATTGCAAATGCAACCACCAACAGTTTCTTTTCTTGCACTGACCCCACAAACTCCCTTCTGTTTTTTTTGCATCCCTGATAACTACAATCTCCAAAAATTTAAATGCAGTGTAAATCGCCATCTTCTATCTTATTGAAACCTGGTCCTTTTTTTTTTTTTTTTTTTTGTCCTTCCCTCAATCCTCCCCATTCTGTCTTGTCATTCTTTTTCACTTTCACTCCTTGTAAATTCTTGTGTAGTAGTGACATTACTGCCTTGCTTGGGGTGAAATGATTAAAAGAAAAGTTATGTCTTTATAGAAATCAAGGGTGATATTCTCACTGCTATCTAAAATATGTGCCCTAAACAGTTGTTAATATAGCTAAAATTACACCTTTAAGTGCCGACTCTAGGTGTGTCACCAGTGTTGTTACTCCCATGTCACTAGAAGTTTCAGTTCTAAATAAACAACAGACTTCTTTGATGGGCAACCCGACCGAATATGATCAGTATTCGGCCCACACCCAGAGTAAATTTGCTACTAGCTTTAAGACGTATTTTATGTAAATTCCCCCAGAAAATGGCAACTAATCAAGTCTACACTTGGGCTATTTGATGTTATAAATCGGGTAAGTCTGGTTGTACTGATTTTCCTACACCAGGCTAAGATGGGGTATTTTTTAAGAAGAAAGAAAAAAAAATAAGATCAAACCAATGAATATATATACATTAATAAAACAAAAACTCCAAGTTATTATATTGACTTACTTTTCTTTCTCTTCCTTCCTTTTTAAATTCTTTACTATTTCTTATTTGTTTGATCTTTTTTCTCCTTTTATAACTTTCCTTTTTATTCTTAACTACATTTAAAAAACATTTAAATTAGAGTGATTAAAATGACTTACTTAAACTATTTACAAAAAAAACAAAAAACTCCTAGAATAATGTATGAATAATTTAGAATACTGATTGATAATCTAAGAAATTCCATTTAAAAAACTAAGAGAAATAACATTTAACTAAAATTGCTTAAAATAAATTAATCAAGATATTTATATGTTGAATACTAGCTAAACAGAGAAGAAATAATAACATATAAATTTTAGTTAAAATAAGTTACTCCTAAAAATTATTCTTAATGGAAACCGATTGACAAAACGAGTAAATACAATCTCAATATGTGTTGCAGTGATCCCCTCCCCAAGCACAAGGGGCACTTTGGTGAATCTATTTTTCCCCAGAAATGTAGGTTGGTTGAGCTTGGTAATACATTGTACACCATCTGGACTAGGAATCTAGTTCGGCTGAAGTTGGTGTTCCAAAGATCTATTTACAGAATCAGCAAAAACATAAAAAAAAAAACCATTGCTTTCTAGAAATTATTTTGAGCAATGCAAAATGTTCTCATCATTGGCTAGTTTTTTGATATCTTTTATAATTTGGATTCTGAAACATTGCATTATCCATCTCTCTATGCACACACACAATTCAATGTTTACAAATGTTTGTTAGTAATACACATTTAGTAAGTAACAAAAAAACAGACTAAAAATGTTTAATATCCCTTTAATATCAACAGAATATCTAACTCAAGATTCATTTTAAATATTTGCTATAATTTGCATTCATAATATCTTATTTCATATGAAGTGTCTCTATATTGATATAGATTTTGTTTATTATTAGATTCATAGTATATAAAACTAATCATTTTCTCACTTAAGATATATTCTTATCCATACCCACCATGGCTTGGGTATTTAATAGAATATTTTTACAATTGGCAATACACAATAACATCTAGGGAAACAAATGCCTATTCTTAGAAAGTATCTAATGATATATTACAAATGATAAGTTGAGATGTAAAATTGCTTATAAATTGAAAGGAAGGAGAAATGATGAAAGAAAGTGTAAGAAAGGAGATTGAATGCTGTAGTTAATGCCCAACATTAATAGAAACAATTTATTAATTTTGATGCTAAATAATTGTGGGGAAAAAAAAGGAAATACTTTTGGACATTGTCAACAGAAATACAAAGAAAACATTTTTGTATTTTATTAAAAGCAAAAACATTCAGTCATTTCAGTGTAATTGGTTTAGTGAGTAGTGTACTTATTTGTCTATTGCAACCATTTTCAGTGCATCTGGTTGTTTGATGAAGAAAAACAAAATCAACATCTAACATTTTCTTTTTATATCTCCATTCATTTTTATTGTCTATTAAAAATAACTTTATTTATTACTATTTTTTATCTGTAGTGTTTAATTTTATTATTCATTGGTTGCAGGATGCTAAGTATTTTTTTTAGTAATTTAAATAAATGTATTGAATGAAGTACATTTCTAGTTTCATTTAATAGTGATTTCTCAAACATCTAATCTTCAGTGTTAAAGTAAAATTCAGATAGTAATTTTAAGTTTATATTAGCTTTCATTAAATATTTCAAGTTTCTTATATACATCATATAGATGTCATGACACAAATAATTTTATTTATGAATAGGTTTTGCCTCATATTTATCTTACAGTACAGCATATGAAATTTTTCCCAGATATATTGACTCCATTGTTATTCGTCATCTTACTATTCACGGACCTATTAATATTTCTGGACAGAAGCAAAACTTTCAATATAATTTATATTTTTCTTACCAAATTGCAAATTGTAAGCAAAGTTACAGAAGAAACAGAATGTTTTCTTTTAGGATGTTATTGAAATATCAAAGATAATGGTGTTTTTATCAAGTTTATCAAATTTGGAAATAGAAAAGCTTGTATTTAAAACCCTTAAGGTGCATTTATTTTCTATATTAAAATATGAATTTGTGTCTTGTTCTTGAATTTCAAAGATACACTGTGGAATTTCTATCAACCAAATTATGTAATGTCACCTCATTCCTAGTTTTATGTGCATTAATTTTATTTTTTAAAATCTTATAGCGTGAAGAAGAAGAGGCAGAAGTCTTACCTCAAGATCTCAGTGCAGCTGAAGTTCTTCCACAAGGTACTGACAAAACAACTGATTTTATTGATTCAGCCCTGAAAGGACTTAACCCAAGGTAAGCAAAAATTATTAATATTTTGAATATTCTAGTTTTATTTAATCTATTCTATCTTTCATTGCTTATAAATTCTGTGGTTTTATTCTGTTAAATACTAAAAAAGCATTAAAGCTTAGAAAAAAATATAAGAACACAAAAAGACCTTTTTGATATTAATAAATGCATTGTCTGCTTTGAATGTAATTGTTAAAGGGCTACAAAATCTTCATGAATATCAGTTTGATTTTTAGAACAATAATTTAGAAGATTTATTGTAGAAAAATGTTTTCAGGCTTAATGAATATGAAATAAGGACAGTCCTGTCTATTGTTTTATATACAGGATGTCTAAAATATGTATAAACACATTGGTAGGCTCATAAATCATGAAATATTTCTTAGCTTTTTAGGTATAACTGATTTAAAATAATGGCTAGAATAATCTTAAAAATTTCAGAAAAAGAAATTTATCTTAAATTGCTACTGGGATTTTGAGAATGTAGCTTGTGCAAAACCAATTGTAAAGGGAACCTCAAATAAATCCTCCAACCGAATGGCTCATCATTGCTTGCAATGGTTGGAAGTAGAAGAAATCACACTTACTAGAAAAGTTTCATTTTAACATTAGTCCACACGCTCAATGAAGATGATCCTGATTGTCATGATGTGAGAACCTATCTTGATGAAAATCTTTATAAAATAAATGTAAATATTAGCTTTTAGCAAAATAAAAAAAAAAAAAAATTATTCTCTGGAATTTATTGATCTACAGCTGAAAGTATTGATTGAGATTTACCTTGAATATGTTAAATCTTTATAGAATAATATGCAATCATGAGCATTTATTAATCCCTATATAATGTGTCTCTTGATTGAACAAGGATATGGTTTATTAGCAAATATACAATAATAGGAAAAATCATCTGAAATCAAGCAATGGATGTTTCTGTTGTTTACCATATTAAGACTCTATGAAGACCTAGATTTATGAGTTATGAGTTGATATAGTGATAAATGCTAGAATTTCAAAAGTTATGCACATTTAATAGGAAATAAATGACCATTGTTGGTCATTATCATTGATCAGGAAATTTTAAATTTTTTTTGAGAAATCTATTTTTAAATATGTTTTATCACAGGCAACAAACAAATTATTAGAATGAATACTTTGGACAGTTTCTTCTAATATTTCATCCCAAATTAAGAGTATATTCAGGTACATTTTTATTCTAAGCTAAAAATTGAAGAATATTCTAAAAAGATGTCTTTGTGTGACATGTCCTTTCAGGATGGATGTGATCATAGCATTTCACAGCTTCCTCTCTTTTATTGCTAACAGCAGTATTTATTCCTTTATGATTCCTCTTTGACATGTTCCTCCATCAGTTTGCTAAAACTTGTTACTTGCTGCTTTCTTGCATTTCTTTTGATTTCATGTATTGTGAGGTTTAAATTCTCCAAACCTTTTATCATTATGTATTCTCAAAATTTCACCAGTCTCTCTTTCTGGTTGTTTTTAAAAGTTTCTTTCTAATTATTATTATCCTTAAAACTTCCACATTTCTCTCAAGCTCTGTCCATGGTATTCTCAGCATTTGTTGATAGAATTTTTTTTGTTTTTTCATTTTTTTATGAAATTGTTGAACATTTACTACCAGTATAGATAGGCAGATATCACATAGTAGTCGAGTTCTTTATTTCTAATGTCATTTCTTGTTTTCCTCTTGAATCTTTCATAGCATATATTGTTGAGGTTACATTTGCCAATAATAAAACCTGGTAGAATAATCTTGATGCTCAGTTAAATCTAGTGACAAAGCTTCCATGTCATATTCCTCTGTTTGTGTTTTGGTTTACTCACTTAATTTGTTCACTATTTGCATTTAAATGATTTGTTCCCAATACAGAACTCAGATTATTCACATGTTCTTTCCATGTATATCAAGCTTTTTTTTAATATTTCAAGAAGTTCTTAATATTGTAATTTAACAAATGCATTTGAGTTATCCATAAATCACAGTCTTTCAGTTTTTCTATTGCTCATTCCACTAGTATTGTGGTTATAAAAATAGTATTTCTTGTTCTATTGTTATTTTCTTATTTCCACTATGATTCTATTCCAAGCTCTATTCATTAGAATGATTGTTCAATGGAAGTTCACATTTGTTTACATCTAGTTTATTTGTTAGTGCTATGAACGATTGATCAACACATTTTTGGTAATCCCCCCTTTTAGGTACAATTAGGTACATAATTTATGGCTTTCTACTGTCCTCCTGATTACACTTCTTTTGTTCTTCTTCCTTAGTAAAGTTTCTGTTTTTTAATTCTTCCACACCCAGTAGCCTCTTGTGTCTTGGTGATTTTACTGCCTTTGTTGGGGTGAAATAGATTTAAAAAAAAAATATGTTCATTATTTTGTACTCAGTGAATTTTCACATCAGTAATAATTTGTGGCTTTCACTGGGGATCAAGTATCAGTAAGCCCTTTAAATATTTCAGCACCCTACTCAGTATTATTGTTGATTTAACAATGCTATCATTTAGGTAATTTCAATTCTCCTTCCATTTCAGATTCTTTCAGTCTTTTTGTAAACCAGAATTGGTAAGATTTTTGTTGAAAAAAATTTTTTTAAAAGGTTTTACTTTATAAGAACAGAAGAGGTTTGGCAAAATAGATGAAGATTTGAAATCAATGGCAGAAAAGGATCCCAAACCACAGCTGGAAAACTTTAATGAAACTTTAATGTACAAATTAAAAGCATTTTAAATCGTTTAAGAATTAATAAAAAAAAAAAAATTAATAATTGAGTTCCATTTAAACTGAATGAGGAACTCCCATATAGATGTCTACATTGTGTCAATTGTTATGAAATTGCTGCACATTTTTATATTGCATCATTATTTTCATTAAAAATCTTAATTCTGTCTAATGGAATTCAAGGTGAATTGAAAACTTTGCCTCTTCATTTGACATTTCTTTTCTGGTTGACCATTTTGTTCAATCATCTCCATTTCCTTAAAGGCAAAAACTTTAATCTAAATCAAATTGAACAAACTTCATGAATTTATTGTTTATTTCAATAAATAATTTTGTAAATAAAATTTATGATTTGATGCTAAGATGTAGTAAAAATATTGGGAATATTTGCATTAAATAAAAACATGTTTTAATTTTTCAGTTTTTGTTTAAATAAATATCCAACCTGATAATATTCATCAATAAATCTCCAATTTTATGTTTATATTCATTTTGTATGCTGAGTCCACTCAGCTCTTTTCAGAAAATGCATTGAATAATTTCTACTGTGCCATTGTTAGACATTTGATTTATAATTGTCAGATAAATATTATTTGTTAAATAGGGTCCTACTGCCTGCCTATATTAATATCAGAAACAAGTATAGCAATGCCCTAGGCAGTGATTTTTGCTTTTATAAATTATAGATTTCGAACAGTGAAAAAATACAATTTAGTGCTAAAAACATATTTGTTGGTTATCTTCAGTGCACTTAGTACAATCCCATGTGTGAGGTATAAGTTTTTTTTCTTTCTTGTTTTGTTTTTTACCAAAAGAACAAATATGTTAATTTTATTAATGTTGAATTTTGTGATTACTCTTTAAATTGATTTTGATATCTTAAAAAAAAAGAAGAATTTTAATTACATTTTTAATAATTTCTTTTCTCTAAGTTATGTAAAAAGGATGTAGATTGTAATTTTAAGGTAAGATTATATTTGTAAAATAAATTAATATCTGTTATTACTAATTCATTCATATCAATTTGGCTGAATTGAAATTAAAAGTGAAATAGTTTATTTAGTTCTAATTAATTAGCACTATTTTAATAATTATTAATTTGAGTGTCTCTTTTATACTCAATATTGGATTGTTGCATTCAATTTTGTGGACCAATCATCAATTCGGTCAAGTAGAGAAAAATCTCAGCTGTATTATATTTTAATAACAAATACAAATGAACTATTTTTAATTTTTTTTCCTACTCTCACCAGTCTTGGAGTGATATAATTTACATTGGAAGTAACACAGCAGAAATAGCATATTTCTGAGAATATATTAACATATTTATATTATTAATTAAATCCCATTTTGGCTCACAATATTATTTTCAAATATAGTTTAATAATTGTTTTAATTAGTTTCTCTGTCTATTTTAAATGCATTGTGTAGTGCTACAAATTTTTTGCTTCTATGCAATTAATAATTCAGATTTTGAACGTGTTACCTCTAAGTTTTGGTTTTAATGTTTTCAAGGCTTTGTAACCAACATCAAAGTGCTGCTAATTAAGGAATTCTGATGGAGAGCAACTAGAAATCTGTTTCTTTCTGTTAGGAATGGAAAAGATACTTATGAGGCTAGTATTTAGCATTCAGGCATAAACCTTTTAATAGCCCATCATTGATAATCATTATTATCCATCATTTTTTCATCAATAACTTATCTTCTGTCTTCAACACCACCATCAGTATCATTTAATTTTGAAGGGAATATTAAATTTGTGGATTAGTTATTTTTTCCAAGCATTATATCTTCAAAATCAATCAACACTTACATCGGTTGCACAATCGCTACATTATTGTGCCATTTATCCATTAAAAGCATAGCTCGATTAAATTGCATGTTGCTAACCATCAAAACAAGAAATCTGATTAATACTTATCAACAATGCAAAACTTCTATACCATGTAAACTGTAATAAAAAGCACTACAAACATTAGAAACCTTAATTATAAAAGGCAAACATGCAGCATCAGTAAAATTTAATTTGTTTTAAGAACAAATACACTAAATATATTTCACAACTACAAAAAAACAAAAATACAACAAGAAATGCAACTGATGCATGAAAGGAGGTGATAGTAATGAATCTGTTAGTAAAGATAAGATTTTCTCATCCTATAAGCTAAACTTGTTCATATATTCAAAATATATATTAAAATATTCCTATGATTAAACATTCTCTCTTGAAAGTTCTCTTGAGCATTTCAAATAGGATTAGGTGAAAATTGTTGCTTTATTCCAATTTATTTGACTATGATGAAGGAAGGTTTTGGCCTGACATACTACTAAAAATCAGTATTTCAAGAACCAAATATCAAAATACAGATTTTGGGGAAAGTGTGTAACTTAACATGTAGCAACTTAATATGTAGTTTTTCTTGCAGTAATATGTACATTTGTGCTTTTGTAAAATCAGAAATATAAAAGTATATGTATTTCAAAGTCACTAATACACACAAGTTGTTCATCATATTAATTTCTTATTATTTTTTCTTTTTGTTCTGAAATGAATGACTCACAAATCACAGAAATAGCAAAGATAATCTCCCTGATTCTTTTTCATTTAGAAAATCTCTTCTTTAAAATAACTTATGAATATTTTGAAATCTTATCCTTGCTGCCTTATTTCTTGCCAATATTGAAATCTCTCTTTTCTTTTCTACTCAATTTTCTTTCTTTTTCTCCCACACACAAATTATACAAATATTCACCTTGCTTATCTTAGGTGTTGCCATACAAAATCGTGTCTGTTTTTGTTATTTTGTATTTGATAACTTTGTACAAACTAAATGCATCTGTTAATTACGTTCTTTTGATACACTTCATTTATTTCCTTTTTATTTTTTGTGTTTTCTTTCTCCTTGTCATTCTTAAATTTCTAAATATTTTCTTTGTATTTTTGTCACTACTGATTTTCCGTTTTTTAAATTTCTTTCATGTTTTCCTTCCTTTTATTCATTGTTATTCACTTTCTATTTTAATATTTCTTTTTTTTTTTCTTGCTTTTTCCTATTTCCCTTTATTAACCTCTTTTTGCACTTTCTGTCCTGACCTTTTCCTATTTTCATATTAATGACTCTTTTCTTTTTTTTCTTTCTTTTTCACTCTCTGTTTTTCTTTTCATCTTTTTATTTCTAATTTTCTTCTTTCTTGTTTCCTTCTTTGAATCAGTTCTTTCATTTACAGCCTTTCTTTAAAGTTGGCCAACACCCGAATGAATCTTCTAGCTTCTATCTTATCAAAACATTTTCACATATTAAACGTTGCAACTCTAATATTAAATATAAGGCTTGTTTTGTCATTATTCATTCTCTTTAAGCAAATGGAAACTTGCGTAAATGCAGATAATATTTCTATGCTTTTGTTTATCTCTCATTTTTGCTTAGAAGTTTTCTTGATGATGGACTTTGAAAATATTAACTAATGAAGTGATTCAGGTTATCAGAATTTCTTTATACAAATGATTTTCAGCAAGACTAGAACAAAATTTTGTTAACATTTTAAAAGTGCATATACTACAAGACATTTATTACCTAGATGGAAGTTTATGAAATTCCTCTTAGAATATATTGCATTGGAGGACATTGATTGAATATCATTTATCAAAACCAGCAGGATCATCTATTTAGAAAAGTTTAAAATGCTTCAGCTGGCTTATATCTTCAAGTGAAACAAATGATCATAATATCCATGTCTGAATCTTTGGGATGAGGTGTCTATTTATATTCAGACTATTATCCTCATCTTTGTTATTGTTGTCACAAAGTTTTGCCTGTTATGCCCTCTGGAGGTCACAATGACCAAAATATTGTAATAATAATAATAACAACAAAGATGAAGACAATAATCCAAATATAATATAAATGATCATAATATCTTTTTCCTAAAATATTATTTTTTTAAGTTTTGTGGGTGGTATCTTGATTTGATTACTGTTGATTTTATACTTTAAAAAACTCTGATTCACTGTAAATTCTATGAATGAAAAAGAAAAAGACATTTGTAATCCATTGTGGTAAGCTTGTAATGTATTTGCCTTTGTACTTTTCAGATGGAGAAACTGGGTTGTTCGTGGCATCTTCACTTGGCTGATGATCTTCTTATTTGCTTTTGTGGTCTATTGTGGTCCCCTGGCACTTGTTCTACTGGTAAGTAAGAAATCATTTTTAGAGGAATGAATTTTCCTGAAACTCACCAAACTTTACAAACAATTTTGTTTGATAAAAGAAGCAATCAATGATGAATATTTCTTTGTGGCTAGTAGAGATCAAATCTTTCATTTAGGCAGTTTGAAATTAGTTTCTACTACCAAGTCATGACTATTTGAATACTTATCTGATCTTTTGTTTCAAGATTAAAACTTTATCCAGCACAAACAGAAATGACTGTAGTTAAAATTTGTGAATTCAACTTTGTTCTTTATGACTATAAAATGACTATCATTTTTACAGCAATTCTCTATCAGCAGGAGAATAGATTGGTGTTGCAAGATCTATATGGAAATAAGCCTACTCATTCTGATCTTGTGGACTGGTCATGTGTGCCTCAGTATGTTAGGCACCTGAAGAAGATCTCTGCTTAATTATCATTTGTTCCGGATCAGTAAAATATTAGTTGAACATTCTTAATAGTGTTAATTTTTCTTTGAAAAGGATAATGTAATGGGAGAGAGCTACAGGAGAAAGATTTATTCTCCTATTTGTATTTCCCACTTTATGGGCATTATTATATTCATGATATAATAACACTGATATTTCAAGGATGGAATGGAATGGCTGAAAGTAAAAAGAATGACGAAAATAGATACTTTTACACTACTAAGGTATAGAACAAAACTATATATACATATTGATGTAATGAATATGCATACACCTGGGTTCCCCCTCACAGTAATATGATTGGCTGGTGTCAGCCATAAATACAGACTGATGTGGAGGTACAGGGAGGGCATCTATTGGCTACGCCTATTGCCTACCATTACGACAAAGACCAGTCAATTACGGTTACTTGCTAGTTTGTCCTACCCGGTTACAGTAGTCCAAAACCACTTTGCTACTACGAACAAATATATCCCTTTCCGGGATATATCACATATATACACATGTAGAGAATAATATATCACATATATCTACACAACAAAGGAGAAACAATAATATCTACACAACAAAGGAGAAGCAATAAAGAAGGGTCTTACATATAATATGGAGATACTCATGTATCTGGAGAAGACATGTTCAGGATTCCAGATTCAAATGGACTGAATTCATCTCTGTCTCAGGTGAGGACATATTCCATGAACAGGGAACAACAAGTATTGGCTTTTCACAAATTGAAGACTGAGAGCTGGAATTTCATTCTATATCTGGGAAAGATCTTCATTGTTTTAATTTTCTCTTGATACTTCTCTCAGCATGTGTACATGTAAGTGTGTGTGTATGTATACTTACATGTATGCGGGCACATTTGCATAAAGTGCTTGAACATTAATTTATTGTTAATTCTCAATATTACATTTTAATGGGAGTCTATCCTGAGTGGTAAAAAGAATGGGAAATTTAGCTTGAGGTTTTCCCAAGAAAGTGTATATTAGGTCTTTTACTAAGTTAGAACTTAATAAATTTGCATTTTAATTTGCTTTATTCAGTTGTATGTCCATATATATTATTTCAAGTGCCATTCTGTCATATAGAAATAAAAAGTGTTGCTGCTGACAATCCGGTTTGAACACAAATTGCCAGAGAGTAAGCACAGTTGACCTCATCTTGAAATAATTAGATCATGTTGCAGGTAAAGGAAAAATATTTATATGGGAATTAGCCTCGTCTGACTGAGTATTGTTCGAGTCACTACTATTATTGTATCTGTCATTTAAAAAGTTTCTCCTACAAATGGGCATTACAAAACATTCATTTGTGGCTGACTGGCTGGAAAGAACTCAAATTCTTTTAACAGAAACCAAAAGAATAGTATGCAGATTGTTAAGAAAATTAACCCTTCACCCCCTCGTACCATCACCACCCATCCCAAGTGAGAGATAGTTACATGCTTTCGGCAATGAAAATCAGAAAATTAACTTTAAAGTTGATGCAATTGTACCAAAGCACCATTGAAATTAAGCCAGCCTGCTCTGTCTGTTAATTTAAATATTGGAAAGAAGCAATTGAAGGTTCTCCCGTAAGATTCTAGGGACAGACCTCTACTGCCTATTACTTCCTCTCCCCTTTAATATACTAGAATATCAGTTAAACATCACAAGTTCTGTGGGATGCAGATGAACTCTCCAATAAGTTATCTGAATGTACATTCTTTGAAATAACTGGAAGTCAAATCCAGGATTGTGTTTTTTTTTCTTTTTTAAAATTCTTTCAAAGTTGCCAGTTTAATTCTTTGTTGAATTTCTAATGGACATCTTGACTTTTATTAATTTTTTTTTTTAATAGGAGTTGATAGGCTTTCCTGTTGCTTTTGTCTGTACTCCTCCCCCTTCTCCTGAATAGGAGTAAAGGCTCATCCCTTGTTTCATACTTAGGAAGGGGTTCCTGGTTCCTTTTCCTTTTCCCATAAAAATGGGGACATAATTTTTGTTACTTATACTTCTTGTGTATTATGGCTTTTGGAAAAGACCCTTTAAATGATTTGTGATTAGACAAATTGTTTTCTCAGATAACATTGTAGCTTCAATCTCACACCTAGAATTGAACATCAGTGTTCAATCTTATCTAATCTAGTTATCCTTTTCATTTTTCTTTCCTTCCTTCAAGAAAATTTCTTTTGCTGTTGTTACTCGTGCTTCCTTTAAGATGTTCCACTTTGAATCCACAACATGTGCCAAAGTTTCATGCTTGTTTTTAACTGCATATGATTGTTTGCTATGGAATTTTTCATACTGCAGTATTCTTGAATTTTTAACTTATTTTGGGTATGCAAACAAGTGAGAGTCTATCACACCTGTCAGTGCTGAAGTTTCTAAATTGTTTGTTGATGGCTAATTAGTCTTTGTTTCTAGATGATATCATCTCATTACTTGGATGTATTCTTTTTTTTTTTTTAATCAAATGTTGATCATTTAGTTATTGCACCATTGGATTGATCTTTTTCTGTACTGGTTGGACGACCATTTTATTATCCTCTTCCCATTCTACTTTTGTTATTTGCATCTCCCATGATGATGATGATGATTTCTTGGAACTGACTCTGAGATTTATCATTTTTTTTTTTGAGTCTCCTTCCTAGATCTTATCTATTTCATCTTTGGTGATTTTTGATGTGTTACATATTTGAATGGCTTACCTTTCAGTTTCACTAAAAGGACCCAAACTGATACTTTCCTCTACCCACAAATGTTTTTCCTTCTGTTTTATGTAATATTAATATCTCCTCTATTTCATTCTTCTCTCCTCCTGAGTAAATGATTCAATGGTCATTTTCCTTGCATCTTGTTTTGTATATTCCTTCTATGTTAATCTTTGTCTTACATTTTTTCCATTTTTAAGCTTTCTGTATTGATGTCCTAAAATTCCAAGTTTCAATTATGATCTTATCTTTGTTGTTGAAAGACCCTGGAGGACAGTCAGGTAATACAGTTCACATGTGTCTATCGTTACAAGGCAAAGAATCAGTTCTGTGAGAATTGTTTCTATTCACACTGTTATCTGATGTTTGGGATTTGTCATCATAGTTCTTGTGAGAGATGATTTAGTAATTTCCTGTTGCCTTCTCTCTCTCTTTTTTTTTTTTTTTTTATATCAAGACACCATCTCCAGTTAACTGGCCATTGGCTCTTGGAGTTTATTCACCTTTTTATAAGTCTTTTGTTCTTCCTGGCTTGCTAACCACCATCCACATTCATACTGAAGTGGAGTTTGTTATCAATTTAGTCACTGATTATCCAACCAAAACTGATTATGGTTTAATTTTGTGAACAAAGCTTTTATGTCTCTGCTTAGTGCTCCTATAAGAGTTAGGAGACTGTCAGTGAAATTTTAGATTAGTAACTTTATGAGTTCAACAGGGATTTATATATTGTGGTCCAATAAGTTGAGACATTAGCAGAAAAGTCATAGGTTTTTTGTTGGTGTTTTCTTCTTCTAGGCAGATGACTGATCTCACTGTAATGATCTGCTGTCCCTTCAAAGGAGTATTTTGACAGTATGGTTGATTTTTAGTTTTAGATAACATTTGCTTAGAAGGCAATCAGTCTAGTTGGAGATTTCATATTAAACTGTTTCAATTCATATGTGAAACTTAAGTATACAAATCACTCAGTTATGTGTCATGCATGATACATGCTTAGGCGATCATGTATCTTTCAATTTTTTTTCCCCGCAGTAGGTTGCCATTTCTTTCTGCGGTAGACCAGTTGCCATCCAAGGCTAGAGTCTGTCCTGCTATTTTATCCATAGCTGTGTGGAGAAGAAGAGGATTCATACCTTTTCCAAGGGTATTAGCATATAATTGAATGTAAATGGATTTGACTGGAATTCATACTCAGCTCTCCAATTCCTCAATCTGAGTTGCTATCCATTACTCCACCGTGCCTCCTAAGTATACAAATATGAAATCAAAATAGAAGTAACACATTTCTATCATGAATGTTCATAAAGTGATTAACTGCAAACTATTTAACTATATAAATCAAAATAAACTAATTGTTTCAATAATGTATATATAATTGGTTTAATATATTTAATGGCTATATATAAATTGAAGTCAAATGATTGTGAAATAATCTTTTTCTAAAATTAAATAGGCAATTAGGAAATGTTTTCAGGGTTAAAATTAGAATTTATATTTTCATTAATATTTTCTAGCATTTTTGCACATGTACAAAAAGGTTACAGAAATATTCAATAACAAAATAAGAAATTTATATCAGTTTATGTTAGAACTTTATTCACTTTTGAACACACATAGATTTTGAATTGTTTATCAGGAATATATAAAATTTGTAAAGTGTTCAGTTATTCAAATAATGTTGTTTTTTTTTTTTATCTATCTTGAAATGACCGAAATGTTTGTTATACTATTTTCTTGTTATCAAGCAGTTTGTTGGCGAACTGGTATTACAAAGATTGGCTCAGTAAAGATTTTTATACCATTTGAACTTGTATTTTGTTTTATTTGAAGTACTGGGTTGGGTTCTTATTTTTATTGTGTTCACATTTTTTGTTCACATCTATTGAATATTGACCCAGTACAGAAAGTGAAAAAAAAGAGGAGGAAAAGGAAGAGCCAATAGGAAAGTATCAGTCTGAATTAATGCATTCATGTAGCATGTTCACATTCATCAACAACAGGAAGAAACATTGAAACTTTGATTCAAAATGATAGATGATGATTCATGACATGGCTGTGGAATTTCTAAAGTAGAAATTGTCAAAGAGAAGTTTGCTTGAAGGTTTCATTCCCTTCATTTGGTCAACCTGACTAAAGGATGGTGATTAGGATGCTTTACTGTATCCTCTGCATAGTTCCAATTTGATACCTTCAGATTCTAATTTTTTTGTGAACACTGAAATGATGTTTAGCTTGGAAGCAGTTTCACACAGATGTCACAGTTGTTGCAGATGTGCAAAGGTAGCTTAGTTGCTTGATACCATATTCTTCAAGTGGTGGGGCATGGTGTTTACATACTTGTATGGGATAAGTACATCAATCTTAATAGTGACTACATGGAAAATTAGCACAATTGTCTGCACATTTTTTTTTTTCATTTCTATAGCAATAGCCATCTCGGAGTAATAAAATGTTGGTATCTTACATTTTAGATGTCTCTCATAAGAAAGAGGTTTAAATGTTTATAGAAAGTTTATTATGGGAATAAATTGATGGAAATGTCATTGAATGGAAGATATTCTTTTAGGAGAAACAAAATAATAGTATTCATTTTACATGAGTCAATTTCCTCTTGTATTCTTGCACCTATTTTGAGATGAATAATATTGTTTAGTTTTAATTTCAGTCTAAGTCCTGCATTGATTTAACACTGAATGCCACTAGCATCCCGTTAAATAACTTTGGACAACTCCAAACATCATAGCGGAATCACCAAAATTAGGAGAGTTTACCCACTGCTAAACATTTCATTTAAATGTCTTCATGATTTATGGCTGTAAGCAAGAGAAAATGTCCAAGATTCGAATTACAAATTGGAGATATCAAAGTCAAGCAAATAATGAAGTTTAAATATCTTAGAAGTGTTTTAACAGCTGACACCAAAATCCAAAGACACATTGAAATAGTAAAAAATGCCTTCCAAAAGCTAAGCAAAGTATTAAGAAAGAGGAAAATTTCATTAGAAACAAACAATAGAGTTCTGAGCTGCCATACAATATCTCCTACATAGTAGTGAATGCTGGATGATTTCCTTACATATGAAGAAATTTGAGACAACAGAAATTTGGGTCTACAGAAATTGAAATTTCTAGGACACATAATGAGAAAAGAAGGCTTGGAAAATTTGATATACACAGGATATATTGAAGTCAAGAAGAACAGGAAAGAGTGAGTAACTTACCTAACAACCTGGTGTAAATGGATGACAACAAGGAGTGTGAGCAGTAGTAAAAAGACGAACATTGCCAAGAGCTATAAAGGATAGGAAGTTGTGGAGAGTTATGGCCGCATATGTCCTAAAAGGGTGTGGAACATTGTGTGTGTATGTGCACATAAAGTTGATAATTTTAGTACTAGAATGATAATAAAATTTATTCATAACTCACATATAGATAATAGAATGGAATATGCTCAAATGTTAACAAAGCCTTTAAATGAAATTGTGGATCGATCTTTGCATTAAACTGTATTATTTTTGTTTTAAATGTCTGAAAATAACAAAGGAAAATGTTTAAGATGTCTCTTTACGAACACCTAACACTATGTATTTTGCTTATTTCACTTTCTCTATTATTCAAATTTACAAATGTTTTCTATATAGACTTTAATTTTTTAAAATCTAATGTTTGTCTGTTTCTTCTGACCTTACTTTTCAAGTACCTTTCTTAGATTCACTTTTAGTTTTTGTCTTGATACCTACAACTCCATATATTCTCTCTTTCACAGGATTTTAAACATTCTGTTTTCTGTGAAACTGTTTAGGTAATCTTTTTCAACCAAATGCTAGACCAAAATAGATAGAGGTTCATTTCTTAGGAGCATTCATTATATGTATATATTACTTATCTAACTCATCTATGTATGTTAATATTAGTGTATGTGAAGAACAGTGGTGAGAAAAGTAATTAGGATAATGATGCCACTCTACCCTCCCTCGCTGTTTAATCATTGAAAATATGCATATGATTCAACAATATAAAAACATTACTTTTTTGGTGCTCATGGGTGGAATTAAAATTTAAACCAGGTTTCATTTTGCTGATAATCATTTTGTTCTAATTGATACCATTGCTTTCATAAAAAAAATTTCATTTGATTTTTCAGTTTATTGCATTTAGACATTTGTGCTTTTTATCTGAAGCAAGGAAATATTGTAAAACTCTCTCCAAACAACAGGCTACTAAGCCCATTGGAAACAATTTTACAAGAAATTGTTTTCATTTACAGTATTTGTTCAATACTGAAGAATCAGTTTAGTTAACAATTATGGTGCCGAGGAAAATATTTCAAATTTCAAAAGTTATTTTTTTTATTTATTACTCATTGTTTTTGCTAGATCATCCATTATTTTTCTGTTCAGAGATGACTTGTATGAATGGAATTATTTTATTATAGATACATTATATTTTTTTTGTTTTCAATCATATTTATACTTGTGTAGAATATATAAATAATCACCAATCAAAATGGCTATGAAAAAATAAAAATGAATATTGAAATTAGTGCTACATTAGCATATGCAATATTTACACTTAAACTTTTGGTCTACAAGTTCCATATAATCTTGTATATAGATGAAATATTTATCAACTCTGCTTACACTCTATATCCAGATCCTCAGTTACAGTTTTGAAACAAATTGTTATAAAATTATTTTATTCCAAAACTTTATTACAAATGTTTTTTTAAATAAGATCATTCATCCAATACTGTTCAACTTAGATACCACTGATATACAAGAGTTAGGTGTGACTAGTGTTTTATCAAAAGTTGTACTATTTAGTAACTGACATGAAATCAAATCTTGGCCCTATCTTGCCTATAGTAAAACTGTATTATTGATTATAGAATCTGGTCTCAAGCTAAATATACAAATACTGGGTTGCTTCTAAGTTTTAAATTAACTACTTTTATATCGGAACTTATCAATCTTACTAGGCCTATCTAATCATAACAAAATCATAGGTGCATAGTTACTATGCTATTGTCATATACTATTGTTAGTGAAATATACATTTCTTTTTTTATTTAATAATTAACAAATTATTTTGTTAGTGTTTGGATTATGATAATTTTTGGAATTATTATTTATAACTTGGGATTTCCCAAGATTTTACAAACACATAGTTGTTATTAACAGATGTTTTTGTCAATCATTACTACATTTGTTATTTCAGCTTGTACTGAATATTTGAACACTTGAGTTAATAAATATAAGGTTTGTCTTTGTGGAGACTTTTAAACCAATTTTTCTTTGACTTTGGACTATATTAATAAAACTAAAATAATTTGTGCAACTGAAATATGTTGTTATTGATTTGCAGGTTTGATTTCTAGTACCAAATTAGATACATTGTGCTATTCGGTGTCTTCAGTTCACTTTGATTTTCTTACAAGTCAGTCTGGCTTTAGCCTTTTTGAACCTTCTTTTTAGTTCTGTCATCTGATCACCCAAATAATTTTTTCATACAATATTCCTTTTTCATGTAACTAACCAAATTTTCATCGATATTAAAAAATGATTCCAACAAGTCTGAAGGTAATGTTCACTGATATATTTAGAAACATTTGATGGGAGTCATTTTTTTTTTTAAACTTTTGTTTGTTCTTTAAAAATATTTTGTTGATGCCAGTTGTTTTATCTTTTTAGTGTTTTTGTTTAGATGAATAAGCGATTGTTTGCATTTTGTATCAGCCAAAAAAACACTACTTTGTAGTGTTGTTCTTAAAGAAAAGAAAATTCACTAATTTAAAAGCACAAGAAACAGAAAATTACAATTCTAAGGTATTCATTTAATCTCAGTAGCAAGGAATTGCTTCTGCTGATTACTATTTTCAAGGCAACAAACCAGGATGGAAGCAAAAATAAATGATCCTCTCCCTCCATTTTTTTTTTTTTTCATGGAATGTGGCTTACTGAGATAACAATATAAAATGGACATTTAATGTTTTATGTAAAACTGTTGTTTTTATTTCCTTCTCTGTTTTCAGCTTTTAATTTCATGAGGTCACAGAATTCTAGAAAACTTAAATTTATTTTTTTCATTTAAAAAACAAGCATTTCAAACTTGAGATATGTTATTCTTTTAAAGTTTTAATTTTTATTCCTTTTCATTATAGTTTGTGAATTTTTTAAAAATTATTCTGAATGTTTATTACAGAATGCTATTATGGGGTTTGCATTTTCATATATTTTTCCTAATTTTCAATGGTCATACAGTGTATAATTATACTGATTTGGAAGCCTCTATCATTGTTGAATTGCCTCTCAATGTTGCACACTCTGTTTTTTTTTTTTTATCAATCACAAACTCTTTATTCAAGAAATGTGAGTGCATGCAGCTGAAATGTTATTTGTATAAATTAATGTTTCTTTCAATTTAAGTATCCTATTATATTTTTATTCATTCTTCTATCAGTTTGTCATATTGAAAGTCTTTTTAAAACAATTTTTCTCTGTATATGTCTCCTAGGAAGTGTTTTAATGCAGGCATATTATAAATACTTTGTGGGTTTCACAATAAATTTCATCATTTGCAATTCCTAAGTAATGCTTTGTACTATATTATCTTTATTGTTGTTGAAGTAAATAAAGTAAATATACTTTATCCAGAAATTATCACTCAGGTATTTATCTCTCCGTTGTTTCAGTTTGTATGTTAGACTTTTAGAAGTAACATTGAAACAAACTAAACATAGCACAGTCAGCAGCATAAATAATGCAGATATTAGGTGGGAAGGATTCAACATGGCTTTGTTATCTATAGTAGGTATTCATTTATCATGCAAGATAATGGTAGTGCTCTGTTTGTTCAAAAATTCAGCCCTTTTGTGAGAAGAGTCTAGAGTAACTTAACAGACCAATCTTTGCATGACACTCTCTTCTGTAGGTGTGACAGATGGATATGTAATGAAGGACAGAAATTGCTCTTTTTGATTCTTGTGTTGTCTTCTCATCTCCAACAGTTGGATTTGCCTTTTCCTGTCTTCAGCATGCTTCCTTGAACAGTATGGTACCAGCCACTGCGATTGTCTACTAGCTTTCCCTTGCTACTAGAGTTGATCCCTGTGAGTTTGCATGTTCTTGAAACATAGTGCTAGGTGGCCTACTGGACAGTGTCCCATGGCCAGCTCACCAATATATGATTTGGTATACAGCCATCATTCATTCAATGTGTGTGTCCCAGCCATTGAAGACAACATTGACAGAGAAGATGCTTGCTTCAGCACAACAGTGTTGGTAACTGTTTCTCCATGTGATGCTGAGGATGGAAGCTTTCCAGGCACTTTTCTTACCTGATGTATGTTGTTGAGGTCTTGCTGCCATAAAGCAGAGTATTAAGGACACATTCCAGGAATTCTTTTAGTTTGATGGGTAAAGTCAGCTGATTGTTGTACCATACTCTCTGGCTGAATTTGGCTATCATTGCTGCTGCTACTTTGTTGATGCGTTTGTCAATTTACATGTCAAGCAATAGGTTATTGGTGATGGTAGAACCTAGATATGTGAAGTGATCTGTGACTTCAAGCACCACATCATCAATGCTGATTGATAGAGGTACAGAAACACTTTGATCCGTGATGTTTGTTGTTTTTATGTTAATAGTCTGCCCAAATTTTTTACAGGCATGGTTGAAATGACTAATCATCTGTTGGAGGTTGTGTTCGGTTTGCTTGGTTAGAGCTGTGTCATTCAGTAAAAGGCATTTCTCTGATGAGTACTGTACACACCTTGGTCTTTGCCCTCAGGTAGTCCAAGTTAAATAATTTGCCATTCCTTCTTGTGTGTAAGTTTACACCTTCTTTGGATAGTCTGGACACAAAGATGATGATGCCTAGCAACTGTGGAGGATACCCAATCTTCATTAGTAACTGAAACAGAACTTTCTTGCTAATGATGTTGAACACCTTTGAGAAATCAATGAAGGCAATGTATAGTGAAATCTGTCATTCACAACATTTCTCATGGAGTTGACATAGAGAGAAGATCATGTCAACTGTAGATTTCTTTGCTCTAAATCAACATTGGGATTCTGGGTAGATGTGATCAGCAAGGAGTTAGAGTTGTGTTAAAACCATTCAGGCAAAGAGTTTTCTAAAATACTTAACAGTAGTCATTTCTGTCACTGTGGTTGCCTTTGTAATTAGAGAGTAATTATCTTGACATTGTGCATATTCTGAGGAAACTTTTCTTCTCTCCAGCAACTGTCTTTATCCTGTGTTTTTTCACAAGCTAGAGTGTCAGTGGCTTTACTAAGATCCTCTTTTGTAGATTCAGAGTTCAGCTTGTCCAGGACTGGCAGACATTCAATAACATCAAACGCTTCTTTAGTGATGGAATTTTCTCTTGAGTAAAGTTCTAGGTAGTGCGCTGTCCATTGTCCCATTTGTTTGTCTTTTTCTGTAATTAATTTCCTTATCTTTGATTTCAGGGGCGCAGATTTCTTTCTTAGTTTGTCAGTTGCTTGTTTAATGCCCTCATACATGTTCCAAAAGAACAAGAAGTAGTGAGGCATTTGTTATAAAGTTTGGAGAGAACAGGAGCCAGATTTCTTTAAGACAATAGCAGGAATACCATCGAATTTGCAAACCTTGTGGGTATCTAGTTTAGAAATGATAGTAGAAACCATGGATGGAGTTATTATGTTCATATCAGTCAGTAGAGACTCTGTTGTAGGGAGGAAATGAGGTAGAGATACACCACATGAGGTGAGAGTGGAGTCGAAAGAGAATTTCCAGGAAAAGTGTTCTGCTTTATCTGCAGTAGATTGAAGAGAGGAGGGACTGAAGAATTGCTCTTGTTCAGTAAACTCTTATAGAGCTGCCAGTAGTCTCTAGAACAAAACTTGTGAGAGGCTATATATGATGTCTCATTTTATCAGTGAATAGTGATTTGTCTTCTTTGGGGACATACTTACATTCATTACAAGCAGTGATAGAGAGATGTCTGCTACAATTGAATCTGTTGTTCTAGTATAGCTGAAAGAAGTGTGGGCTATAATGGCTGAACAGACAGGAAAGGACCAAGAAGATTGTGATTTCACTTGGTATTTCCATGGTGGCATGAAAGCTTTGCTGCTGGCTTTTACCCAGGAAGAGACACATTTCTCAACAGAATGATTAAAAATATCAATGCAAGAACCATTGTTAAGGAAATCTCAGAATTAGTTTAACCAGTGCATTGATAACAGAAAGTTCTGTTTCCAAAAAAGGGATGCCTAAGGTTTAGAATACATTTTAAAAATAGAAATATTTTTCTTGAAGTTTTTTAGTTTTAATTGCAAGTTAATCACTTAAATTTAATATTTCCAATAAACAAAATACTTTACTGTTTTCAAACAGAATTTAAATTGATTGGAATGATGTTTTTTTTAATTGCTAAAATGAGTCATATTGACAAATTTGTCAACAAGGCATAATTCTTTTTATTAAAGAAAATCTTTCAAAAATAAAATATACTTTTCTGAAACTTTATTTGAGAAATATTTACTGATTTAAAGCAAATATTACTTTCAGTTTAAAATATTACAGAAAAGTGTTTTTTCTAAATCAATGTGTTTTTTGCCACAAAAAGACACTCAAATTTCCTATACTATTCCCCCCTCCTTGATGTTAGAAAAACAAGGTTTTTAACCCAAATTTTTAACCAAATTTCAAATGTTCTAAAATGATTAAAAAATAATTTTTACATAAAAAATCCTGTTTTTTTTCCTCTTAATAATAACAGATTTTGACAATAAAACTTTATTTTTATTAAATTTTGGGCATTTTCTCATGTATGCTCATTTTTAGTAAATTTTTAGGGGTACTTATATAAGATGTATCTATTTTTATAAAACCATTCAAATTTTGCGATCATCTCAATAACAACATTTATTCTGTCCTGTGAACATGAGAGGTGTTCTTACCTGATGACTCATACATGTGGCACAGATTTTTGCAATATACACTGTAGACATTTTGAAAACTTTCAATATGTTTAATTTTTCATTTATAAAAAACTGAAATAATAAAAATCATCAACAACTGTTCCGTCTTTTTAGAAGTACAATAAAAGTACTGTAATGAAAAAATTTTCTGATGAGAATTTTGAAATGTTTTCTTTAAAATAATTTTTGTACTGTATGTTTTAATGCAAAATCCTTATTTTCAGTTAAGACAAAAAGAAATAATGGTTTTTCTTAGACTGTGAATTCCTGTGCATAAACCAACTGAACATTCGCCACCAAATATTAAATTATCAGGCCTGTCAAGCATATTTGGCCATAATTACTGCAGCTATTATACTGTGTTAAGAGTTTGGTTATTTGCAGGTATAATGTATGTTCATTCAGAAGAACAAAAATTTCAGCACAAGCTTCATGGATTAAAAATATACTGACAAGAATCTGCAAGCATCACAATCAAAAAATAGTTGGCAAGTTGTAGATGGAAACATTTGATATTATGCTATGTACTTGTTATCATGACAGTCCTCTGCTCTATTATTTGAACTATTGTATATCCGGTTAGACTTTTAGAAATAATAGCAAAACAAACTAAACACCATCAGCAGAAGAACTCAGGTAGATAACAACACAATAAGCTTAGCATAATTTTAAATATATAAACACACATACACACACACACATCATAGAGGACATCATATTATATTCAAATACATGTTAATTCAACCTTTACTAGAAATATATGATCATATAACTTATGTTTACATTATGACTTTGTAGCTGTTAGTTATAAAGAACAGTCAAATTAAAAATCTAAATTAAATTTCTCTCAAAAAATTAGACAAACTCACAATTAAACTATTTTTCTTATATTTTATTCTGATTAAATATTTTTATATAATTTTGTTTTTGTCAACATTTTTTTTTACAATAAGATTCACCCTGTATAAGGCCCTGGGACCACTTGAGGTAGAGGGTTACATTAAGAGGCAGTTTATACAAGACTAAGATAATGGTTAACTCTAGACTTGAACAGGTTAATATTGTAGTGATCGGGTAAACATCTTCTTGGGAGTTGGTTCCACAGAGTAGTGGTTCATGTGGAGAAGTTGTTTAGGCCTGATCTAGCTCCTGTAAAGGTAGAGGATAGCCTGCAAAGTCAGGTACTTACTAGATCAGTACAAGGAACTGAACATATTTCCTGCATCTTTTATGATGGATTCTATCTACAAGTTCCTCTTGAGGTCAGGTGTGAGTTTGTCATGACCAGCAATAATGGAATGTAACTAGTTTGGTTTGTGAGGCATTGAATATAACCAGCCAATTTTTCCCCGTTTTAGTGGTAGATTAGAGATCAGCTGCCAATCTATGATCCATCAAGAATTTGAGAGGTTCACCCGTATATAGTCGTATCAGCGGCATAGATGTTCACAAATGATCTGAGTATATTCTTAAGCAGATCATTTATGTAAAGTAAAACAATTTTTCTATTAAATTCACTTATTAAATCTATGTTACCTGTTGAACATTCTCTTACCATCATTCAAGAGGAGTCAGTTGTATAAAAACCCAACACAAAACAGTTTAATTTTTAAATAATGATCTTTGATTTTTAACTTTTTTCATGACAAAAGCTTCTCATACTATAAAAAATAGACATTTTAATGGAAATTATCTTTTTTATTTTCTAAAATACTTATTATTGAAATGTTGAAAATACAGTAACCATATATATATTTTGTGTATTTGGGCAGAAATCCCACTTTTATGCAAGTTTCATTGAAAACATGTTTGGAAGTTAAAACATTCCTATAACTCTAGATACAGAGATAAAACAATCCATATATTCAGGTAAATGAAATTTACCCTTGATAATGGCTAAAAGTATAGCCAAAAATTGCTTGTAAAACATTTGGATAAAAATTATATAAAGACCTGAGAAATTATATAAAAAACTTAACCACTTCACCTTTTCAGTCATTTTCAATGAAACTTGTGTATATATATATATATATATATATATATATATATATATATATATATATGTCTGAGTGCAACAGTTATTAATTCTTTTGAGTAGTGTGCTATAGATGCCTGATTTGTTTCTTTAAAGAGCACTCAGCATAACTCAATTTCTTTCTTTCTCTTCCACCAATTCCTGCCTATCTGCTTTCTCATACAATAACAGATGTTTGTTATGCTTTGGGCTTCTATAATTATATGTAATATATTCTCAAGGTCTGCTTTTCTCTGCAAGAATTGAAGGTAGGCATCAACTGTGCAAATTATCTTTATTCTTTTTTTTGTCTTCTGCCAAATTTAAGAAATTTGAGATATTTTATGAGAAATGTAGTTTTGCATGGATTTTCTAAATGAAAAAGAATATGTAAAATTGAGATTGTTCTAATTCTTAGAAATTTAACACCTGTGTGTAATCTGAACAATGTTTAGCTATTTTAGATAAATTCTTAAAATTCACACCTTTCTTAAACTCTGTTTTATAAAAATGCATTTCTTGATGATAACTATTATCACATCTGAAGACAATTTTAAGATCTAGTCATAAATGCTTTTATACACAGATTGTGAATCAATACTGATATCAGTTCATGACTACATAGTCACACTCCATGTTTTATATTGGTTTAGTTGCTTAGTTCCAAAAATATTAAACATTATTTTTTAAAAATATTTATCAAACATTTTTTAAATATATTGAACAGGTTGTCACCAAACACAGAATCATGAATTGTGTTTTCACTGATATATTGCTTGCTGAATCAGTAAAACATTTATTAATCTAAAACTACTTTTCAAAAATATAATTTAAGGTGTAAAGTATAAACTAGATAAAAGACAAATACTTTTATAATCTTTAATGATGATGATGATGATGATCATCATTAACCAATTTTCAAAGTATGAAAATATATTTATAAATTTAAAGTCAGAGAAGTTAAGGGAAAACATATTTTAACTGACATATTGCCTCAAAAGTTATTAAACTGTTACTGTGCCAATTTCCCAATTAAAATGTTGCCCATATCTAGTATAAATAGTTTACACTTATTAATGGATTACATCATCTCAAGCTGTCAAATGTAGATAATGGGGTTTTATATATATATATATAAAATAAATTTAGATCAGAATATATTTTGATTTTCTTTTTTTTTTTTTTACAAAATTTCCCCTTGTGTAAATTATCTGAGATTTTCCCTCTTTAGTTTAAATAAAAAAAAATGTTGGTGGTGGTGAATTTGTATTTAAATGTTTTACGTTAGTTAATAGTTTCATATAAATTTTGTTGCATTTTTTTATTGTGAAGAGTTTGCATCATTATTTTTCTCTCTTGTTTGTTTTGATCTTAAACATATTTGTTTTAATATCTTTTGCATTTTTCTTACATCTTTTTAGTTAAAAATACTCTTCACCCTATCTGACTTTTTTGTATTGCTGACATATCTTCAAGGTTGAAGTGTTTTTTAGGCTTCTTTATTCATTATAAGTAATTTTGAACCTTAAGTTATGTTTTTTTCTTAATGTTAAGAATTTTTTTCTACTAAAATTAGAACAAGCTGATATTTGTACCTCTATGGAATTTTAGATGCTTTAAGGAAAAAGGGTTCCATTTCTGCCAGTTAATACATAAGCCAATTTTTAAAAAAACAAATTTTTATCCGCTTCTACAATTTTCACCTTTTAATGAGTCTATTTTAATTTGCCTTGTGTGGTGAAAGTGTTCTTTCAACTTGTTGCCTGCAAAATGTATGTAAATCTCCTTTGAAAGCAATGCTTCATGTTAATACCAGTTTTTGTCTTTTTAGTGACTGAAGTTTTAATAATTTTAGAGATTTCCTTATTTCAAGAATAAAAAAAAACCAAAAAAACTATGAAGTTTTAATGTGAGATAGACTATTTCAGCAGTAATCAATAATACATCAGCAATTGATCTAGAAACATGAAAACCATATCACTTATCTGAAAAAAGACCCTATGAGGTGAGATGCTTAACCAATTCAGAGTTAGAGGCAGAAGGTTACTAGGCTGGTGGTTAGGAGGTTCTGATGAGTCTGAGTTCTTAAAGAACAAGAGGATTTCTAACAAGTAGGAAAACAAGAAGCAGCAAGGCATTTATTGTAGCATTTAGAAAGAACAGGAACCAGTTCTAGAGCACATTTCTTAAAGGCTGTTATCAGGATACTATCAAGTCCACTTACTTTTTGAGGATCCAGTTTAGAGATGATAGCAGAAACCATGGATGGAATTATATACATATCAAATAAAAAGGTTTATTAAATAAAATGTTTATGATGACTGTGAGGATTAAAAATTTTGGAAAATATAACTAGCTTTTATTTTTTTTAATATTGTGTTTCAATTGATGCACTTTGATAATCATCAGATATTATAACTCTTCAGTTTATTGATTTTTCTTATCTCATAAGTATATCACTAGGAAAGAGTTTGTGCACTATGCAACTATTATTGCTACAGTAATTAATGATGTCATTAAAATCTCTTCATCAGTGTTCTTGTATGTATCTTTTTTGTACCAAAAAAGTCATAGTATTTAATCGAATAAAGAAAATTTATATTTTTCTCCATATATAGTCTTGGAGAAATTTTGGATTGTTGACATTGTTTAAGCTAGTCTTGCAATGAACATTTTAAAAAGACAAATATTTTATGATAGTCAAAATTGCAGACATATATTGATAATACAATGGATCAATGGATAATACAATGGATCCTTGTGAAAAAAATATTTGAATTTTACTTCTGCTATTTGGCAAATTATTTCAATTTGAAAAAAAAATATGTAAACTGAGAAATAAAGGATAAATGGTATAAAGTTGTCTTAAAATGTTCAACTTATTTGAATTTGATTTGAATTATTGGTTTTTCTTCTTTTTTTCTACAGCTTTTTTGATGAACCATTTTAATGAATTGCATCTCTTAAACCATAAAAACTGTCTTTTGATAAATGAATCTAGTGTGATTCTTTTATTCTTCCATCTTGTAAAATGTAATCTTTGTTGTCATATCACAAATTTCTCTTAGTCCCAAAGCTACTTGCTGCTTTCTTCCTATGTAGTTGTCATTTGTTTTAAATCTGTACAGTATGTTTCAGGTGTGAGGCCATGTGAAGAGACACACTGAAGACTTACCTATTTGACACCTGTCAAGCCTGACCAGCTTAAATGTGACTTCTAATGTGACTTGAAAAACTTGTCAAAGCACATCATTGGGTTAGAGTTTATTTCTAGTTTGGGTGTTGGTTTTGTCTTTATTAATTTCTCCCAAATTATAATTTTAATCATCACTAATTGAACCTAATTTTTTGGATGCTTGAACCTTTGCAATTTCTTTTTATTCACTTTGTCTTTTGTTTCCTTATTTTCGTTTGATATTTTCATCATTATTAACTTTATTAGGCACTGACATTTTCACAAATTTTTTATGTTCGATGAAGTTAATATTGAATATTTTAGGCAACTTAATGCTTGGTTTTCTTATCGTTGATCCTAAAACGTTCTAAATGAATTTAGATCATGTGTTCTTTTTATTTGACATTCACAAAAGTTTTAACTAATTTGGGTATTTTAAAATTAAACCAAATTTAAAAGTAAAAGATTGAGATAATAAAATATATAAAAGTAACAATGACAGGAAATTCAAGAATTACAACTAGTATAAAGATAATAATCTTTGTTATTTTTATCTTGTGTAAATTTTGTCATGTAATTATCTTAATCATAATCAGTACTTTTTAAAGATTTATCATGAAAGATCAAAGACAATGAAATGAATATTATTGTAAAACTCAAACAAGATTTCATATTTTTTATGAAAGTCTTCAAAAGAATATTATAATTGAATAACAAGATGTCTTAATAAATTTAACTAATTTATTTAGCTACTTATATTTCTACATGGCAATTGTTATTAATGTATAAATCTTTATGCTTGTATTTCTTTCACTTTCTTCATATTAGACAGTAGTAGAAATCTTACTGCTTTGTGTATGCAAAAGCCTATATTATATTTACCTTTTCAACTTGCACACTATACATATTGAAGTTAAATCTACATGTAACATGGGGCCCTTAAAATGAAGAAGTTTTTAAATAGCATATCTCATAAGCAGTTTTTATAAAATCCTGCTTATACTCATATTTTAGTTGATTTATTTGGACTAGTGTCATCATAGTGATTGTTGTAGTCACATCATTTTCGTTGTTGCACCTCTTGGCTATTTTTTTTACCTGTCTTATATTTGGTAACCTTTTGGAAATGTCAAACTGACCAGCTTATTTAATCCATTGTATTCATTTCACTGTCCATCATTTAGTCTTCTTTGTTCATCTGTCCTTTTTATGGCATTTCTTCTTCTACTCAACCAAAGTATATGAATTTCACTACCTGCTTCAAGAATTGAACTCAAGACAACTATAAGCTCTTAACCAATGCATTTATTCATTAAATTACTGGCTTATTGGTTAAGGTGGTTAGACAGTGGAAGTTCTGCCTTAATGGAAAATACAAATCTATTATTACAAGGACAAGTTAACAAATACAAGATA